>OZ025869.1:13783954-14016454 GCA_964019415.1 Ianthella basta
CCAGCTCAAATGTCGTCAGACCTACCTAGCCACTCAGGACTGTTCAAATGTTCAAACATAATTTTTTTATGACAAGTTTATGTCTAAATACTATTAGACCATGATGCAACAAATTGCTGTAATCTGATTGGTCCAACGGAGGTGTTCTAAATCACGTATACCACCTCGGATTCACTTATACCACCTCCGGTAGCTTCTGGTGCTTGAAGACAAACTTTCGACAACGTAGCTGCGACAAGCTTGGAGCGAAATTAACTTTAGCAGCGTTCCGAGGTACTTCACAGCAGCTGGGCTTCGCAGGGTTGTTTCCGCGCAGTTTACGCTGCCGTTTGACTACTCGGCTACATTTTTGTCGCCATTTCTCGGTAGAACTGGCCAGCGCGGTCCTTCCCCGTATTGACGCTGGTTGCTATCATAGTATAAACACCTTATACTGAGCTCCGTCGGTGTCTACTGGATTTAGAACACCTAGGAAACCAGTATAGAGGCCCTTGCACTTCGCGCGCAGGCCTCTATAGTAATCGGTTTCCCACGGTGTTCTAAATCCCGTAGACACCTCGGATCTCGGTATAACCTATATTTATTAGGCTACGTATGTTTTGTATGCCAGTCTTTTATCATGTATTTATGTATCTAGTTCTGATGAGGCATTGCTTTTTACTTTAGAATTACTTTAGAATTTATACTGGCTCAAATGTTGCCAAGATATTTCTGTTTCTTCTGCAGATTTTTGAAACATTTGGACCCGTGAAGTTGCCATACTACAGTGTTCGCAAGTGTCCCACTACTGAGCTTAAGGATCTTGGAATTTCTGTGGGGGACCCTGTGTTTGTCGTTCCCTCCAGTGATGCAATGACAAAGTACGTTTTCACGGACAAGATTCGACAGTACGTTAAGAGGCAAATGGTGGGGAATAGGTTTAATCAAGAGTATATAAGAGATGAGAGTATGCAACCACGTATCCCTGCGTGTATAACAGCATTTTTCTAAAATGACGTAGCAACATGTCACACGTGGGCATGGTAACGCTACTTAATATTCTGATGTAATGGATGAATACTATTAACTCGATCCGCCAGTCTGTACGTACTCGGCATCGATTGCGCAGCTCTTCGGTTTGTTAGTCGGGAGTTTCAACGATGTCCAGGACCAGCTGGTTGACGCTGGTCTCTTCCCTGGATAGATCGAGCCTAGAACACCGTGCCACCGTGAAACTCGGAGGACAGCGCTGCGGAGCTGTGGATGGCAGCGCTGTGACCCACATCCACGCTTGCTGTCCTGGTCCTTCCTCGCGGCCGCTGCAGAGGTGTCCTGGACATCGTTGCAACTCCCAACTAACAAACCGAAGGGCTCGCAATCGTTGCCGAATACATCAGACCAGGCAGATCGAGTTAATAGTATTCATCCATTACATCAGAATATTAAGTAGCGTTACCATGCCCACGTGTGACGCGTTGCTGCGTCATTTTAGAAAAATGCTGTTACGGGTGCGTATACGCGGTTGCACACTCTCATCTCTTATCTACTCTTGGTTTAATATATTCCTGCCACATTACAGATGTTGTGTTGCGTAATGTAGTGTAATGTGGTTTGGATTGCATTATGGTGGTGTGATGTGTAATGTACTGTAGTGTGTTGTAGTGTGATGTAGTGTAGTGTGGTGTAGTGTGATGTAGTGTGGTGTGGTGTTGTGTGGTGTAGTGTGGTGTAGTGTGGTGTGGTGTAGTGTGATGTACTGTGGTGTGGTGTGGTGTGGTGTGGTGTAGTGTGGTGTGGTGTGGTGTAGTGTGGTGTAGTGTAGTGTGGTGTAGTGTGATGTAGTGTAGTGTGGTGTGGTGTAGTGTAGTGTGGTTTAGTGTGGTGTAGTGTAGTGTGGTGTGGAGTGGTGTAGTGTGGTGTGATGTAGTGTGGTGTGGTGTAGTGTGGTGTAGTGTGGTGTGATGTAGTGTGGTGTGGTGTAGTGTGGTGTGGTGTAGTGTGGTGTGATGTAGTGTGGTGTAGTGTAGTGTAGTGTAGTGTAGTTTAGTGTTGTGTATGTAGTGTGGTGTAATGTGGTGTAGTGTGGTGTAGTGTGGTGTAGTGTGGTGGTGTGTTGTGTATTGTGATGTGTAGTGTGTTTAGTATAAAGGTGTACTGTATAGAGTGAGGTATTCGTAGTGTATAGTGGGTGTGCTGTATACGTAGTGTGGTGGTGTAGTGCAGTGTGGTGGAGGTTTAGTGTGGTGTGGTGGAAGTTTAGTGTGGTGTGGTGTATATTATGCTAGTGTGTGCGTGGTACATATGTGTACTTTAATCAGTTTTTCCCTTCTCTTCACTCCTTATTTCCCTCCGTTCTTACGTACATAATACATTTGTACCATGTCAGCTTGAATCTGTAATAATAATTCTTGTGCTTCTAATGTACAGTACAATAATAATCGATATGGTTGTATTTTAAAAATCTAAAGGGTATATTTCAGATCCTGCTGAATTGCTACTGTTTTAATTATGGAAGTTTGATTCTCAAAGTGGCCGGTGGGTTTTAGTCCTCTTAGTAGCCATAGCAGTTGCAGCCGGCGGACCAGACTTTCCCTCCATTGCAATAACAGCCTTTTCCGTTTCCAGTGTTACCGTACTTCCCTGGGTAGCCTGGTGCTCCTTGCACTTCCTTCTGCCCCGGAGCACCTGGGTAGCCTGGTGCTCCTTGATCTCCCTTCGCCCCCGGATAACCTGGTGCACCTGGTGCTCCTTGATCTCCCTTCTCCCCTGGATAACCTGGCACGCCTGGTGCTCCTTGTTCTCCCCTTTGGCCTGGCAATCCTGGCTTGCCTGGGAAACCTCGATCTCCATCTCTCCCTGGCACTCCTGGCGCGCCTGTTGCTCCTCGGTCTCCCTTTTGGCCTGGCAATCCTATCCTGCCTGGTGCTCCTGGATTTCCAATCCTCCCTGGCAATCCTGGGACGCCTGGTGCTCCTCGGTCTCCCTTCAACCCCGGCAATCCTGGGATGCCTGGTGCTCCTCGGTCTCCTTTTAGGCCTGGCAATCCTGGACTGCCTGGTGCTCCTGTAAGTCCCCTCGCCCCCGGAAATCCCGGAGCACCTCGGTCTCCCTTTTGGCCTGGAAATCCTGTCCTGCCTGTATCTCCCTGGGGGCCAGGAGGTCCTTGAGGTCCTGGTCCGCCAGGAATACCATCCCTGCCTGGTGCCCCAGGGGGTCCTGGTGGTCCTCCTGGCTTTCCGGGGACACCTGTTCAGAGGAGAGGAGGATGAAGAGAGGCAGAATGAGGAAAGGGAGAGTGCGAGAGAATAAGTTACAGTTCCACATTTTCCAGTCTGAAAGGCCATAGCTGCACTCTCTGTGTCAGTCTGTCTGCCATACACATGCACGGTAACAGTGCCAACCAGATGTCAATATTGCATGCATGCATTAATTGGGAACTGTGCTAATTCCATGCTGTATGGCTGTACTGGAACATGCCAACACACCTGGTCTTCCAGTCTGGCCTGGGGGACCTGGTAGTCCTGCTCCTGGTGGTCCTGGACACATAATGAAACAAAGCTACTGTGAACGGGTTAACAGAACAGATTACCACATATAATGTATATACAGTCTATGATTGCTATTGGTCACTAATCTTGCCTTTCATTATTACGTGTGTGGAAGCAATATATGAAGAGAGTATGGCCACCTCTTGGGCAATCTATCTGGTAATGCCATTTGTTCTACGCCATCACGCCAGTGCTCACCATGGCCTCCACCAGTGCACTTGCTGAGGGATTTTGTATTAACCTTCCTAATGCTACCTTCTAGGCTATCAGTGAAATTCTACATGAATGACCTTCATATTGAGTGCTTCTGAAGTGGTACGTGTGTCCGTGCTACACTGCTCAAATGCACACACAAATTCATACATTCCATGTCATACTATACCGTGTGGTCCTGGTGGTCCTGATAGTCCTGGTGGTCCTGGTGGTCCGGCCTGTCCAGGTGGGCATTTGCAATCTTTTGATGGGTAACCGTATCCTGATTTGTAGTCTCCAGCCGCTCTCTTTACTGTGTCTGAATGTGAATAGGAGGGAGGAACAGAGGGAAGGGAAAGAGGTGATATTGTGAAGAGAGAGGAGAAGGAGGTGGAGGCTTGAAGGGAGTTTATGTGTGCTTTTACTAGTTTGAGGTAAAGTTGGAGTACTCATGAATCACCACCTGAAGGCGTGGTATGAATGCTATGCATACATGCAAACTAACATGCAGTTGAACAAGAGTTGGTGGTGTCTCACCTTTGCTGCTCTCTGTCGCCATTTCAACTGTTTTAGCCGCCAGCTCCCTAGCCTCAAGGGTGGCAATCCTGGTCTCCAATCCTGCAGTTTCAGCTTGGAAGTGAGTGTAGAAGATGATCAGTCCTGCTCCTTCCAAGAGGGCCACGGTGAAGGTGACTGCCACGAAGGCAGTGAGGAAGGTGTTGTAGTGGCGCTGTTTTCGCTCTTTACTTTCAAACTCCATCAGGTCTTGCTTGTCAGTCATTGGATGATCTAGACAAGCTATTGCAGTTGATGCCCCCTCTCCCTGTGCTTTGGACTTATATACACTTCTCCTGAATCCATAGCTGCATTCTCTGTATTAGCACAAAATCGGATAAATGTGCCAACAGATGTGGTACTTTCTACGATTATTGTCTAAATTATTTCCTTCTTTAATTAGGAAACACTGCATTTTGTGTGATGTGTCTTCATTATGTGTTGTAACTGGACTCCCTATAAGGGGAAAGTGCTAGTAAGCCTTAACATATTTAATCTCTTCCAGTCTGCGCGTTTTGTTCGCTTGTGCGTGGCATTTAAAACGGGCATTTGATTGGATGACGCAATGAAGTAACCGCAAACATGGCCGCTCTGGCAGTGTGCATGTGTCTGGCAGCCAGCCGTCTCTTAGACACTCTGCGCACCTCAGGATGGGTCTCCAAGGCGCGACGCACACTTGCACAGAAGCTTACTGTTATTATCTGGTGCGAGGGAGCTGCTCTGGCTATCGGTACATGAGTATTTCTATTTTGCTATTTGGGTTCTTTAGCTGTTAGCGTTCTTGGCTACTGAAAGCCCTCTCTCTATTGCGAAGTAAGCTATTGCGCAAAAAGCTTGCTTGGCTTCGGCACTGCCTTATTGGCTAAGGAAAGACATGACCATGCAATACTTTTAACATGGTGTAGATGTAGCTATCGCAATGTATATGTGCATGCAAGTGCATGACAGTGGCCAACGTCAGTGCAAACAAGATCAGCACTATACCCAGGCAATGTCACCCAGCTGCAATCACCCAATTGGTGATGGTTGACCTGTGTTGTCCACTGGGTGACGCGACGCGGAGCGAGCACGGCCGAAGGCCGCGCTTGCTCATTAAAGTCTCAAATTATTCATATTGATTAAAAGCACTGTGTGTGCACACATGTAGTGACTTCACATACTGCATTCATAGCTCTCACACTCGCTATAGGAGGTGGTTCTCATGCAAGCCACACTTACTATTGCATGGTGAATGTCTCTTTGTTTTGTAAAGTTTCCCAGCCTGTGAATGATAGTCACTGTATGATGCAGTCACCTCCTGAAACTACCAATGTCTCTAATGTCTATTACAGCACTATTGCATTGCAGTCTACCTCTGTTATGCAGCCACCTCTTTAAAAAATCAGCCAACCACCCTGGCCCAAATAGCTATAGGGCTTACATAACACTAAAACATTGCAGCCTACCTCAGTAATACAACCACCACTCTAGTAGACCATCTGTACACATCTTGCCCAAAAGTAGTTTGTTGGGAGGCCTCACTGCAATCATGATGATGTCATTTAGCACTGCTATTTGTAGGGCTGCAGTGGATCTAGGGGAAAGGATGATGTAAGATTTTCTTGTTTATAATCAGTACCTTTTACTAATATGACTTCCAGCCAATGTGTCATAGCTGGAAGCCATGTAGAGTGATGTTTGGGCTATGACTGTAGCCCTGTATACCTTCCAGTTGAGTGTGCTTGTGTGCACACATGCATAGGTATGGCCCACTGCTTTCCACAACGTCTCCTGCCTACAGTTCACTCATCGTGAGAAGGTCTATCGAGCTAGACTTCAGTCAATGTACGTACCCAAACCCTATGTATTTGCAGGTCAGTAATTTTCCAGCAGCCTCAGCTTCTTTTTGCACAGTTGTACCAGTAGTGCAATCTTTGTAAACTCCTAGAAATTATGTGCAGTGGAGCTTCTTGGGAAGCCAGCTACTCAAGACAGGTGGCTGCATTATACAGTGACCACTATAGACAGGTTCCACTGTACATCAAATGTTTTGGCCAGGGGAGGCTGGCTGCTTTAGACAAGTGGCTGCATTATACAGTGACCACTATAGACAGGTTCCACTGTACATCAAATGTTTGGGCCAGGGGAGGCTGGCTGCTTTAGACAGGTGACTGCATTATACAGTGACCACTATTGACAGGTTCCACTGTACATCAAATGTTTGGGCCAGGTAAGACTGGCTGCTTTAGACAGGTGGCTGCATTTATACAGTGACCACTATAGACAGGTTCCACTGCGCATCAAATGTTTGGGCCAGGGGAGGCTGGCTGCTTTAGACAGGTGGCTGCATTATACAGTGACCACTTTAGACAGGTTCCACTGTACATCAAATGTTTGGGCCAGGTGAGGCTGGCTGTTTTAGACAGGTGGCTGTGTTTATACAGTGACCACTATAGACAGGTTCCACCATACATCAAATGCTTGGACCAGAGGAGGCTGGCTGCTTTAGACAAGTTATACAGTGACCACTATAGACAGGTTCCCTTGAACCTATCAATAGTGGTCACTGTAGTCTGTCATTACAGATATTACTAGATTAGTTTCATCCTATTTTGCACATGTTTCAAGGAACAACAAGGAGCAGCAAATAGACAGACGAGGATTCACACAGTGTAGTCACCTCCACTGATGTTAAGCAGGTACAGTACAAAATCTTAAGACCATGGAGGTCTTTGTCAGGTGTAAGTCAGTGGTGTATCTGAAAACACCTTTGTGGTTGAGCTATTCTACTCATTGTACCTCAGTTGTTGCTCCATGTCACTCAACACCTATTATCATTCCTCTTTGATGGCATGACCCTCGTTTACACAATCTCTTTCTTCATATACACTCAATACACTCCAAAATTTGTTGTGTATTGCAGTGTTATGGTATGTATGTATCCACTCCCTAATTCTTTGATAATGTGTTTAGTATATAAAGTGTTATGGTATATTATGTGTTTTGACTGTGTTTGAAGTCAGTCGCTAGTGTTTGGATACAGTAGTGAACGAGACTGGCGTTGGCATTCTTTCACTGCTTCTCATCACAATTGGACTATTATGTTTGTGCTCCACCTGTCTGTACTTTGGGGAAGAGAAGGTGATGTTTAACATAGATTTGTCAACTGTCCTTCCTAATTTGTGTCTATGTTAGCATTTCGTCATGTGTCTGAGCACGGCTTTGTGTCGGTGTGTGTGTGGGGGCGGGAGGGGGAGTGGGAGGAACTTGTACCATGCTTGAAGTGAGGGCTTCTCAGCTGGCTCAGACATGGCTCAGGCTTCGCCCTGAAGAAGACCAGAGCATCTGGTCAAAACGTCGGCAAGGTTTTCAACCCTGTTGTGAAGCTGGTATTGGAGTACCAACCCCTTTCTTGTACCATGCTTGTGCGTATACTGTTCATACAGTGTGCATATCATTTATTCTACCCTATTATCCTAAAGTACTTATTGAATTGTTTTGAAAATGGCCTGAAACTGGTAATAATAAAGCTTCATCTGGTACTTTATTAATTGCACTGGTCGCAAGTGGTTGTATTTAACAGGTGGTCTGCTTTTACAGGTCACTGTATACATTCGCATTCTGAAATGGCTGTTAGTAGTACTGATTTGTTGAAAGGATTTGCATGCATGGTCCACACAGCATCCAAGATATCTAAGACTGATCTTCCCATTTCAGGCACCCAAATACAGCGGCCTACTTTTTTTACATGTAATATTGCTTCAATTGTATGCATTCAGTATTCCAAACATAGGTATTTAAACTATACTATTCCTTAATGCTTTTCAGACTTACTGTATTAACTAATTTGACCTGCTATGGCTTCTGTAATAATTACATGGTTGGCATTTTTGATGTGGAAGTGTATGAGTGTCTGCTCTGTTTCTATGGTATCCTGTTTCTATGGTATCCTGTTTCTATGGTATCCTGTTGCTATGGTATCCTATGCAGCAGATACGTGACTTCTTTTGTCTATTTTCTGTAGTGTGTGTATACAAGGGTGTTGCACATATACATATGTGTATAATCTTTGTACACTTTACCCTAAGAATTGTTACTGTATAACTGCATTCAGTACTGGCATTATCTGGGTTGAATGCTGTTTCATATTCTTCTGTTTTGTAACATGTCTGCCACTGCTGGTCAATTCTCGGTCCATTGTTTAGCACATTGTCCTAACCAGTATGGCCTGTGTGTGTATCATGTGCTCAGTGCCATGGTACAGCCTCCTTCCTTACCAGTTGTGCACATCTCCTTGATCCTTTCACACTCTTTGTTACCCTCCTTTCCACTCTTTACCTCCTCCAACAATGATGCATTGCCCATTTGTTTGACCACACAGGTTCTTTGATTCTACTCATGTCTGGTGTATGTTTGCTGTCTCTTTCATCTTCTGTATTCACCACTCCCTTCCATTGTTACGTATATGAATGGAATGCACACATACGTACATACTGTAATGAGCAGTAGTCGATTATACATACTGTACTGTAAGACTAATGGTTATGCAGCCATGTGTGCTGTAGCATGCACTGTTGATTGTGACTGGTCATTTATACACACGCCTGCTGACCATTTAGAATACTTTGCAATCAATCTCAAAATATAGAAATTGACTCATGAACTGAGGATGTGGGTAGACGGCACTATTTGACCAGGAATGTGGGTATATACCTTAATCTGATTAATAATGTGGGTATATAGCATACGTATGTTGGCCAAGACTGTGGGTATATAGCATAATTTGACTGTGAGACAACTAAGCTATTTGCATGGTGCCAATGCATGTGATAATGAGGTAAACAACTGCTTCTCTGTTAATGATTTTAGGCCTAATCTACTGATGAATGTTGGATCTCTGCTATTATGGACTTTGAGAAGTGGAGTGGGTATGTTCCATTTGAGTTAGCAGCACCAGTAGCGTCGCCCGCTGTAGCTGGTGCACCAGCAGTTTCTCCCAGGAGTTGAGTGGGGAGTGGTAGGATAACTCGTAGTATGCGCTGGCTGGTGTGATTTCCCTGGGGAGCCAGGCAGTCCTGGTTTTCCGGGTGCACCTGGATTGCCTTGGAGTCCCGGTCTTCCTGGTTTTCCTGGTGCACCGGCAGGGCCTTCGCGTCCGGGTTTTCCTGCAGGACCCTGGGGCCCGGGCCTTCCTGGTCCCCCAAGAGGACCTTTGGGCCCATCACGTCCAGGTCTTCCTGGTACACCGTGCTCGCCCTTCAATCCTGGGAATCCTGGTCTTCCTGGGACACCGTGTTCACCCTTCAGCCCAGGGCGTCCTGGTCTTCCCGGACCACCAATGTCACCCTTCAGTCCCGGGAATCCTGGTTTTCCTGGTATACCATCAAGGCCCTTTGGTCCACGTGGCCCCAGTCTTCCTGGTACGCCTGGAGCTCCAACCGGTCCAACCTTTCCTGGTCGGCCATCTAGTCCTGGCCTTCCCACGAACCCCTTCCCATCGCGCCCAGGGTAGCCAACCTCGCCTGAATGGAGAAGAAGAATCATGATCATAGTTGTGTACATACATGACGTTACCCACTGCCTTGTTGCAGTATTATGGCCATGTGTTATCGTCAGTCTGTGAACCTGTCACTCTTGAATACTATTCAGTTAGTTTTTTAGCCAGTTGAGACGTCTGTGCAGTGTGATTTGTATCATACCATGCCTTACTGTATGTGACTGACTGAAACGTTGTTATTTGCCTGTATGGTATACGTTGCTTGGTGATACTGTACATGCTTCCAACAATGTCCACAGAATCATGACCAGGGTCATCATACACCCCCCCTCCCTCCCCCCTTCCGTCTGTTATGAAACCATGTAAGTTTCCCAATATTGTTACACTTCATTACCTTTCTTCCCAATAATTCCTGGTCTGCCCTGGAGTCCGGGTCGTCCTGAAGGGAAAATGTGGAATTCTTGTGATAAAAGAGCTGCCATATTTGCACAGGGTATACACTCACTAATGTGTGCATATACTTTGAAGGTATTATTAATTGGGGGGTTTCCCTTTAGCTCCTTTGAGTCTTGTTACTCCCTGGCATGCTACATAGCACTATGATTATGGGGTTCTCCCCGTGGCTTGACAAATGGAGTATTGTCAGATGTCTTTTCCCAATTCTATCTTAGTGGTTTAATTGGAGTGTTTTCCCCATTACTCACCTGGGTAGCCTACACCTCCCACATCCCCTTTCTTTCCTGGCCTTCCTGGCAGTCCAGGACCACCTGGACGGCCAGGGTGTCCAGGGGCGCCTGCAGTGAATGGGGGAGGGGATGTGAGAGAAGTGAGGGTGAGGGAAGGAAAGGGTGAGGGAAGGTGGGGAGAGGGAAAAGAAGGAGACAGGAGGGAGGGGAGTTAAGATTAGAAGTAAAATTGTAAGGGGGAGGAGAGTACAAGTATGGATGGAAGGAGCAGAGAAGTATGGAGGGAATGGCATGAAGGAAATAGGGTGAGAGAAATGGAAGGAAAAAAGAGAAAATGTATGGTTAGGAAGAAAGAGGGTTTGTGTGACACATACCATTGACCTAGGTATTTTGTTGAGCAACACTCGGGCAGAATTGAATTCACTAACCTGGTTTACCAGGTGGTCCGTGTGGTCCCGGTGGCCCAGCTGGACACTTGCAGTCACGCTGTGGTGCATGGTAAGGCGGTGAGGTCTGTCTGTAGGGATAAGACCGCTTCTCTACATTGTTGCCTGTGAACGAGATTAGAGACAGACGGAAGAACATTAACTGTGAGGTGTGTGTAGTCTGCATTGGTTGTACCTTGAGCTATGTCTATGATCAGGTCATACATGGTATGTAGGGCATAATGCTGTAGCAGAAGTCCATGCAATATCAAGTGGTGTTTCTTATACGTATCTACAACTGTTGTTGGGTGTGATGCAATGATGACAAGCTATGGTTTGCTGCTTTAGCAGGTCTTAATTGACAACCAGTATTAATTTCTAGATACTCAACATTGAACCTCTATAACAGCGTGTAATGCTCACAGCAGTTGAACTAGCTTTGGTTAATTTGCTGCTATTTGTTGTACAACTTACACATAGTAGTGGTGAACTAATGTATGCAAATGTTTGTACACTGTACAAAAAGCAAAGGCAAATGGTCCAAATTTTGTCCAGCTTCTATATTTCCGATTAACATGTTTTGGAAATAGCGTACGACATTTGAATGTATACTATAACCTTACAAATGTTTACAACAAATTGTCAATGACTTTGATTTATGAACATAAATGGAATAATACCGATAATATTGATGACTGGCCGTTACGAGATGAACGCAATTCATTGTCATGTGCAGGCTTACCTCCATCAGTGCTGCTCTTCTGGTTTAAAGCAAGTATCGTCTCCTCCAAGACGGTCACCCTTGCTTCCAGTGCCGTGTTAGCGTTCTGGAAGTGAGTGTAGAAGATGACGATCCCTGCCCCCTGCAGGAGAGCCACAGTGAAGGTGACAGCCACAAAGGTCGTGAGGAAGGTGTTGCAGTTCCGCTGTTTCCGCTCTTTGCTGTCGGGCTCCATCGTGAACTGCTTCTTCTCGTAAGGACCAGACGGGCTGATGTGATGCTTGCTGTCATGCAGAACTTGTGATGGTAGTTTTATAAGCTCTGCTAGAATCCCTAAATGACCGCCTGATGATGGGGTGTGGTTTATCAAGCCACTTATTTTGACTGTGTGTGGCTGGGCATTGCAGGAGCTTCCCACACACCTGCGGCTGGGGGCTACAGGTGTGGAGGGATAATGTAATTTGCACATAGTGTGTTTACATACGAAATTATTACGGTGATGCTGCTAAATTGATATGATTTAGCATCTCGTGCACTCTCACACCTAGGTCATGGAGGTTAATTCTGGATAGGGTAAAGGTTAGGGTGAATGTTTAGCTCTCAGTGACCGTCCGCTGAGGTGATGAGTGCTAGTGACGTTCATTTGTTCACCACCAAACAGGCTAAACTATCAACTGTTGCGCCAAGATGATGTGTTGACCTTCTGGAATGGGTCAGACCTGCAATTAACCAGTTGTAAACTGCAATAAATGGCATTAGCACTTCAGAATACTGTCTGAGTACGTGGCTTATGTACGGTGATGCACACACACAATCGCATAAGCATGCGCGCGCACACACACACACACACACACACACACACACACACACACACACACACGCACACACACACACACACACACACACACACACACACACACACACACACACACACACGTACACAGACACACACACTTACGTACACAGAAGACACTTGTATCTGTAGTCATTGTGTGTATACGCAGTACAAGTGTACATTTGTATGCACACACTTAGCATCACATAATAGCCATAATATTATGCAGAGATCATCTTTAAGCTAATGTCTCAGCCTTTCCTTTTAGAGGTGCAAAGCGCTATACGTACATAGTAATATTTGTATCTGAACTGGAGGAGGGCTGATTACATGTGTATATTAGAAACACCCATCATACCAGATGTTGCAGTTTGTCATAATGTTGCCATGACTACAGTTGTTTCAAGACAGGTGTCTCTGTTACACGTACATGCAGTAACCTCATCAAGGGGGCTTCCCTGTGCATATAAATTAATATTTCAGCTTGAGTGTGTCTACAGACTACAGGAGTGCCATTGTGTGTAACATTCCTGCATTGAATTACGTAATTTACATAATTGTATTAACTTTTTGAAAAGGCCCGAGTGTTTAAGTAAGTCAGACATTGTAGAGATTCACTGCACTAGCCAATGGACAATTGTTTTCAACGTTTCAGTAGCATACAGCTACCGTCAGCAGGGATAATGACAGCTGGAGCATTCATGCATATGTAAAGATTATGATGACAGTGGACATAATCTTTGTATATGCATGAAGGCTTCGACAGACATTATCCCTGCTGAAGGTAGCTGTATGCGTTTGAAACATTGGAAGCAATTGTCAATTGGCTAGTGACTGCGAATCTCTACAATGTATCAGCTCCGTTATTGGCTTATATGGTCCATTTTCTGAGATGAAAGCACTGAAGTTGTCACCTTGATGTTACAATGGGTTGGTCAGATTGTTGATCATTGTTTGCAAACGTGCTAAATTGTGTGGGCACTTATCTACAGGTGTTTGTAGTGCTGCGTAGCTACTAGATAGGCTTGCTTTAGCCAAACGTTTCTACAGCGGAGTGCTGCCTCTGCTGTTGCTATGGCTAACAGGTGTGTGTGTGATTGAGGGAGAGCCATTGACGTGCTGTGTTGTATCATTTGCCTATGAATTCGTGTACCAATATCCACTTGGGTTATATCTCAATCAAGTTGATCTCCACTAAGCCATCTACAGTAAGCTTGGGTTAACATAAGCATAACCCTAACACCAACAATGGATGCAAACAGCTTCAGCTTTCAAACTTCATCTCTGTCATCACTACTCTGCTAGATGAGGTATGCACTGTATATGAACAAAGTTACTAAACGCGTCATCAGCACTTACTTAGCCTGGTACTCAATCAATTTTAATCCCTTAAACTATTGACAACAAGTGATAGGGCGTTCCTCTGCTTCTTATCATGTTTTCATCAAACGTGACGACAGATGACATGTGTGGCACACCTTTATAGAAGTCCGGCGCCTGTTCCACCCATTGGCATAGTGTCGCCATGACTACAGGTACCAGTTTTATTGACATACCTATTGTACCTGTAGTGTTCTCAACAGCGATTGAAGTCGCTAATGGGATCAGAGTGCAAAGTAACCATGGTAGCACTCAAAACACTAGTTGGTGCCAGGTACTCAGAATTGACGTCACTTGGAAGCACTTGCTTGCTGTGTGTATGGCTGCGTTGCGTACGTGACATTGTAAAGGTGTCTTCTGTATGGTTTGTGTGGTGGGTGATCCCCTAGCCTCAGCAAACCCGCCCAGCTGCCAGCTGTTCTGTTACTGCTCGTTACTACATGTTATTGAATGTCACATTTTTCTGATTGTCCCTCCCTCCCCTCCCTTTCCCTCCCCTTCCCTCCCTCCCCTCACTCCCCTCCCCTCCATGCCCTCCCTCCCCTCCCCTCCTCTTCCTCCCCTCCCCTCCCCTCCTCTCCCCTCCCCTCCTCTCCCATCTCCTTCCTCCCCTCCCATCCCCTCTCCTCCCCTCCCCTCCCATCTCCTTCCTCCCCTTCCCTCCCGCCCCTCCCTCCCCTTGCTCTCTCCCATTGTAATACAGTAAGCACTACAGTGTGCACTGTAGTGCAAGTACATTACAAGTGCTGTATTAGTGTTGATATATGGCCTAATGTGCAATACTCTCTTAGTATGACATGAACATATACAATGGTGTAGTGTGTGTATTTAATACAGAACCTATTATGGTGTGTACTTTACTAAAGTACTATGCAGGTACAGTATTAATATTTATGTATGATCTAACACAACACTATACTGTAGTCTAACTAGGTGGTGTGTCCTTTTGTGTGTCAATACAGAACCCATTACAGTGTTTGTGTACTGGAACCACCCCCAGTGTGGCAGACTAATGGTGGCCCTGAATTCACACATTGTCGCCATGGCTACTGATGGCATAGACAAACTGGCTATCCTCTGCAATTTTCAGCAGTAATTGATTTCCTAGTAAATTACACTGGTCTGAGATCGTAATGCTATTAACTAAACAGAAGTCATTGATCTGAGCTAGTCTCCTTAGAGTTTGCATACCATGCACTGTGTGTGTGTGTGTGTGTGTGTGTGTGTGTGTGTGTGTGTGTGTGTGTGTGTGTGTGTGTGTGTGTGTGTGGCGTGTGGCGTGTGTGTGTGTGTGTGTGTGTGTGTGTGCGTGTGTGTGTGCGTGTGTGTGTGTGCATGCCTGTGTGTGTGTGTGTGTGTGTGCATGTTTGTGCGTGTGTACATGTGTGTGTGCCACGTTACGACCAGAGCAACATGGCTTCCTACTGTCAGGACCAACTAACCACCACACCCACTGGGCCCTCGTTTGGGTCGGCTGTGTAACGGTCTACCAGCGACGGTCTTTAGCGGCCATGGTGTCTGTGGGCGACCAACAACAGCTACGAATAGCCACGGCGCCCAGCAGCCACCCAGCCCAGTATGTCGGGCATGGGTCTAGCCAACCCACCCTTCGAATGCACTGGCTTCCAAAGCAGGAACTCAGGCCTTTGGCCTGGGACCTGCCCTACGTCCTTTAGGGACAAGGAGAACGGAGAGGAGGAGTGTGTTTGTGTGTGTGGGTGTGTGTGTGTGGGTGGGTGTGTGGGTGGGTGTGTGGGTGTGGGTGTGGGTGGGTGTGTGGGTGTGTGTGGGTGTGTGTACAGTGGAACACCCTTATAAAGGATCCCTGATTCAGGGCACCTATCTATTGAGGATAGTGCCTACTGTCCCAGCTGCATAGAAATGTGTACAAAACTTCATCTGTAATAGGGACACATCTCTATTCAAAACACTTGGGGTGATGTTTAGTGCAGTTTCTGTCTACAATGTTTGTTTGTATACAGTTCAATACAAAAACCTTGTATGTACGTATGTACTGTTGATTGTTGTTTTCTCTCAGTGTGTCTAATTGTCACAGTTTGTCAACAATTATATTTCATACAGTCACTCTGTACCACATGGAGTTGTATGGAGTCATTTCAAACTCCACTTCCATGTCTCATATTCAGCGTTAAGTTGATGTATTGATTGATTGATTGATTACCTTATTTCACCTGGGGAGGCCATTAGCTCACACGAGCTATTATAAATGGCACCTAAAACATACAAGTAGTACAACAAGTAGATACAACCATTCAGTGCTGCTGCATCAACTTCCATACATCTAATTAGCTAAATATGGTCTGTAGTGTCTTTTTATGCTGATGTAGTTGCCTTCATCTCCTCCTCCTCCTCTTGCATATTTGTAGACTGAAAGGATCCGATGCTTCTTGGGAGCATGACATTGAGCCTCCTGAGGAGCACCTCGACTACAGTGATGATGAGGAAGAGAGAGCAGCTAGAAGGAGAATGAAGGAGACAAGGGAGGCTGAAGGTGAGGGACGGGAAGGAGCCCCTGCACAAGCAGAGGAACAGGCAGAGAAGAAAAGTGAGTGTGTATGGAGGCCACATCGGTCTCTTGTATCATAAATCAGCCAAATCAGCAGTTGTCAGCAATGCATGTCCAATGACTGTCACATTTCAGGTATGCTTGTTATGTTACAGCTTTCTTCAGTTTCTACGAATGTCAGATATTCTTGCTTAATGTGAACCATCATTTTCCTATTTGCATCCTAATCCCATTCTGAGTGCTTGGCTTCCAGTTTCTATTTCCATGTATGGTCGCTACCTCTCACCTCACTTCAGAATCTCATAGACACAAGCACAAGCGAAAGCCACACCATCAGCATCGCCATGGCTACCATCACCATGAGCAACATCGCCATGACCACCATCAACTTGGGAGACAGGCTCCTCCCCCTGCAGTCAACCAGCTGCCGTATCAAGCAAGGCCACAGGGCGGTGCTATATATTCACAAGACCCCAGTATGCAGGTATTGTATGGATGTTACAGCATGCAACCGTGTACAGTGGAACCCGTCTAAGATGGTCTTTGTGTCAGGCAGCCACCTCTCTAAAACAACCAGCCTCCCTGGCCCAACAGGGCACTAAAAGCATTGTAGTCCGCCACTGTAGAGCAGCCACCTCTCTATAAAGATCATTTAGACAGGTTCCACTGTATCAGTCAGTATAATTATGATATAATGTTTGTGGCATCCTTGCTTGTTGAACGTTGACTGTTGAAGAAAACAAAATTCTATTCTTTGCACATATACTGTACACCCATTCAATCACGTGCACACACACACGAATGCGCGCACACGACACACACACACACACACACACACACACACACACACACACACACACACACACACACACACACACACACACACACACACACACACACACACACACACACACACACACACACACACACACACACAGATCTACTTCCAAGGTATGACAGATGACATCTACACTGGTCCTCTCTCCCCTGAGAGGATGAACTCCCCACTGGTGAACCCGTCACCTCACACAGCACCAAATACAGCCGCCATGTACTCCAGCAACCCCTCCATGCAGGTACGATACGGTAGTTGATGATGATGCATTAAAGAGTGCTAGGTGAATGAGTGTAACTGGCCTTTTTAGAGAAGTGGCTTTGATCGAACCTTACTTGTGTTTAGGGACTCATGTCAGTCTTGGATATACTGCACAATGCAGTTACATTCCCTAATTCATTGTTTTGTATATTTTGTTATGTTGAGACGTTATACCTTCTGATTAGTTGCGAATATTGCAACTTGCTTTGTGCTTCATGTAAAACCTCACTCTTTTAGTCCATAGTAACATTTCTCATTTAACTTATTACTGTGTGTTTGTGTTTGCTTATATAATGTGTAATCACCGTTTTCATTTTGTCAGAACTATTTTCCGAGGGGAAGTAGTCCGATGTACCAAGCCCCGCCTCACATGCCGGGAGCAGGGTTGATGATTAGCGGGCCACCTCGAGGACTATTGGGCGCCTTCCCACAAGCCCCACCCCCTCTTATCTCCTCTGGTCCCTCTGTGGCACCATATCCATGGCAACAGGCTCCACCCACTTTGGTAGGGGGTCCTGCTCATCATCCCCCTTTACTGCCTACTACCCCAAATATTCAGCAGGGTGGAGGTGAGGCTGTGTCAATGCAGGAACCAGTTACACTCTCTAGCGAGCATCCACTGCCAACTCGATCGATGTCTCCAGAAACGGAAATCTGAAGAGAAGGTAATTTCAGACATGTGTCGCCTACTAGAGGTTGCTTTGTACATGGGAACCTTGCCATGGTAATTTGCTGTGGCCCCTCTCCCTAGAGTGTGAAATTAGCTGTGACCCCTCCCCTAGAGTGTTAAATTTGCTGTGACCCCTCTCCCTAGAGTGTTCTAGATGCCATTGCTCAGTGTCTACCTCTCCCCAACGGAATGTGGCAGTTTGCCCATAAGGTTCTTCGAGTTTTGTACTTTCAGTGAAACCTGGCTAATTGACTGGCTGCTACATTGTGCTGCATTATACAGTGACCACTATAGACAGGTTCCACTGTACATCAAATGTCTGGACCAGGGGAGGCTGGCTGCTTTAGACAGGTGGCTGCATTATACAGTGACCACTATAGACAGGTTCCACTGTACATCAAATGTTTGGACCGAGGGAGGCTGGCTGCTTTAGACAGGTTATGCAGTGACCACTATAGCCAGGTTCTACTGTCTTCTAGTCATGTCAGTTTTTCTTGTCTCTTCCGTAGACCTGGCTAGCTGATCTTGTGAAGCAGCACCCTTTGAACATAATTATCCACCTTGAACTGTTCCATTTTGATTGCTCTGTACTCCATTCAGATCTCTGATATTCATAACATTCATTGGTTCAGTGATGGTTCACAGCGAATTTGATTTACTTGCATTGCATGTGGCAAAAGTGCATAATTTCACGTACACAGAGTGTTCTTGCTACCTAAAGACGTTCAAGGTAAGAAGCTGCTTCTGTCTTCAGTTTGTGTGCAATTAATGCCATATAACCAAGTAGGTCATGATTAGGGTATGTGCTGCTTATAAATTAGCTATGCTGTAATCCCAAGATGTCGTCATAATATAGGAGCACTGTTATATGGCATGTTATAATAATATTATTATTTATGTGACCATAATAATTCTAATTTGAATTCATATTTTAAGATACAAGAATAGAAACCTGTGTACAGCTTTTCCTATAATTTACTGAATAATCTCAATAGCTTAATTAAGTTGCGTGATTTTCCTGACATTGTGCTATTATTATTATTTATATTCTGTGACTACAATGTAATAGGACTGCATAATATATGTTACGTAGGTAATCTATTTAGACATTACAGCCATTCTGTCCACTCAATGTCTACAAGTATAATAACAGTTCATCAAACATTTGAGCTTAATAATGCAATTAACAGGAATTTCAAAGTACAAACCACTCATTTAATAATGGACTATGGATATGCGTATAAACACAATAACATTATGTTCCTAAGCAGGGTAGTCTGCATGTACACACTTGGTGCTATATATATTTTACTGCAGTGTACGTTGCTAAGTGTCAGCCGGGCCCTATTCACACACACACGCATGCCCACATGCACAGACACCCGCACATGCACGTTAGCCTAAGATCCTAAGAGCGTCTGGTGAGAGCTAAGTAGGTTAGTGGTCGTACATTTTAAGAAAACACTACATTTTGCCTTCCTTGGATGCATGCCTGTATCATACGGGATCCCGGCACACATTTAATAAACAAGGAGTAGAACCTTTGCAGCACTTCTTCCTTCCACTGCAACGGCGGTCAGAGGAACAACCCTGGTGTGGACGACATGCGTACCTCCAACGAAATATTGATATCGATGTGCCTTTTCGAACTGGAGGGCAGGACCCAGCTGTACGATTGGAAGCAAACACAGTAAATGAATAAGGTGGGGTATATAGTATAGAGTTACATGTACAGTAAATAGCTGAATGTAAAGAAATTTTGCACGCTCTTACGTTTATTGGGTGGACACAAAAGGACAGGAACACATCTGTTACGCCTTGTGTCAATCACTTGTCCTCCAGGGCACTGGCACCCTGGTCTGCACCGAAGTGCACAAAACCTTCCAAGATTGTTACAGGTCTTTCTACATGGACTGGCACAAGCAGAGTACACCTGGCCTTTCACTGAGCATCTCCCTGTTGGAAACAATCAGTCAAAAAAATGTATAAAGCTAAATCTGCAGCAGCAATCTTAGCTTGTCACATAGTATAGTGCATTTTGACCAAACGATAACACTAAAGTTACGTACCAGTTACAGTACTGCGCATGCACTTCTGCTGACACTGGGACAGGGTGTTGAAGTTGTTGCCGTTCCCACCACATCCTCCATATATGAACATTGTACACTGCTTGGTATTCAAGTTCTAGTAATACTGCTGGATGAATCTCCTGCACCTTCCACGTTCAGGCTGCAGGGAGCACACGTCTGAGAAGATGGGTAAGGCAGAAAGTAAAAGCAATGGGAACTAACACTTAATTACGTACCCGAAATTTGTTAATATTATTCAATTTTCATTTAATGAGACTCAGGCATGGTGATAATACATTCTTGTGAACAGAGTATTATAAAGTGCACTGAGTCACACAGATGCTATGAAAAATGTTGTATTTCATCTGTATTGTAATCATACCTTTATATAGCTAACTTACTTTAATTTGCTGCTTGCATTTTGGGCAAACTCTTGTCGTTCTTCTCCACACTCGATAACGCCAGCCATCACAGAGTGGAGGCAATGTGGCCAGAATGACCACAACTAGTAGCAGATCTTTCAACATCACTTAGCTCTGCAAGGCCCCGCTACTGCAGACTTGCATGGGCTTCAACTGTATTTTATACGTATATACCTAGCTGTTAGTGTATGTACGTAGTACATGCACCACAGTAGCAATAGCAATCACATGACATTGTACACACTCACCCTAGGCCTGCAATTGCAGCTATTGCATCAGTTGATTATCCTGACATTGTGCTTATAGTGTCTGTGACGTCAATTTAATAACACGTGCATGTTAGGTCATCCATTGAGTGTCCCATTGCAGAATTATTATACTAATTATTATTATAATTGATACACTTTCATGCAAGCTTGTATCCTGTAGTATTTTTATTATACTCACTGTGGTATCGATATCCTGCATGTGTGTTAACTCAATACTTTTGTACAATAAGATTCTGCCTACATTTCTCACCAAATGGGCAATATGCTATACAATGGCATGATATTGTATAAGTATAGGAATTAGAGCTTTCCATGCATACATCATATATTCTATATATCACCGTGATTTGGATCTATGTATATTCTATGTATTGAAATGGACAGCTTGTGCAGAAGGAACACCATTTCACAGATGTCGCCACTAGAGACCTGTGTACTGTTTTTCCTACAATTCCTAATAATCCCACAAATGGACTTTCCTGACATTGTGTTATTACGCTCTATACAACCACAATGTTATGAGACAGTCGGCCATCTATTGAACTTTCCTTCACACATTACAATGCTATTCACATGAATTCATTAGTGCACGTATATGTGTCCTCTTAGCTCATAGCCATGCTGTGTACCATACATGCACTCATTATGCCAGATACATTCTACAAGCAGTTCATGAACAAGAAAGCTGTCACAGTGACTATGTACGTAATATAACCAGTGCAAATGCCAAGCACTCACTAAATATCTCATTCGACTATGTGTTCCTGTGCAGGGTAGCCTGCGTACACACACTATATATAGCTAGGTAGTAATACTGCAGTATATGCAATGTTGGTACCAGCCCATCTCACACACTCCCACAAGCATGCCCATGCACACACACACAAGCACACGCATGCATACACGCATTTAATCTTAATTGGGTCTGGTGGAATGTTAATTAGTAAGGTATACTATGGTTCTTTCACTATGGTTGGTTTGCCTTCCATGATCAAGCGGGATTCTGGCAGGTCATTGAACCACACACGGTCTTACAGCACTTCTTCCTGCCACTGCACTGGGAGTCATTCCTACACAGTATACGCGGGGGTAGACAACTCAACTGTGCTTTAACCACGCTTTGAGTCCTCCAGCGCCGTCGCCAGAATGGCCAGTGATAGGAAGGGCAGGATCCAGCTGAGCAATTAGAAGTAAACACAAACTATTGGTTCATATTACTAACAATTATCATAGATTAAGGCACAGAACAGTACATAAACTTATTAATGAACATAATCTTACGTTTCTTCTTGGATGGACAAGATTTGATAGGAACACATCTATTGCGCCTTGTGTCAATGACTTGTCCTCCAGGACATTTACACCCAGGTCTGCACGCTGTCCCACAAAACACTCCAAGATTGTTACAAGTCCTTCTACATGAACTGGCACAAGTGGAGTACACCTGACCTTTCACTGAGCATTTCCCTAAGGGGATTAAATGAAGGTTAATATAAAACTAATCTTTGAGGTGGGAATGATATACACCGCCATAATCATATGCAGCCTTTATCTTGCATGCTTTGAAGGTATACTGAAAAATATTGTACTAACTTACTATTGGTAGTACCAGTGCTGCGCTTGCACTTCCGCTGACACTGGGACAGGGTTTTAAAGTTGTTGCCATTGCCACCACATCCACCATATACGAACATTTCACACTTCTTTCTGTTTACGTTGTAGTAATACCTTGGAATGTAAGCCTTGCACGTTCCATGTACAGGCTGCAAAGAGCACATGTCTGATAAAAGAAACAAGACAGGCAGGTGATGGATGTATGCAGGATGATGAGCTGTGAGCATATAACTAACCCTACAGCTTGGACCATAACGTTGCAAGGAAATAATCATACTGTTTTACTTAGAATTGTAACAATCCTTGATTATGCTGCAGGATTCTGGTGACAACTGTAATCGGTATATTTATTGCAGGGAATCACACTGGGGTAATGTAATCCATGTGTGCTAAGTTAAGCTATTATTATATCACAATTCATTATGCCATGGAATAACCCACTTTGTTGATTGCACTTTGGAATGGCAATTGGATGGTAGATTGGCCTTATGACCGGTCTAAGTGACAGGCCATCAGATAGATGACCCGAGATAGCCACAAGGACCACCGCTAGCAGAAGACTCTTCCACATGATTAGCGTCTTACTCCTCTGCAACAGCATTAGGCCATTGAGACTAAGCACTAAAGACACAGTGATTTGTTTTTAACAGTTTATGAACAGAGAGCCTTGTTTACAGGTTTTCCTACATTCATGCAGGTGGTTCCAACAATTTGCTTTCCGGCTATTGACACATTGTGACCACGTTTCAAAGGGCTGCCAGGTTGTTCAATAGTTTCCAACACACATTATTGCTATTCACGTGCATTCACTAGTGTGTCCATATAGAGCTCAAGCGTCCATATGCAGAACACTACATTTCAAATCATGACTATATATATGCATACAAGCTCATGCACTTTACACATGGCTGTGCAACCATTTTGTCAGCTACTCAACATGCATGCAGTTCATCAATTGAACAGTTTTAAGATTTGCGAAAATTTTAATGTTTACATAAACTTATTGCAAAATGACTCACTCAATTGCTAATGATTATCATCCTATTTACGCAATTGCAAGTAGAACAGCCTGTGAGTACAAACCAAGAATATATATACTTCAGTATATAATGGTGTTGCTAGGTCCACCAGCCAAATTCACACATACACACATATAATCCTATGAGGGTCTGGTTGAAGATTAGTAAGACACATTACACGCTTTCACTGCTGTTTGCTTTCCATGGTCATATCCTTTTGCATTAGATGGGATTCTGGCAGGTCCTTGAGGAACAAAGAGCGCTGCAGCACTTCTTTTTTCCACTACAGTTGGAGTCATCATTGCACAGTAGGCGTCGACGACATCTCCACTGCACTGTAGCAAGTCTTCTCCATCCACCAGATCGAATTCTTCTTCTTGTCCAGCTGGGTGATTTGACTGGGGGGCAGGATCCCGCTATTCAGTATAGAATTAGAAGCAAGCATAAATTAATTGATTGTGTTGACTAAGAGGTGGAGTCATGCATGAAAGAAGCAACTTCAGCCATGAATATGTGCTTGTCCTTACGTTTAGTCTTTGAAGGACACAATTTGACAGGAACACATCTGTTACGCCTTGTGTCAATCACTTGCCCTCTAGGGCACTGGCACCCACGTCTGCACACTTTCTGCACACACACCCTTCCAAGATTGTCACAGGTCTTTCTTCTACATGAATTGGCACAAGTGGAGTACACCTGGCCTATCACTGAGCAGCTTTCTGTTGGAAGCAATCAATCATTGAAAGTTAATTATCATATTAAATTTGTATACAAATTATATTGAAGTGCATTGATTTAATATTTCAAGCACTGCACTTCAACTTACGTATACTGCGCCTGCACTTCTGATTGCACTGGAAGATAGATTTGAAGTTGTTGCCGTTCCCACCACATCCACCATATACAAATATGTCACACTTCTTTTTGTTCAAGTTGTAGTAATACCGTGGGACGTAAGCCTTGCACCTTCCACGCTCAGGCTGCAAGTAGCACGATCCTGAGAATATGGGTGAAGCAGAGAGAGTAGAAGCAATGGGAACTAGTAATGCATAAATTTGTCAATTCTTTATTCGATACTCGCCTCATGTGATTTAGGCTCTGTGATTGGTACATATTTAGAAACATAATATTGTGCATGGAACCACACTGACTGTATCTATTTACAGGAATTTGTTTCACCTCAGGCTGTTATAACTGTAATGACAGTTCTTAACTCACTGGACTGCACTGGCCATGCTTTTCTTGGTATTGATTTTACAAAATGCCAACCATCAGAAAGGTGAAGCAAGGTGGCCAGAATGACCACAACTAGTAGAAGACCTTTCCACATTACTTAGCTCCGGCCCTGCTACTGCACACCTGAGCTTCAACAGCACTGTGTTTATATACCTAGCTGTTGCATGCATTTATAGTACACTACAATAGTATACCTACGTAGGTGTTAGTGTGTGTACTGTACACTACAGTAGCATCCACACACTCACCCTAGGCCTGCAATTGCTGTTATTACATCAGTTAATTATCCTGACATTGTGCTATTAGTGTCTGTGACCACAATTTAATAACACGTGTTAGATCATCCATTGAGTGTCCCATTGCAGAATTATTATACAAAATATTATTGTAGTTGATACACTTCCATGCAAACTTGTATAAATCCTGTATTATTGTTACTCCACTAAATTGCATATTGTGGTATCCTGCATGTGTGTTGACTCATTATTTCTTGTGTAATATAAATATTATCCTGCCTACACTTCTTCTTACCAGCTGCAGATGGGCAATTATGCTGGCATGCATGATATAATTATTACAGAATTAAAGCTAGCCATACATGCATCTAATTCTATATACAGTGATTGGGAATAACGAAAACTTATGCTGAGCTAACAACATAGCTACCTTCTTTGCAGCAGTTTTGTTGTGAATTTTACAAAGCATTAGTAGTAATGGCTATATGCTATATACTGACATACTGAATCAGATCAGAACACAGAAGACAAAAGTTGAATGGCAATTCTTAGACACATCATTACATCAAACATCCTGCCTTCGGTGACCAATTGCAAGTGCATCGGTAGTTGCTGCTAATACATTACAGCAGATTCTACTGTTTATGTATATTCACATGCATACTAGAGAAATATTGGGCTTGGATCTATGTATATTCTATGTATTGAAATGAACAGTATGCACTGAGGGAACACCATTTCGTAGATTTCACCAATAGAGACATGTGTACTGCTTTTCCTACAACTCCTAATATAATAGTAATCCCACAAATTGATTTTCCTGACATTGTGTTATTACACTCCATACAACCACAATGCTATGAGACTGTTGGCTTTTCCTTCTCACATAAAAATTTTATTCATTAGTACATGTGTGTCCCCTTAATTCATAGCCATGCTCTGCACTATACACACATTATACCAATATGTCAGATATATTCTACAAGCAGCTCATGAAACAAGTATGCTGTTACAATGACTATGTTATAATTATAATCAAGTACAAAGATTAGAACAAATCCAGATGCAATCACTATGTTGCATAATGTTCCTGTGCAGGGCAACCTGCATAGGTAAGCGCACTGCCACAAATTGTACTTTATGCTATACTACTGTGTGGCTGACTATAAGTACAGTATATACCAGCCCCATTCACACATGCATGTACAGACACACACACAAACACACACAGACACCTAATCCTATTGGGGCCTGGTAATATGTTAGTAAGATATATCCGTGTTCAGTGACGTCTACGCCATACAGGACGTTTGCAGTACTTTGAGAAACAACCTCGACTTATCATTGAAGAGCAGCACTTATTTCTGCCACTGCACTGAGAGTCATCTGTACACGAATTGACTCGATGGCATGTCTTCCTAATGATGTATGACCATCGAATTGGAGGGCAGGACCCTGCTATACAAAAGATGGTAGAGTACAGGTTAATGGATGCAATATTATGTTGAGCCCAAGTAGGGCTAGAAAGAAGCACAATCAGGGAATTATAACTTGTTCTTACATTTCGTCTTGGACGGACACAATTTGACAGGAACACATCTGTTGCGCCTTGTGTCAATCACTTGTCCTCCAGGCCATGTACACCCTGGTCTGCACACAGTTGTACAAGACACCCTTCCATGATTGTTACAGGTCTTTCTACATGGACTAGCACAAGTGGAGTACACCTAGCCTTTCACTGAGCATCTTTCTGTTGGAAACAATCAGTCAAAACATATAAATCTAATTTTGCATAGCAACAATCTTAGCTTGTCACACAGTATAGTGCATATTGACCAAACAATCACACTGAAGTTACTTACTAGTTACAGTAGTGCGCATACACTTCTGCTGGCACTGGGAAAGGGTGTTGAAGTTGTTACCATTCCCACCACATCCTCCATATACGAACATGTCACATTTCTTGCTTTTCAAGTTGTAGTAATACCGTGGAACATAAGCCCTGCACCTTCCACGTTCAGGCTGCAGGGAGCACACGTCTGAGATAGGTAAGGCAGAGAGTGGAAGCAATGGAAACTAGTAATGCTTATATATCAAAATTTGTCGATGATTTATTCGATGCTTACATCATGTGATTCAGGCACTGTAATGATACATATTAAATTTACTGTAATAATAATTCAATCCTAAAGGTTCTGCAATGAAATAGCACTGCAGCTATTACTATGTAATGAAAATTTCAAACTTCTTACACAGACAACCTGTACATAGCGAAAGTATCTTCCTTTGCTGTGCAATTAATGCCCAAAATAGCTTGACAATGTGAATCACAAGTTGTTACTAATCATCACAGAGGCACTTTTACATTATCTTTTTTCCTCAAATACAAAAATGAAAGCTTTAGGATTGGAGCACTGTATAAACATAATATTGTGCACTGAATCGCACAGACGGTACATATAATTATATATAGAGAGAAAATTTGTTTCATCTGTTATAATGGTAATTACTGCTTTAACTCACTAGACCGTACTGGTCTTCTTGGTACATAACGCCAACTATCAGAAAGGTGAAGCAAGGTGGCCAGAATGACCACAACTAGTAGAAGGCCTTTCAACATCACTTAGCTCCGGCCCTGCTACTTAATTGGGCTTCAAAAGTACTGTGTTTATATTATATTATGTAGCTGTTGGTGTATACCTTTCCTTCCTTCCTTCCTTCCTTCCTTCCTTCCTTCCAACTACCGCTGATGCGGTTACACGACCCCCAGTAATGGGGGGAACAAGTTATTGTCAAAATCTCACTGAACATTCTGGTACTCAGTTGTTATCTTGTCTGCATCTGTAGACAGCAAGTCCACATTTGTGCCTTTTCTTGTCCCCTTCTCGTCTAAAACCTCTATTGCATTCTTGGCGTACAGCATGGGATGATGTGCATAGCTGCTCTAGCTCCTTCCCATATACACCTTACTTGTACCTATATACTTCTTGTATACTGCTTGTATACTTCTTGTATACTTCTTGTATACCCTACATACAGTAAAAATTACACACACTCACCCTAGGCCTACAATTGCTGTTATTACATCAGTTGATTATCCTGACATTGTGCTTTTAGTGTCTGTGACAACAATTTAATAACCCATGTTAGGTCATCCATTGAGTGTCCCATTGCAAAGCTATTTTACATAGTTATAATTATAGTTTATACATTTCCATGCAATTAAGCTTGTACCCTGTATTATTGTTACTCCATGCACTAAATTGCATATTTTGGTATCTTGTGTGTAAATTCAATACTATTTGTGCAGTAATAAGATCCTGCCTACACTTCTATTATTGTATAATTGTTATATTGCCAAATGGGCAGTATAATATACAATGGCAAAATATCATCTAAAAATATAGGAAGTAAGGCTGACCATGCATACAAATTATTCTACATAGTTATTACTGTGATCGGGAATAATGTATATATTTTATGCTGAGCTAACAACATGTACAGCTACCTTCAAGCAATTGTATTGTGAATTTACAGAGCAGTATAATCATTAGCTATCATGCATAGAGTAAAAAATAATTTCTTCATTGATTTGGTGGTCTTATGCATGCAATTGGTCTCTGTGGTTCATTTGGTTTATAGAACATCACATCTTTATACAAGTAGCTGTGGGTAGTTACAAACAGTCATTTATATCAGTCATGATGATCATGAACTGGAACAAAATTACATACTGAATATGAAGACAGACTTAAGACATAACTTCTGTAGCAATTCTCAGCCACCTCATTGCATCAAACGCCTTCAGTGACCAAACATCTAGGCAGCTATTGCTAATATATACATTACAGCAGATTCTGCTGTTTATGTATACATGTACATGCATATATAGGAAACTACATATCATTATAATTATGTATACATAGTAGTTTCTATATGTAGAATAATATTATGTATTGAAATAAACCGCGCAGACAGTAGGAACACTATTTCACAGATTTTCATGAATAGAGACCTGTGTACTGCTTTCTGAGTCAAAGTACAGAGGACAGCTAATTGCAGTCTGAAGAGCTCATGAATGGAGAGAGTGGCATACAGCTTTCCTACAAGTTCATACAATCCCACTGCTCGTTTTCCTGACATTGTGCTATTTATAGACACTGTGCCCTCGATGTATATAACACAATAGCCGGGGTCATTTATTCAGTTTCCCGTTACATAACAATGCTATGCAGATGCATTCATTAGTGTGAATGTCAGCCAATTCAGTAAGCACGTGGCAGTGTGCAGATCACTGCATTTCAGATCACACACACACACACAGTCCATGTACTGTACACATTACAGCTGTTCTGTCAGCTACTCCACAGATGGTTCATCAAACACATGATTCGTAGTAAAATGCAATGTTAATGTTTTACAAACTAAGCTTGTACAAAGCAGTAAGCACTCACTCAATTGCTATGTGTTCCTATGCAGGTATATAGCTATTTCCTGCGTATACACACTTACTTATACCAGCCCTTTTCATACACACACACACAAGTAAATTCCTAAGCTGGTCTGGTAAGAAGTTAATCTTATACACACCATCACTTTGCTGTCCATGGCTTTGGCTGTCTGTTTGGTACAGGATTCAGGCAGAGCTTTGAAGAAGAATGAACACTACAGCATTTCTTTGTGCCAATACACTGGGCATCTTTGTGACAATGCCTGTGCAGGTGATGCCTCCACTGCGGCTTAACCCGCCTTCTCCATCGTCCCCTCGATGATGAGCTGTACCTTCGAACTGGAGGACAGAATCCACCTATACGGGTATATTGAAATGAGCATAGATGATTATTGAACATATGATGGGGCAGGGTATTAAGAAGAATTCATTTTACAAGTTAAGCTCTTACGTTTGGGAGGACACTGCCATTTGGGTACACATTTGTTGTGCCTTGCATCTATGACTTGTCCCGTAGGGCAGCAACACCCAGGCCTGCACTTAGCCATACACTTGAAATTTCGGTTGTCACATGTGTCCTTGCAAGGTTTGGCACAAGCGGAGAATATCTGACCTTTCACTGGGCACCTTCGAATTCCTAGGATGAAAGCCAGTAAAATTAAACTTAAAACAAAACTTATACATTCCAATACAACAAACACCTTTTCACTATAGTTTTATGCAGTATAATATCGTTTCATTGTACAGTACTGTGTACAGCATATCAACTCAGTACACTATACCATTCCAAGCCAACTTACTGTGCATGCACTTTCGTTGACACTGTGACAAGGTGCTGAAAGTGTAGCGAAGGCTGCCACATCCGTGCAGTATGATCCTTTTACACTGCTTGCTCCTCCTGCTGCAATAATAGCGTGGCAAGTAACTCTTGCAGTGTCCACCTCCAGGCGGCTTGGTGAGCTTGTCTGAAGAGATATACACAATGCAAGCAATTAAAGTATATATTATTGTGTAAAGGTTGCATAAACTCTTTATGGGACTAGCCCTATAGTTAGGACAAAATAGTGTAGGTGGAATCTTGAATACAGTGAAGCCTGTCTAAAACAGCCACCTGCGGGCCAGTTCTAACTGACTCTGGCTACTCTATATACAGAGGTGGATTGCAACGATTTAGTGCTATTTGTGTCCAGGGGATGCTGGCTGGTTCAGAGAGGTAGCTGCCTAATACAGGGACCATTTAAACAGGTTCCAGTGTATTTGTACACTATACCATTCCAAGCCACCATACTGTGCATGCACTTCCGTTGGCAGTGTGACAGAGTGCTGAAGGTGTAGCGATGACCAACACATCCATGCAATAGGATCTTTTTACACTGCTTGCTCCTCCTGCTGCAGTAATAACGTGGCAAGTAACTCTTGCAGTGCCCACCTCCAGGCAGCTTGGTGAGCTTGTCTGAACAGAAACACACAATGCAAGCAAGGTACGTTACAGTGCATATAGGTTGCATGAGCTCTATGTAGGACTACCCCTATAGTTAGGACAAGTGAAACATAGTGTATATAAGTTGAACCCTGAATACAGTGAATGAAACCTGTCTAAAACAGACACCTGTGGGCCAGTTCAAACTGACGCTAGCTACTCTAAAGAGGTATGCAGATTGCAATGTTTTAGTGCTATTTGGGTCTGGGGAAGCTGGCTGTTTTAGAGAGGTGGATGCCAAATAAAGCGACCCTATTAGACAGGTTTCAGTGTATTTGGAATAGCATAAAATCTCAACGCAGCTTGCATGCACTTTACCTGGCCCATAACGCCAATGATAACCAACCAATTTGTTTTGTATACTGAAACTTACTTTCACAACTAGCCCCACTGTATCCCTTAGCACAGTGACATGTACAGGACCTTGAGTTAAGTCTCCCTCCATTATGACATCTCAGTGGACAGGCTACACAATAGCCAAGAAAGAGTAGAAGTTAAGACCAAAGACACGCTGTTGTGCTGTCAATGTAGCTGATAGTGACATATTCTTCCAGAACGTGTGGTAAATACAGTAAAACAATAACTATCCCAGTACAGTAGAATTCTAATGAGAAGGTCTATGCATGATTTGCACCACACAGATAATGTACTCACTTTCACAGTTAGACCCAGTGAAGCCACCTGCACACGTACAGCTACAGGAGGCTGAATTCAGTGTCCCTCCATTTTGACACTTTCGACTACAAGCTGAAATACAAGTATGAAGAGTGACGTATGAATGGGTCACTAATTTTGAATGACATTTTACAGTGCACATGTTAGCTAAAACTTTGTATATAAAGTATTGCTTGCAATCATTCTATATCCCATTTATATAGTATGGTGATTGCGCAACTATAGAGATTTAAGAATTAGCAGGTGGTCCTATATATGTGATATAGACCTGAAAAGAGGTCTGATATCACAATATCAGGGCTCTGATTGCGCAAGAGGTCTGATATCAAGAAGGAATATAATGAAACCAGAGCCAAATGTGTGTACTGTCAGGCGAAGCAGCCTTACCATTTCACTGTGGCCGTGACAATCAGTGCTGCAAAGGATCTTGACGCTCCAAGAAAAACGCGACCGCTAAAAAACGTCGCACGAAGGTAAGTCGGTTAGACAAGATACCAATACATGCGTAAAGGGACGTATTCTAGGAACCGAGCACTGAGTCCGGCTCTGTTGCGCGAAACTGTGGCGTGGAAGATGCGCAGACACGGTCCGTTGAGCGACTTCTTCGATGACGAAAACAAAGTCCAGCTGGATATGGTCGAAAGCTGTCAAAAAGTGATTAAAATTGCCCTCTCTAGTTCCGAGTCCGCAGCGAAGTCGGTGTTCTGCCAGAAAAGAAGCGTTTTCAAGACTCTCCGTGCAGCACCCAGTCACGGCCACAACAAAAACTGCTGACTGTGCATTATTTTGAATTCGGTTCCCTGTAATCTCATTGGTCAGCGTGCTGCCGAAAGGCGCGCAGTATTCTCATTGGTCAGCCCTGAAGCCTGTTGTGACGTCACGGAAGCGTCTCTTGAATGCAACGGTGCCGTAGCCCGTTCCCGGAAGGAGCAATGACGTAATGCATTCGCTTATCGAATACAAATGGCGTCGTCTCCGGAGAGGTCTGGCCTCGATATTGCTGAGAAGGTTCTTCCTGTTGCGCACTCACCATACTATATAAGACATATAGTACGGTAGGTCGGTCTATAGCCTCTATATAGGACCTCGGCGCTCATATTTACCTCGGCGCTTCGCGCCTCGGTAAATATGTAAGCGCCTCGGTCCTATATATCGGCTATAGACCTCCCTACCGTACTATATGTATTACGTATACCACCCTCACCACACACATATTCAACTTCTATTCTGGCAAACGAACCACTTGCAGATAATACAGCTGAAAGTAATGAACAGTTTGTAACTAGCGAAAATGTTGCTCACTTCCACAACTAGCCCCAATGTAGCCCTTGGCACAGTCACATGTACAGGAACTTGTGTTAAGTCTCCCTCTATTCCGACATCTCAGTGAACAGCCTACATAACAGCAAAGTAAGAAAGGAAATAGAGACTATAGGGACACACTGTTGTGCTGTCCAGTTAGCATACACAATCTATATTCAATGATACATGTGCGGAATAATAAACCCACGTATACAGTGTCCCAGGCAGTACATTAGAGTGCTATATACTAGTAAACATCCATGATCTACTCCTATGATGTTAATGTACTCACTTTCACAGTTAGACCCTGTGAAACCCCCTGCACAGGAACACCTACAGGCGGCTGAATTCAGTGTCCCTCCATTCTGACACTTCCGACTACAAGCTGAAACATTAGAAAGGAAGAGTGTTGGTAGAATGAGTCACTTAGGATGTTAAGGAAGGAATATTGTTTAGCATTGCTCGCGTTCACTCAGCACCCCCCCCCCCCCCCCCCCACAGACTGTACACATAGAGCCACATGCAACATATAATACATATATACATACATACATACATACATACATACACATATTCAACTTCTGTTCTGACAAGTGAACCATTTGTAGATGATACAGTTAAAAGTAAGCTGGGCAGTTCGTAACTGGTGAATTTGTTACTCACTTCCACAATTAGACCCACTGTAGCCAGCAGCACAGCCACATGTACAGGAACGTGCCTTGAGTCTCCCTCCATTCTGACATCTCAGTCGGCAGGCTATTCATAGCATGGCATCAGCACAGGAAATAAAGGTGTGATTACTATAACATAAAGAATGCTTTGCTTTTTTCAAACTAGCTGACATTCCACTGACTCCAGAATGTGCAGTTCAAAACAATGGTACACTAATGGAGGATGTCCGTGATTGATACCTGCACCACACACAGTGCACTCACTTTCACAGGTAGTCCCAGTGAATCCACCTGCACAGGAGCACCTACAGGAGACTGAGCTCAGTGTCCCTCCATTCTGACACTTCCGACTACAAGCTGTAATCATATATAGAAGGAAAATGCAAGTCCACTGTGGCCAATGTACATTCTGCATCACGTGCTCTGCACCACACAACCATTCAAGGTAGTTACTAAAGGTTTGACTACAGGAAAACAAAGAATGACTTGTCCGCAATCCTGATGATGGACTAATTTGTAATTCACTTTCACAACTAGCTCCACTGTAGCCATCAGCACAGTCACATGTACAGGAACTTTTGTTGAGTCTTCCTCCATTCTGACAACTCCGCGAACAGGCTAGAGAATTCAAGGAAGAAATAAGACAATAGCTATACCACTATGTCAATTAAGAGTTTTACAGACACCATTTAACAGACAAACCACAAGGTTCACGTACATAACTCCATAACCATCCCATCACACAATAGACATGTAATCCAGCTGGAGCATGCATGCCTCAATCACACGCAATGCACTCACTTTCACAGTTGGATCCACTGAAACCACCTGCACAGGAACACCTACAGGAAGCTGAATTCAGTGTCCCTCCATTCTGACACTTCCGACTACAAGCTGAAATAGGGGCAGAATGGAAAGAGAGATGCCAACTTATGTAGCTATAATTGTAAAGGCAAGCCAGCAATTAGACATCATGCATAAACCATGCTTCTAACAGCCACACATTCATGGTATACCTTCATTGTGGCTATTACATAGTCTAAATAGTGGGCTGTAGCCATGGTGACTGTCCTTTCACAACTTACTTCCACAGGTACTCCCACTGTGGCCATCAGCACAGTTACATGTACAAGAACTGGTGTTGAGTGTCCCTCCATTCTGGCATTTCAGACCACAAGCTACATAGAAGCAAAATAGGAAGCAATACAAATGACAACTTAGGCCAAGCTATAATTGATGTTGATGGAAGATAACTACAGACTACACGTAACTATTCTGTACAGTCCATTACAAATAAAACTACCAAAGAAAATCCGTGACCTGCACCACTTAGATAATGTACTCACTTTCACAGTTAGTCCCATTGAATCCACCTGCACAGGTACAGCTACAAGAGGCTGAGTTCAGTGTCCCTCCATTTTGACACTTCCGAATACAACCTGAAATTATGGAGGAAAATGCAAGAGGATATAGCAGTAGTCTACCTGTAACATACAGTATCTGAGTTTCTTGCTGCTAAAGTGTTACAAAAATTAGCAACAAAGACAGTTGATAAGCAAATCAGTATTACTGTACGTATAATATTGTTATGGCCAATGAACATCATACATAATTACGACACTTACACAATACTATACAATGAAGTAACACATGTATACACATGTACACCCATTCAAGCTCCTACAAGTCTGAATACAAGCTAACACAGAACAAGGAAGACATTTGAAGGTCAGTTTCTCAAGACACGACAAATTACATGTAACTCACTTCCACAGCTTGCCCCACTGTGGCCATCAGCACAGTCACATGTACAGGAAGTTGTGTTGAGTGTCCCACCATTCTGACATCTCAGAGAACAGGCTAAAGAGGACCAAAAGTGAGCAGAGAATTGAGACAATAATTTTACAGGCATGCCCCCGTGTGCATAGATGTAGAGTCTCAATATGCACCATGTCACAGTAGACATGAAACAGAATGTTTGTGTCCTTAATTACATACACCCAATGCACTCACTTTCACATTTGGATCCACTGAAACCACCCACACAAGTACACCGACAGGATGTGAAATTGAGGGTCCCTCCATTCTCACACTTCCGACTACAAACTGAAATAGAGTACAAAAGTAAGTGCCATTTACTTGGATTACAGGAAGAACCATCTTACAGTAGCAACTATGCATGTAGCAACCTTGCACAACCTTGTACTGTCTTGAAGCACAACCTTGCATGTAATTCAATTCTTGATACAACAGATTTAGCAACCACAAATAGGCGAATGAGATGATCTCTTAAGGGTATAAGGCATATAGTTGACAGGCTACAAATATATATACGTATTATTATTCTTACACCATGCACATGCAGTCCTATTCTAACGTCTACACATCTGGAGTACCTCAAAGTGACTAGTCTAACTACAGATTGATGCGCTGTGAAAGAAACTGGGCTGTAACAGTGAAAATTATACTTTTTTGGCTTACATCCACAGGTCTTCCCACTGTAGCCATCAGCACAGTCACATGTACAGGAACTTGTATCAACTGTCCCTCCATTCTGACATTTCAGTGGGCAGGCTATATTAAAGAGAAAACAATGTCGTGTTGACAATATTTTTTGACAATTATCTGATTCAAGGATGTACTCACTTTCACAGTTAGTCCCCGTGAAGCCACCTGCACAGGTACAGCTACATGAGACTGAGTTCAGTGTCCCTCCATTCTGACACTTCCGACTACAAGCTGTAATGGCAGAGGGAATATGCAAGTAGGATACTGTAGCAGCTATCAACCTTCATTACAGGGGTGTAAACTAGAGAGCCATGGCAGGTACATACGTATAGCGAAGAGTGTCCAACATATAGTGATGCACATTTAAGGTATACCTCATATATATATACTGTATACAAGTTTGAACAGGCTGACATGCACAAAGAAAGGAAAATTTAACCATGATCAGCTTGTCACTGATCCTGATGATGGACAAATTTGTTACTCACTTTCACAACTAGCCCCACTGTAGCCATCAGCACAGTCACATGTACAGGAACCTGTGTTGAGTGTCCCTCCATTCTGACAACTCCGTGAACAGGCTTGAAGATTCACACAAGCACCAAGGAAATGAGACAATATCCATATCACTGTGTCAAGAAGCCTAGAACTGTTCATGCGCCACAATAATAGATGTAGAACAGAACGTGCATGCTTTAGATCACACACAATGCACTCACCTTCACAGTTGGATCCACTGAAACCACCCGCACAGGTACAATTACAAGAAGCTGAATTCAGTGTCCCTCCATTCTGACACTGTCGATTACAAGCTGAAGTAGAAGATGAATGCAATGGGTTAATAAAAGTATGACTAACTCCATATTAGTCTCTCCAGTTATGCAGATAGCACACAAAGGGATGGATAAGTTGCTATCCAATGTATAATCCTGCTCCAACATCTACACATTCAGGGTCCACCATTATGATTATAGTCTATCTGCAGACTGATGCAGGGTGAAGGAAAATGTGGTGTAATACCGAGGATTGTCCATTTTACAGCTTACTTTCACAGGTATTCCCACTGTAGCCATCAGCACAGTCACATGTACAGGAACTTGTGTTGAGTGTCCCTCCATTCTGACACTTCAGTGGGCAGGCTTAGCAATAGCAAGAGTGGAGGAAAGAAAGAATTATTGTTTGAAGACTACAGGCAAAACCTTGTGGCAACATGTATATGATTTAGTGATGTGCACTAGCTGCAATCTGTAACTGATCCGCACCACAAACCCACAATGTACTCACTTTCACAGTTAGACCCTGCGAAGCCACTTGCACAGGTACAGCTACAGGAGACTGAGTTCAGTGTCCCTCCATTCTGACACTTCCGACTACAAGCTGTATTATTACAGAAAGAATTGGTCAATGAGCACATATGCCACCGCAACACATTCCCATTCAAGCTAGTTCCTACAAGTCTGAATACAGTTGCTGCTATATATGCATAAATAATTATAGCAAAATGAGGTCAGCTTGTCGGTGATCCTGAATACTGCCCTACCATTTGCAACTCACCTCCACAAGTACTCCCACTGTAGCCATCAGCACAGTCACATGTACAGGAACTTGTATCGAGTGTCCCTCCATTCTGACATCTCAGAGGACAGGCTATATTAAAAAGGAAGAAATCATGGGAGAATACAGGCACACTATGCACTGTTCTAGACTGCATCTAGAAACTATGGTCTCAAAGTGCACTGCAGGGTATAACTGTCCATCTGGCCATCGCAATTGACATGTAGCCATACAGAAGATCCAAGCCCTCAATCGCACCCAATGCACTCACTTGCACAATTGGATCCACTGAAACCACCCGGACAAGTACACTGGCAGGATGTGGAATTGAGCGTCCCTCCATTCTCACACATCCGAATACAAGCTGAAAGAGCAGAAGAATGCAAAGAAGTGCTCTACCCAAATTACTAGGATTGTGCTGTATATAGTGATACACAGATTAGTAGGCAAAATTTGAGGCAAATATTAAATTCAGAGTTCCTAACTTCAGTGTAGCTCCAGTCTGACAATTATGTCTCACTGCAGGCTGACACAAGTGGCTAGAAATGACAGTCTACAGCTCCGATTACTGTCCAGTCCACAACTTACTTTCACAGGTTTTCCCACTGTAGCCATCAGCACAGTTACATGTACAGGAACTTGTGTTGAGTGTCCCTCCATTCTGACATCTCAGTGGACAGGCTACACAAATATTGCAGCATATGAAGGAAGCAAAGAAATGAGGACTAAAGACACTATGCAGTTGCTGCTTTAACAATCTAGCTGACATTCAAAGCATTCTTCAAGGATATGCACTACTATCAAAGACTTCATCCCGAGTTTAGCTATAGGAATTTCCTAGAGAAGGTCCATGATCTTCATCACACACTATGCACTCACTTTCACAATTATTCCCAGTGAAGCCACCTGCGCAGGAACACATACAGGAGACTGAATTCAGTGTCCCTCCATTCTGACACTTTCGACTACAAGCTGAAATTAGAATGCAAAGAGACAACAGCAGCAGTTCAACTGCAGCACTAGCTAAGATCTTACTGCATGCAAAGCATACGCAGGTATAGCTTAGCAAACATGGACAAGCATGTCAATGATGTAGACATTCCCCCTGAGCATCTTACATTAACACAACACCCTGGCATTTGAGGAGATGGACAGAGTGGGCTGTTTGACCCCATGATGATTGTCCATTTTGCAACTTACTTCCACAGGTACTCCCACTGTAGCCAGCAGCACAGTCACATGTACAGGAACTTGTGTTGAGTGTCCCTCCATTCTGACATCTCAGTGGGCAGGCTATATATAAGAATAAGATGGAAAGGGTGAAGACCAAGGACAAACTTCAGTGCTCGCTCGCACTCTAGTAGACATACAACTAATACATGAACAAGGATTAATGTGCACCATGAACTGTCACAATCACATGCATCAAATTAGAAAACTAATGGTGAATGTCTGTGATCCGCTCTCCCTCCCCCTCCCCCCCCATGCGATACAAAGCACCATTGCATGCACTCACTTTCACAGTTGGACCCACTGAAGCCACCTGCACACGTACAGCTACAGGAGACTGAATTCAGTGTCCCTCCATTTTGACACTTACGGCTACAATCTGAAATAGAGGGAAGGGGAGGGCATATAGGAGTGTTCTACTGCAAATGAGTCATTAAGACGGTGTATCTGCATAGAATTACAAATAGCTCCCACGTCAAGGAGGAAATTACATTTGGTGCCCATTGCTAATGTCCCATTGTATGTAACACAAAGAATTCAAAAATTCAGCATCCATACATTCTGACAATTGGACTGTGACCTTGCATGACAATTACCTTAGCAATTTGTAACTCACTTCCACAAGTTTTCCCACTGTAGCCATCAGCACAGTCACATGTACAAGAACTGGTGTTGAGTGTCCCTCCATTCTGACATTTCAGAGGACAACCTAGATGAAGCAAATAAGCAAGACAAAGAGATGACAACATTGCCATAATGACAACTGTAGCTATAGATTTTATTCAACTATTGTTCTCTACATAGCTTCTGCATACAGTAAGTATACTACATGCACTAACTGTCCTATGGTACTAGTATATTAGTGGCATGGATTGGCCGGATGCAAGAGACCTAAGTCTCTTTGGCCAGCATTAATACATGCAAAGAGATGAGTGATTGACAACCCCTAGCTTGGTGCACCTATACCTTTGCAGTGATTCATAAATACATAATATCAAACTCAGAACGTGTATCTTGTACACCTCACATAATGCACTCACTTTCACAGTTAGGCCCACTGAAACCTCCTGCACAGGTACACTTGCAATTTCCTGCACTCAGCATCCCCCCATTCTCACACTTCCGGCTACATGCTGCAGTAGTCGAAGAAAGATTGAACAACAAGTCACATGTAAGCTAGCACTCTAGATCTATCTGCCAGAGGTATGTACTAGGGTCATGTCTCCAACTAATGTGATGCGCACATTATGATACATTTACTGGAAGGACAGTGAAGTCTGTATAGGTTATAAAGACATTTTACACGGTTATTACTATTGTAGTATACATCCCATTTCAACATACCAACACATTCAGCTTCCTGATGTGACAAGTTAGACTACACGTACACATGTACATTATACCCAATACATTATTTGTACAAAAGGGCCAGTTATATGGCTAGTTATCTGTGCACCTGATGACTGCCAAATTTTCAACTTACTTCCACAACTAAACCCACTGTAGCCATCAGCACAGTCACATGTACAGGAACTTGTGTTGAGTGTCCCTCCATTCTGGCATTTCAGAAAACAGGCTACATAAGAAATATGACCACGTAAGCTGTTGATTTTGCAAGTTTAGAGGGATATTCAAACTTCACTACATGATTAACTGATTGATCCATCACAGTAAACGGCCACTGTGGGCCTTCCATGCACGATCAGCACCATGGCCTTAAGCAATGCCCTCGAATGCCCTCACTTTCACAGTTTGGCCCACTGAAACCTCTTCTGCAGGTACACTTGCAAATTTCTTTATTCAGTGTCCCTCCATTCTCACACTTCCGACTACAAGCTGTAGTAGAAGTGGAAAGAGGAATGAGGTATAAGTACTCTAGCATGCTGATCAAGTCCATTGCAGCTGGGTCCTGTTTAATTTGTGTGACCTGTGTGTAATTCATACGTTAATTCAAAGGTTGACAAGCAAGCTAGTCCCATTTGGAGCCCACTACTCTCCTCACACATACACAATCAGCTTCCATGTATTCTGACAAGTTTGACCATAGATGTAATGATTCAGACAATATCAAATTAAGGACCGGAGTTTGTCTGCACCCCACATTCCATTTAATACCTCACTCCGGCCCACCCCTCCAAACACATTTTAGGTTGCCATGTATTCTGATAAGTTTGACTACAAGTAAATAATTCAGTGGAAAGCAAAGTGGGAAAATATCTGGCCATTTTGCATAATATTTTCATTAATCTAACTTACTTCCACAGGACTTCCCACTGTAGCCATCAGCACAGTCACATGTACAGGAGGATGTGTTGAGTGTCCCTCCATTCTGACATCTCAGAGAACAGGCTATAAAATTTATTACGGTAAATAACAACCACGCTTTGATTTGTCATAACTTATCAGTTCCATCACATAAAACAGTTAATTAATACAGACCATCTGTGATCTGCAGCATGGCCTTAAGAATTGCTCACTTTCACAATTAGACCCGCTGAAACCTCCTGTGCAGGTACACTTGCAATTCAGTGTATTCAGTGCCCCTCCATTCTCACACCTCCGACTACAAGCTATAGTAGAAGAGGAAAGAGGAAGGAACCTTTCAGGGCTCTACCGGAGTCACCTGCAGCTGGCTGTTGTTTGCATTACATTCAGTGGTTCACAAGCTAACCAACAAATAGGAACGATGTAAAATTAGATCACTAACAGGCATTGTCTGTGAGCATCCTTCCGTGTACATATCCCACTGTTTACCCCCCACCCATACTGTACACATTCAGCTTCAATTGTGACAAATTTTAAATTGACAACATTGGGTTAGGCTACAGAGCAAGGCAAATTGGGGATTCTAACTGTGATCCCAATAACTGGTCCATTTGTGTAATTTTATGCAACTCACTTCCACATGTATTCCCACTGTAGCCATCAGCACAGTGACATGTACAGGAATTTGTGTTGAGTGTCCCTCCATTCTGACATCTCAGTGGGCAGCCTAAATAAAAGGACACACTGTCGTGGTGACAATCGGGCATTCAGCTCATTCAGGGATGTGTGCCAGTGAACTACGTATAAGCAATCCAGTCTATTTGAGATCTATAGAATTAAGTTATAGGTCTGCACCACACATGTACTCACTTTCACAGTTAGTCCCATTGAAGCCACCTGCACAGGAACAGCTACAGTATACTGAATTCAGTGTCCCTCCATTCTGACACTTCCGAACACAAGCTGAATTCATAGAGGGAAAATGCAAGTAGGATACTGTAGCAGCTGTCCACCTTCATTACAAGGGTGTGAACTAGAGAGCCATGACAGGTATGTACAGTGAAGAGTGTCCTACATATGGTGATGCACATGTAAGGTACTACATATGGTGATGCACATGTAAGGTACTACATATGGTGATGAACAATCACTATATGTACTGTACACAAGTTTTGAATATAGGCTGACACAGGGAAAGGAAAAGGTGACGATGACCAGCTTTCTGTGATCATGATGATAGACAGATTTGTAACTCACTTTCACAACTAGCCCCACTGTATCCATTGGCACAGTCACATGTACAGGAACTTGTGTTGAGTCTCCCTCCATTCTGACATCTCAGGGGACAGCCTAAATGTGGTAAAATATAACCATGCAATCTGTTGATTTAGCAAGTTTAGAGGGATACTCAAAGTTCACTACATGATTAACTGATCCATCACTTCATAATTAAACGGCCACTGTAGACTTTTCATGTATTATCCACTGCCTTACACAATGCACTCACTTTCACAGTTTGGCCCTCTGAAACCTCCAGTGCAGGTACACTTGCAATTCAGTGTATTCAGTGCCCCTCCATTCACACACTTCCGACTACAAGCTATAGTAGAAGAGGAAAGAGGAAAGATGCTTTATTGCATAATATGTTGTACCTGAGTAACCTGCATGCAACGTGTTCTTGTCTGTACAGTGATTCTCAGGTTAAAAACAGATAATATAGGGAGCTATATAGGATATGGTCAATGAGTCTCCTACATCCCATTAATAACCCACTCCTCCCATGCACCAATTCAGTGTCCCTCCATTCTGACACTTGACTATGAGCTGAAATTTTGGAGGGATAATGCAAATAGGATACTGTAGCAGCTGTCCACCTGCATTACAGGGGTGTGAACTAGAGAGCCATGACAGGTATGTACAGTGAAGAGAGTCCTACATATGGGGATGAACATTCACTACAGTGGAACCCCATTAAACAATCACCTCTATAAAACGACCACCTTAGAAATAAGACCGCTTTGGTTTAGTCCCAAATGCATGTGCACATGTAGATTATGTTCTCAGAATTAAGACCACCTCGAAAATAAGACCACTTTGCTTAGCCCAGATGGTGGTCTTATTTCTGAGGTTCCACTGTATATGTATACAAGTTAGAATATAGGCTGACACAGGGAAAGGAAAAGTAACAATGACCAGTTTGTCTGTGATCCTGATGACAGAGAGATATGTAACTCACTTCCACAACTAGCTCCACTGTAGCCATCAGCGCAGTCACATGTACAGGAACTTGTGTTGAGTGTCCCTCCATTCTGACATCTCAGACGACAGGCTTAATAAATAAAATTAAGGAAGCACAAATGAAGGTTAAGGTATACTAGTGCTGTTGAGTCATGTAATCGACATTTAAGAGTAGTTCAAAATTCACCATATTGTATTACATAGCATATAAAGAAGATTATGGCCTTTGATTCCAGAAAATAATCTAGTATTACAAAATAAGTTTCAGCAACTATTATATTATTCTAGACAAGCATACCGAACCATTCAGTTGTACACATAAGTGCATGTATGCTCCAAACATATATCTACTGTGCACTCACTTTCACAGCTGTCTCCTTGGAAGCCACCTGCACAGTTACAATTACAGGAGCTTGCATTCAGTGTCCCTCCATTCTGGCAGGTCCGACTACAAGCTGACAATGTGGAGGAGAATGGAAAGCAGTGCCTAGCTGCTTACTTCCAGTGACTAGAAAGGTACATGCACACCTAGTGGACTCAAATAATACTTAGACCAAATGTACATTTTCCCTCTCAATACAGTCGATTTCAGAATCAAAAGTACTATATAGTCCCACTAAAGTCATCTGCAATAGTCATGTGCGTGTGCAAGTTCCTGTATTTAGAGTCCCCACGTACCACCTGATGGAATGCATGAAAAACTGTGGATGACCAATGGCAAACCACATTAGTCCAAGACGCAGGCAACTTATAGGCTAACCATTTCTCTTTCTCCCCTTTGGATTTCAAGCTGACAGTAACCTACCAAACCTTTCACACTCTTGCTTTAGAGGAATGGTATCGATGGCATGTTCAGCAATGCATGCATGGACCCAAATGAAACATTGCATGACTGAGCTCCAGTGCAAACTCTAGGATTCAGCACACAATGCCATGCATTCTACTGGCCATGGACCTACCCATAGAATATGCATACAATCAACACCTTGAGAATACTCTATAATCTACTCAACAGGGTTTCATATACTCACTTTCACAACTAGCCCCACTGTAGCTCTTAGTGCAGTCACATGTACAGGAGCTTGTACTGAGCGTCCCACCATTCTGACATCTCAGTGGACAGGCTAAGCAAAATGACACACTGTCATGCTAACAATCTGACATTCAACTGATTCAAGGATGTGAGCTATATGGAGAACTATAACTAACCCAGTCTATTTGAGATCTATAGAATTAGTATGTAAGCATGTAGGTCCAAGGTCTCTGCCACACACACACGCAATGTACTCACTTTCACAGTTAGACCCGGTGAATCCACCTGCACAGGTACAGCTACAAGAGGCTGAATTCAGTGTCCCTCCATTCTGACACTTCCGAACACAAGCTGAATTTATAGAGGAAAATGCAAGAGGATACTGTAGCAGCTGTCCACCTGCATTACAGTGGTGTGAACTAGAGAGCCATGGCAGGTTCATGTATAGTGAAGAGAGTCCAACATATAGTGATGCACATTTATGGTACCTCCAATAATTATAGAAAAAAGATAGATTACAGGGTGACACAGAGAAGGAAAAGACGAGATGACCAACTTGTTGCTGATCATGATGATAGACAGATTTGTAACATACTTTCACAACTTGCCCCACTGTAGCCATCAGCACAGTCACATGTACAGGAACTTGTGTTGAGTCTTCCTCCATTCTGACATTTCAGTGGGCAGGCTATATAATTTATTAAGGTAAACAATAACCACACTTAATTTGACTTGCTATAACATATACTTATCTGTTCCATCATGTTTAACATAGAACATCTGTGATCTGCAGCATGGCTTTAAGCATTGCTTACTTTCACAATTAGACCCGCTGAAACCTCCTGTGCAGGTACACTTGCAATTCTCTGTATTCAGTGTCCCTCCATTCTCACACTTCCGACTACAAGCTATAGTAGAAGAGGAAGAGGAAGAGGAACTTTCAGGGCTCTACCAGAGTCGCCAGCAGCTGGCTGTAATTAGTATTACGTACAGTGGTTCACAGGCTAACCAACAAATAGGGAGGATAATTAAATCATTAACAGGCATTGTCTGTGAGCATCCTTCTGTGTACATATCCCACTGCTTATAATTACTGTTCACCCACCCCACCCCCACCCCCCCACACACATATATTATACAGCTTCCATTTTGTCAATTTTAACAAGTGAACATAGAAAAAGCAAATTGGGGATTTTAACTGTCATCCTGACAACTGGCCCATTTGTGCAATTTTTTTTGCAACTTACTTCCACATGTACTCCCACTGTAGCCATCAGCACAGTGACATGTACAGGGACTTGCACTGAGTGTCCCTCCATTTTCACACCTCCGACTACAAGCTGTAGTAGAATAGTAGAAAGAGGATGGAACCTTTCAGGGCTCCACCAGTCACCAGCAGCTGGCTGTTGTTTGTATTACATACAGTCGTTCACAGGCTAACCAACAAATAGGGAGGATAATTACATCACTAACAGGCATGGTCAGTGAGCATGCATCCATCTACGTATGTACATTCCATTGTTCACTCCTCACCCACTCCACCCATACACACACATATTCAGTTTCCATTGTGACAAATTTGACAACATATAGAAATGTTACAGAACATGCATGGCAAATTAGGGAATATATCAGATTGATTCTGTGATCCCGACAACTGGCCAATTTTGTGTAATTTCATTTAACTCACTTTCACAACTAGTCCCACTGTAGCCATCAGCACAGTCACATGTACAGGAACCTGTGTTGAGTGTCCCTCCATTCTGACATCTCAGTGGACAAGCTTAACAAAAGGACACACTGTCGTGTTGACAATCTAACATTCAACTGATTCAAGGATGTGAGCTATATAGAGAACTATAACTAACCCAGTCTATTTGAGATCTATAGAATTAAGTACGTGCGTAGGACAGGTCCACGATCTGCATGTGCCACACACACAATGTACTCACCTTCACAGTTAGCCCCCGTGAAACCACCTGCGCAGATACAGCTACAGGAGACTGAGTTCAGTGTCCCTCCATTTTGACACTTACGGCTACAAGCTGAAATTATAGAGGGAAAATGCAAGAGCTGTCCACCTGCATCACAGGTGTGTGAACTAGAGAGCCATGACAGGTATGTACAGTGAAGAGCGTCCTACATAAATTATGGTGAACAGATGCACACCCATTCAAGATACCCCCTATATGTATATATGCAAGTTTGTATTCAGGCTGACACAGAGAAGGGAAAGATGACGATGACCAGCTTGTCACTTATTCTGATGATGGACAAATTTGTTACTCACTTTCACAACTAGCCCCACTGTAGCCATCAGCACAGTAACATGTACAGGAACTTGTATTGAATGCCCCTCCATTCTGACATTTCAGAGAACAGGCTGAAGAAGAGGAAAGAGCGAAACCCAATTTGGACACACAAATGCTGAATGATTGAATAGGAATTGGTCTGAATGGTAGGCTCAATAGATTGTTATATACAATTGCACATTGTGTTAAGGTGCTTGCTTGTACAACACATGCTTGTATAGGTTTGTGTGGTCTGGTGTAAGGGACCTCTCATGCTCCATGCATGCATGCACTTGACATTCAAACAAATGCATGGACTTCCACTCATGCCTTTACAGGCAGTTTAATGGTTGTAAACAAACAACTTCACTCACAGTGTGTCATAATAATATAACTGTGGGATGTGGTAACAAGTAAAGATGTACACAAACACTGACAGCAGTCAGCAAGTGTTAATGGCACAGACAAATATTGTGGTAAATATTTACACTAATGGAAGTGTTAAGTTACATGACCGAAGGAAGAGATGACTACACACTGAATACAGTGGCTGGATGGGGGGGGGGGGGGGATAAGACAGATTGAAAATAACCAGTTTGAATGGAAGACTGCACATGCATGGATGGAACATGTATCTGTATAGGGTTTTAATGATAGCTTTACGACGAGTATACGTACATACGTGCACATGTGCAGATGACTAGGTGTAACATAGACTGTACGTAAAACTACGTATACATGCAGGTAATGATATCTGTAGAACTATGTGTAACTTGATAGCTTTGTGTCTGAAACCTGATAGCTCAGTAACTGTAGGTGGTAGCCATGTGTTAACCAAGTGTTTAGTACTAACAGTTTGGGGCCCTGCACTGCCACCTTATAGCCTTTGTTCTTTGTTTGTACCACTACTGTATTGTGGAGTTGCTGAATGATGCTGAAACAGTGACAAGTGTACGTATAATGCTTGACCGTCACCTCCACCGAGAGACGTACGCTACATATGTGTGAGGTAGTGTGCCTCATCAGGGATATTAATATACACTACCCTATATTGTATGTTAAGTTGTGTCTTTAGCCTGGCTATATATAGCAGAAATACAGCTACACTGAATGGTAATGCATAAGGGGTCGCTTGCCTGTGAGCAAACAAGAAGACTAAAAAGGACATCATCATGGACACTATAACTCTGCACACTGACACTGCATGGCCCTATATATGTTTAGATATAGCTCACTATTGCATGTTGCTCCACCCCAGTTTCCATTACATGCACATGAGAAGGTAGACGGACCAGTACGATTGCAAGTGCCACCATTAGCACATGGGGCTGCAGCACAGGGGTCATTCACTGCATGGGAGGAAGGAGATGAGAAAGGGTAACAACGCCACAGTGCACGATCACCCTACTCGCTCCCTCAAGCAAAACGTACGTTTGCAGTAAGTTGGAGATGTCTTGCTGTCCTGGCAGTTTTGGCAACCCTCTCTGGTCATGTTCTCGGTAAAGTGTTTGCCTTCTTTGACGGAGGTAACGTCTGCTTCGGAGAATCTGAACGCGTTGAAAAGACACACGGAGAAGGTGACCTGCGCAGACTGGTTCGTCGCAGTGTCGTAGGAGTACAACACGGATATTCGCACTTGATCATATCGTTTGCTATTGGTGGTAGAGCGGACGAAACAGAGATAGGTGCGGTCCTGCACGCTGAACTTGGACTGATCGGTTTCCCGTAAAATTCCAGCTAGATTCAGCGCTGATAGCAGTTGTGAATCGGGCACGTCTAGGGTACATTGAGCATAGCAGAAAGGGAACGAGAGTTCGAAGAGAAGGAGAAACAAGGTGAGCAGGACACGCGCCCCCATTGTCGTCACAAGCAAACCAACTTCCTACAGTTTTGCCGTAAGACCGCTTCCTCATATTACCTATTTTTGGTGAGCATTAGCTACTTGGATTATGCCCAGTCTAGTCCTTGGTCTATAGTCTGGCGAGCCAGCCCCTTCCCCATTGCGCAATAGGAGGTAGATCAAGACCTATACTAAGTATACAGTTGCGCCTAACATAATTGTATAATGTTTGTAACTATGTTATTTCATCAGTCTTGCTGTGTACTGTGCATACCTCAGGGTAGAGAATGTATCGTGCCTTGCTGTATGCTTCTGAGTCTTCCCTGCTTCAAGCAGAATAGGTAGCTACCCTTAAGCATTATGTGAGGTTAATTGATAATCTGTACAATTTATAATTGGCAGAGATTATTTGTAACATTTAGCAGCAGCATAGAACCTTTCACAGTCAAGGCACAACAACAACAGAAGCAGTAACTTGTAAGTAATTTAATACAATGCTAATGCTACGCACACCAACAGACATACTTAATTTGAATAGTTGTCAGTTTCTGTTTCTGTTGTTGTTGTGCCAAATACGCTGTTATCATCAGTCGGTAGTGCAACCAAGTCTACTGGCTGACTGGCAAACTTGTTTTACATGACTTTCTGGCCATAGCTACTCCAATTTGGGAACTCAAACTCTTCAGCTAACTGGCCCTTTCCGCAATCAGTATGCATGTGCATGGTGTACGTATGAGCATCGCTTGGTAGTTCGAAGTAGTTACAATACCATTAATTTAATTGTTGCGCACCTATCTCAGCATACACATGCAGAGCCACTATAATGACTTCAATCAGGGGTGGTGCAGGGGGGGGGGGGGGGCAAGGGGGGTGATGGCCCCCACAATGTTAAAAGTGGAGAGACCTTGCCCCCCCCCTCAATGGCTTTCCATCATGTGCAGCATATTGTGTTATATATTGATGATAATTTGGTATGCATGCAATTAATAAATATCAACATGTACAGTAGTATTACCATAGTTCACATGAAATGATGGCCAAGCTGCCCCCCCCCCCCCCCCAAAAAAAATCTAAAACCCATGGAGCCTGTCTTGCACTGCACTTTGTGACCATATCTGACTATTGACTACTAGGAGGTGTAGTGCCATTTTATGATGATGTCAGCTTCTATATATAGCACACAGAAACTAATTGAGCAAGTTTATACTACACATTGTACATAGCTCGTTTCTTAACACGCTTCCTAAGGTTTCCTATTCCTTAATGCGATGATTAAGATGCTCCATGCCCGAAGGCACTAGGATCATAATTGATTGTGATCCAATCTAGCACCAACACATGTGTAAGTGTATACTTAAGAAGGGATAAAAGCAAAAAATATGAATGCCAATAATAAGTGAGACCATGTTCATATTCATTACAATGCCTCAGTTCAATCTTGCATGCTCCATATATATAAGAGATCACAGACAAAATGTTATAGTTTCTACAAGCAAAGGATGATATGAAAGCAGCTAAGTTGTCATGATCTGCTTCCCTTTTATATTATGGTGAGTTATAATAGCTGTGTAGAATGGACCCTTACCACAGGTATAGGGCACTGAAACCTTCCTTCTTCCCTCTTTTTCGCATCTCCTCCATACACTTTCTGAAGGCGCTCTTTCAGATGACAGAGCTGCTTAACAGATTTGTAGCACACCTGGCAATGGTGGGGTCTTAGGACTTTGGCCTGCAACTTGCATGCATGCATGCTTTGTAGCCCGCCACCAAAACCAGGAGTGCATTCATTGTTGTGTACAGCTATAGGCATACTCTGCACATCACTGAGTGTGATATTAGGCATGCATATGCATGCACATATCATGAATATATATCAATATGTATTCATAGATTATTCATAGCTCAGCAATGAATAGTAATGATCTGTTTCTCAGTGAATATCAGTCTATCAAGCTAGACCTCCTTCGCATTATTGCATAACCGGAAGTAGGCAGTGAAAGGTGTGCAATCCATTTCTGGTTACGCAAAATGCGAAAGATGTCTAGCTCGATAGACTATAGCTAAGGGTGGAGACATCAATGGGAGATGATCATGTGTACTTGTGTCAGCATTTCACTGCTGGGTTGCTGGTACAAGTTGTGACAAATAATAGACTTTCCAAACACATTGTACACACAGACGTGCCTCTGGTGCCTTTAGAGCATGGTTCCAAAAATTAAAGTGACCTGTCATGCCGAATTTGGACCCCCCATAATTAGGCCCCCCGCGGAACTGAAACGGCAACCGAAATGGTTCCCCCTCTGCTAAATTACCAACGCCAGCGCGGATTGACGGGCAGATTCGTCGTGTACTTGTACCCTGACATCTTTCCCTAGGCTGGGACGCTTTCTCAATCCAAGATAACATGTTTCGTTCCATGAAAAGGCGATTTCGTTCATTAGATGGGCGCTTTGGTTCAATTTATAGGCGATTTCGTTCGATGAGTGGACGATTTTGTTCAATGAATAGACGATTTCAGCTGACATGTCTTCGCTGCGCGCTCAAGATCCACCACAACAAAGAATATTGGGAGACGAAAGGGACTTTGTCACTACGGCGGAACCATTACGGCAGCCATTTTCTGCCGTTTTTGGCCCGGCGGAACTATTTCGGCGGGGGAACTTTTACGGCATGACAGGCCCGGGAAGAGTTTGAAATGATTGTTGCTGATCTCAATGGATAGCTTCACCTTTGAAACCTTAGTGAAAATTTCATGAACACTATTTGTCCGATGACCAATCCACCAGTGAATTGTGCAAAGAGATTGAGCCTCCTTAAGTATATACTGGGTTGAACACATTAGTAGAATGGTGTAATGAATGGTCAGTTGAAGTGAATGTGGAAAAATGCGGGGTAATGCATGTGAGAAGGACAGGTATGAAAAGGACGGAGGAGAAGTTTGATGTTGGAGGTGAAGAGATTGCAGTGGTGCAGGAGTACAAGTATCTTGGGTGTGTGATTGATGAGCACCTGCAAGGTACGAGAATGGTGGAGGAGAGAGGAAAGGCGGGAGCAAGAGCACTAAGTGACTGGCTCAGAAGGTGCAGGGCCACTGTGGGGGAAGTGAGAGGAGCTACCTTTGTGAGGCTGATGGAATCTCTCGTTGAGTCTGTGCTATTGTATGGGGCAGAGGTATGGGGTTGTGGAGCACAACTCGGGCCAGTTGAAAATGTGCAGATGCGGGCGGCAAGAATCTTTTTAGGGGTGGGGAGACTACACCCTTTGGTCTCCCTGCAATTTGAGATGAACATGCTACCAATGAAATGGGTGGCAATGAAGAGAAGTATTGAGTTCTGGGTACAGGTAATGAGGATGACTGATGGCAGGTTATTGAAAGTTGTGATGCTTGAAGCCTTGGAAGTAGGGTGTAAAGTACGGTGGGTGAAAGAGCTACAACAAAGTTTGGTGAGGTTCAAATGGAAGGGGTTAGATGCTGAGGCCGTGAGTGGGTTGACATTGAAAGAAGTAAAGCAGGTGTTGAAGGACATAGCATGGAGGGAAGTGAGAGAAGTATGGAGGGAAGCAGCTAGGGAACGGCCAAAGCTGGAAGTGATTGGGAGTTTAATGGATGCTGAATGCAAGGCGCGGTGTGTGGAGATAGAGTGTAAGATGCAAAGGAGGATGATGGTGAAACTACGAGGGGGAACAGCAGAATTAAGGGTAGAAACTGGCAGATGGTGTGGGTTAAGTAGGGGCGAACGACTTTGTAAGAACTGTGACAGTGGTGAAGTGGAAGATGTCAAGCACTTTGTGTGCCGGTGTGTATTTGTGGCAGAAGAGAGGAGAGAAATGGCAAGGCTGATGAATGAGATAGTGGTGGGATGGGAGAGCATGAAGGATGATGACAGGGTGATATGGGTACTGGAGGAGGCATGCAAAGATGGAAGAGTGCGGAAGGCGCTGCAGAGGATGTGGCAGAAAAGGACAAGCTGCCCTTAAAGAACTATGCCCATTGTGATTCTTTTGACACTGTTACATTTAATTATATTATAGTGCTGCATGGGGCTGACACCCTAGTGTTTGTATTATACAACACGGTGCACTTAAATAATAATATATCATATCATATACTGTGTATACAGTGGAACCCCGCCTTGCGGACACCCTTGAAAAGGGGGCACCTCGATTATGCGGACACTTTCTAAAGTCCCAACGATTGGCCCTATTCTACCTGTATAAACTTCCTATTGAAATGCGGACACCCCGTTATTCTGTATTGCGGACAGCACCCTGTGCACCACCCTATACAACTCTGTATAAACCCCACCTGATAATCCGGACATTTCGATCAGCTGCCAGAAAATGACCGCTCCCTGGTTTGCACCGCTACCTCTGACAAGTGACAGGAACAGCACAGAAGTTGACGAGTGCCGCAAATCGTCTATACTAAGGGTTTTAAAAGTGTCTTTAACATGGGAAAGTTCAGCGCGAACAGCTACCCTTCAGAATCGTCTTCAGAAATGGTGCGTGAGTCGAATACTCGAGCGAACCACCTCTACCTTTGCAAATTCGTCTTATTTTGATACTTTTCATGCATACTAGATGATGGTTTTAACGTATGGGCATATAAGCTGTACCTCTGAAATGCGGACACCCCTGTAATCAGGACATTTTTCTTGTTCCGAAGGGTGTCCGCATTATAGGGGTTCCACTGTATATGTGTATATATGTGTATATGTGCCACTTACTATTATTATCCCTATCCTGTTTAATTTGTGCAGTGCTGCATTGGACCACGTGGTGTCCTATTACCTATGGGTACGGTGCACTTAAATATTTATTGATATTGATATTGATATACTGTGTGGGTGGCTGGAAGAACAATGCATGAGCCAATGTGGTCCCCATGGACCCCATGATATGGACCTTCATTGGTGTGTTGCGATCACCAAACTAGCTACAGTAGCTACTTCAACCACTATGTAGCTGCACACCATGCGCAAAGTGTAGCTTGAAATGTGCCTATTCATTCTGTGTGCACATCAGTAAATACACTAGTGCTACAAGGACAATATGCACAGTGCAAGTTGCTGAGGGCATGTGCACTAACCACCATGAGTGCTATTATAGTAGAGTGTCTAATAAGCTAGGTGGCTGTCTATTATGCATTGGCTTTCATACAGATACTTCAGTGGCTGGAGAATGTGCTAGTACTTTATCATTGAATGCTGAGCTGGATCACTCCCTATTAGCCTGCCTGTTTCTTTGCCTTTTCCACAGACAACACTTCCAGAGGTGGCATGAACCTGTGTGCCATAGTCATGAATAGTTATTGGACAGGTAGCTACTATACTTTTGGGTATATAGATTTGTTGTTCCTGCTGGCTAGGACACCCACCTAGCCTGTCTGTCTCCTAGCTCTCATGAATATCACAGCACAGCCATCAGCTGCAGCCTATAGCTAATAATTAGGAGGAGCTATAGGCCCCCCAGCAACAGGATGCTGACTAATCTACTGACTGGACCACACCCATGTAACCTCCCTCTTGCCACAACTAAGTGTATTCATTGGGTAATGAATTTATTTCCACCATTCTTGGAACTGATCCCAATTCCCACAGCACAACAAACACGCAAGGTCAGGTGACCTGTTGGTTGAGGCATTTGTTATGGTAATCCAGCTCATGCATGCACATCCATATAAAGCACTGGCACTATAGCATACAAAGACAACACAAGTAGAATATCCTTACTGCAAAGACATTGGGAGAATGCATGGTTGTGCAAGCTTGTGTCAGCATACCACTGTTGGGGTTGCCATTATTATATGCAAAGTACACAGCAACCAGTTTGTGCATGCAGGTACAATATTATTGCAATCCAGAGCAACAAGTTAATGTTTGCAAAGGTGCATACCTAACCCTTCCCAGTTGTGTATGGGGGGGGGAGGTGAGTAGAGGGGTCAAGCAACCCTGTTTTGTTTGTTGTGCTGTGGGAATTGGGACAGTTCCAAGATGGCTGTAATGAATATTATTACCCAATGAATATACTTAGTTGTGGCCCTTGAAGACATCAAAGATAGCCAGACATGCATCGATCCATTTCCGGTTATCTACGCGAAAGAGGTTTAGCTCGATAGATTAGATGAATATAAATTATAATGGCAGTAGTCTCGTTCCCAGTCCCCCTAGTCTGGGGACCATCCCCTCCACCTCGCGGAAGGAGGGTCTAGCTTCACTTGGAGGGGCTGACCCTCAGACTATCACCCCCTACTTCCGCGGCCATTTTGTTAGCGGAAGTGGGGGGCAGGGAACGAGACTATATAATTATAAGTCAGCTGGATTAGAAAAGAAAGGGGGTTATTCGAGCTAGACTTACTCTCGGAAATAGAGTCTCGGTCCAGTCAGGCCAGGCGTATCGGAGCGAGTTTCCTATCTGACCACAGCGCACGTGAACGCACCCTGGCAAAATGGATCGACGAAAGGACAGAAAAATGACGACTCCTTTGACAGAAGTCAAAGAGAATGTCGATAGTATTTCAAACTTTCTGAAGCTGGGAGGAGAATTCATCGCCGCCATGCAAGAATTCGGTGAAGTAGTGGCAACAGCCGTAAAAGCAGTCCAAAAGGTTCTTGAAGAGATCAACGATGAAGCTATCAAGCGCTTATACCAGGTGAAGACGGCTAAGGATGACCTCGTGATGGTTACAGAGAAGGCTTTTGAGTTCCTGGCGCTAGCGGATGACGTAGTCTGTTTCTGCAAGGGCGAGGACATGACAGCGGCTATGGAAGACCTGCGGTATTTTGTCAACCTCCAGCACGCGGGAGGGTTATGGTAAGTGCCAGTGATAGACCATGTAGCTACCGTATAGCTGGAAATGTTTACGGTGATCATTATTCACGATTTGTTGGAGGTTGCACTGCACCAAAAGGAGTAGTTTCTTAGCCTGTTGAACACCCTGTTGTTGTAAAATAGCATGTAGTTAACAGCCTTTGTTACTGCACAGCTATAAATCCTGTTAAGTCACAGAAACTTACAGTTGTTAAACAGGTTGTTTAACAGTGCATGAGTTTGCAGGTGTTGTGTAAACTATGAATATTCTTATACAAACAGTGAATATCATTATTGCTGTTGCTGTGTGCACAGGATTTATATTGTAGCATGCTCTAACCTTCATTTGTAGTCTATATACATACCATTTATACAGCTATTTAGGAAGTGTAACCATTCACAAAGGGTACAGTTCAATTAGGATCACAGTTACTGTAAAAATTAAGAGTACAAAAAGCAACACAGAAGGAGTCATCAAGTTAAGCTTCACTCAGTGTTTTCTTGTCCATTGGGCAACACCAAGTGGAGGGCCACTCTTTGATGGCAATGCAATTGTCCTGCTCTTGAGGGATGATAATGGCTTCCAGTTGTGACATCGGTTGTCTAAAGTGGAGATCAAGTCATCCAGTTCTATGAAGGAAGGGGAAATATGCATGTGAAGCAGTACCAAGACAGTTTATGCTAGATTCTCTAACACTTCATTATTCAGCACTTTGGTACCTTGTGACCTCCAAGTGACTTTGTGCACCTTGAATGCATGAGAATCCTCATCTGCAGAGGATTCCTCTGACATAAAGCATTCGTCAATGTCACCCCACCTTTCTCGCTCCAGCGATCTAATGTACTTGCTTCTTGTTATGAATAGCTAATCAAAGGGGAAATACAGTAAGTATTGAACAAAAAAACATTTGCTACCTGCGTACCCTTTTTGTCTTGCTGATTATCGCCTCTTCCGCTCATCAGCCCTTGCTTTTGCTTGGCTTTCTTGCCTCCATTAATGCTTGAGGCATTCAAAGCGGAACCACTGCTCCTACATAAAGGGATAAAACACATTTTACAGTACAATAAGAAACCTGATAGGTCTGCCATGACAAGCAGTTTCTCACATTGTATGAGGCTTGGATCATATGATTGCTGCGTTGCTGAAATTGCTGCTGAAGTGTTGCCTTCACTTGCCTAACCAAAATATACAGTATTACACTCACTGATGAACAGGTAAAGCTAGGAATAGACGATATAGAAGCCTTTCAAGGAGCATTAACACAAGTAAATATGTCAGAACTGCTAATGCCGATCCTCAAGTTTATGTAGCCAATACATCGACAACTTACTTGCTGGCATGGACATAGTGGGTGCGTTGTGTCCCCTTGCACAGGAAAAGAAAGAACTTGGTCTGATGCTCATCCTGCTGAACAACGTCGCAAATGTGATGGAACCGCCAAAACGCCCACAAAGGCACTGCACATGCGGAACAGATTACCGTAGCTATAAATAGCTACGCATGACCTTGCTGTGCATGTGGTGATGTCCCAATATGCCCTTTTAAATATTCATAAGCATACTTTGTGGTTTATGAATATGATTATCATATTCATGGCGTTGTTTAACATTGCTTATCAGTGAGTTTGCAGATCTTCTGTTAAACTGTGGATACTAGCAAGGTATTGTAAGTTACCAAATCTTGTGGAACAGCTATAAACTACATGGTTTGGTGCAGTGTTGCGGATTTAGTGTTTGCGGTTCCTGAACAGATCATTCATAGATATAGAAAGCTTCAGTCACCTGAATCAAAATGCTAATCAGAATGTATGGTTATATTTATGAGCTGGTGTATGTCAAAAGTACTGCAGAGAGTAATAGCAATTGTTACAGTGGTTTCATGATTTCTGGTACTGATTGACATTTGCACTTCGAAGCAAATTCTGTAGCTTTGCAAAGAGGCTGTTTTACAAAAAATGCTCATCTTAATTCAATGTTTCGCAGCGATGAGGCGATCCGTAGATCTTAATGTCTGATTCATTACTGTATGGAAAAACCGAAACGAACACACACACACACACACACACACACACACACACCACACCCAACTACTGTAACCCTAGCTACGGCACATGTGCTGAGGGTTAATTAGAGTGTTGACATAACTATGGCAATTACTGTTGCTTAAACCTCCCTGGAAGGTAATCAACTCACTCCAATTGCAAGGCAGCTCTGTTCAGCCATCTCGATCCGCTGTGAGGCTATCCTGCCGACTACGCCAATGTAATTGTGGGCCAATGATCGACGGCTAGGGGTCACTGTGAGTGAGTGTGCATGCAACAGTCGCGGTACAATGGGCAACTGCACTGAGCACTAAAGCAATCACAAACTGAGTACAGGCACTTATATAGGGTACAAGACAACATAACAAAGAAAGACGAAGTGGTGTTCATGGCCTGTGCTACTGAAAATGCATTTGTAGTAATACACGACATAGAATCAACACAGTCATACAAAGACAAGTGACACAGACATATGAAGCCACACTCAGTTTCAGTCTGGCTTGCTAGACTACACTCAGCTCTGATACAGTTCTACTGTCCAACAGCTTTAATTGTACCAACAATGCCGACCTTTCTGAAACCACTGATGACAATTTCAGTCTTTGAGAAAGGGAGTCCAGTGCTCCAATGAGCCAGTTAGCACTCTTAGACTTAAGTATGGATGTACGTACATGTGTCAATTTGACATCTGGAGTGGCAGTTCCACTATCTCCTGAACCTCCTCTGCATACCAGGCTTGGAAGCGTTGCTTCATTTCATCCTTAAGAGGCTTGTTAACTGACAGATCTAGGGGTTGCAGCTTGTCAGTGCAATTAGCAGGCACATTAACACGGTTCACTAATGTGTTCTCCTTAGGAAGCTCATGAAATGCAGGTGTTTGCTGGCCCCTGAAGACATCAAAAAATGCAAGACTCTGTTGCATAAAGTTTCATTAGACCAGTGGTTTTCTGCATGTCACACATCCCACTCAGGTGGAAACTTAATTGCTGAATGACAACTGTCTGTTTTGCCCTGGTACAGAATCTTAGGTGGTATAGATATTTTCCAGCAAGTGTCACTGCTAGAATCACAGTGATCTCTCTTTTGTCATCAAAGCCAGCAATGGGGATTGACTGCTCCCCTTGTTTACTCATAGTCCATGCACTCACTGGAACAAGATGAATGGCAGTCTCATCCCAATTGATTACTAGGGATGGAGGGATGTCCTTCATTATGACTTTAGCACAAATGTCCAATAGGTACTGCATGCTCCTTTCGCTTTTCAAACTCGGGAACAGGTACTTTAGCAGAGGTGGAATCCTTCATCAGATTCTCTAGAGAGACTCGCGACTCTCTTGTTGGCTTCGTGGAGAGCTTTTAGCATCAGTGATGGTGCAGACTCCAAAGAGGCAATTTTGACATTGGAGCAAATTAGCGTAACAGAGACATGGTTGACACTTCATGACTATGACGCGCGCCAAACTTTTAGCTGATATAATGTTTATGAATTTCTGCCAAACCGCAAACCGCAAAACTTAATGCCTCACAAATATTTCCAGCTATATGGTATATATGTGTGAGCGTTGCTTCACAGTCCATGGCCAGTGTGAGAGTGGAATTCAGAATTTCGTAGCTATTCCAAGCATTAATACTGACTAGAGAACCACTCTGCAGTCCCTGACTCCCCAGGGAATGATGAATCAGGAAGTCTAGTACCCAACCCTGTCCGCCGGCCGAATAAAATGACGACCGGCAGACAGGGTTGGGTATGAGACTAGTACTGTATATTATGGTGCCCACATTGGGGCTACACAATGGGACATAGCTAGCTACTACAGAAATGTGGACTACAAAATGTGGGAATAGCATTCACTCACTAGGGAATATTAATGTTGTATAGGGAGATATATAGAGCTTTGTGGGTACCAAATACTCTGTGACACTGATAAGGGTTGATCTTGGCATGAGCACAACATTTGTGTGCAAGTTGATTTGAAACCCTTCAAGTGGCACCTTATAACCCAAATCAATTAGCATTATCAATTTCATAATGGAAATGCAAAGGTGCAGTTTGAGTTACACTTGCCTTCCTACATAAGACTTTGACCCGCTTTGAGTTAGATATCTAACATTCAAATTTGTTAATTTTGCATAAGCACATCCCATGATGTGGCTTCTTTGTCTGTTAACGCATAGTGGAAGGGCTACTTTCTTAACAAAATGTATACATTGTTTTGATGCCGCAGGCAGCCCCTATATTGTTTTTGCTTTGACATTTTGTTGTATAGCTTTGTCTTACACTTCTGGTGGTATGTCCGTATGTGTGTATGTATGTATGCTTATATAATATGTAAACTGCAGTAGTATAACTGTGTTAGCATTTGTATAATAATGTATCAACGGAAATTTTGAAGCTAGAGAATTTGTATTGGCGGCCATTTTGTTTGACTTTCTGACGCCGGAAGAACCGAGGGAAGGACTGTGAAACAAGCTTCCAAACGTTGCTCTGCAAGGAGCATAGGCGTCTTCTGCCTTCAAAAGTTGTAGAACAGGCAACCACATCACCTCTGGTCTGAAGAAAGCAGTGAGATAGCATCCAACAGTTTGGCAACTTGGTTCACATGACGTTTTCATTCATGGCCGCCCTGTTGAAGGACTTCAGTTCCCTGTCTCAGAGAAGTGACAGGAGCTACGTAGAACTTGGTGAGTCCCACAAATTCTGTACGCAAACTTTTGCTAACGGTCTATAGCATTTAAAGCTTAAGTGCGCACAGTTACCCTTCTAAATTTCCTCGAGATGGTGCGTGTAGTGTGGTCGAGTGAATTGCCTTCTGCCACGACAGAACCCTAGCCGCTGCAATGACTGCGGGTGTGCTGTAAGGCACTTGCAGATATCAGTGTGACCTCCATCCATGTCCTTCTCCTCTCATCTATGTCTTTTAGAGTTCATGTATGTATGTTTGTATATGTGTGTTTAGCTACATGCATGTATCTGTGTGTTTTGTGTGTGTGTGCACGTGTGTAAAGTACTATTGACTCGATTCGTGTCCGCTTTAATCATTTGTGTTCATTCTTGCCTGTAAAGTGCGCTCACAAGTGTGTTGATAAATTACACAAAACTAGTTACAATAGCTACTACATATTGATAGCACAGCAGCAACTGGGGGGAGCAAGTATTTCGAGTTAGGGCGTTAACAAATTAAGAATTTAATTTCAATCATATGCCATATGCAGGGGAGCCATTTGGAGAGGATATTATTCCGTTATTTACACATTGACACGCACTCCGGATCTTTATCAACTGCGTCGTTTGCTCAACTTATTGGGGCATTTCTTGGCAAAGTCTGAAGAAAGCTACTTGGCATTCAGGGATGCCTGTGACACAGCTATTCGGAGCTGTACTGAAGCAGCAGAAATTTGTGCTCGCAAGGCCAAAGAGGCCCGTAACAAGAAGAATGCTACTCGTATTGTTGGCGGTACAACATCTGGACTGGCTTTGGGAACAGGAGTAGCGTTGCTAGCTAGCACTGTGGCTACTGTGGCTACCGGTGGACTTGCTGCCATTCCTGCAGTTACTACCGCTGCTGCAGGTGCTGTTGTTGCTGGTGGTGTTGGAACAGCAGCAGCAGCAACTACTCACCAGATTGCAAGTGACTTCGCAAAGACCGAGGCTTCATTCCGAAGAATCCAACGGGATTTTGATCGTCTTCTGCACTTTGCTTATACTCTTAAGCAGGGCGTGGCTCAAGTTCATACCAACTTAGAGAATATCTCAACAAAGGCTGATACCATTGCTCATTGTGCCAAGAATGGAAATGACTGTTCTGTTGTCCAAGAAGCTCTGAAGCACTTGCATGAGGTTTGCAGGGAGTCCCATGACACTACTTCAAAGTGCAGAAACCGCATGATGGACAAAGTACTAGAACTCAAGTTCAGTGCAGGGTACAGTCCATGAAACAACAAGGCACCAATATGAGTACATAAGTTAATGATTATTCTGATTGTCATACTAATATAATTACCCAATGAGTGCAGAACTGATGTGCCTGCATAATATAGGCACTATAGGTAACTGTTGTTATAAAATTATTATGTTGATAGCACAGTGTATGATTTTGCTGCTTATGTTGCATGTGCATATGTGGGCAACAGCTTAGCCGTGCATTGATATGCATGTCTTGTATATGTATATACCCTGACTTCAGTCAGACAAAGAAAGTTTAACACTGAAATAGACTCTCATTGCATACTAAGAGTTCATGGTGCAGCCACATGCAGGGAACAGTCAGAAAGGACTTATTACTGCAAGCCACAGTTTGTGCTAGAAGACAATAAGTAAATTCAAATTCCAAACTTTAGCAATAGAGAAAAGGGTCAAATGTTGCCTATAATAATTATGTGCTGTAACAGTTACCAATAGCCTTCCATTACATTGCTCCAATAGAGCACTCATGCACAGTCGATAGTTTGGTTCATGCAACACCTGACTATGTAGGTTGATGCTTGTTCAGCTACAGAGAGAATTGTCAGAGAGAACGTCAACATGTTGTGGCAATTTCCTTCTGTGTAGTACTTTGAAACAGTTCACTAATTTTTACTTCAAAGAGCTGAATGGAGAATTGTGTACGGGTTTTCCGAGGTGTTATTGCTAGTTACTTTTCCTGTCAATGTAATCCTGTAACTATGCATGATAATTGGGTTGTCGGAATGCTCATTCACACATTTTCCAATGCACACACAACAATGCTATTCAGTTTTAATCATAAGTGCACAAATGTCATGCGCACACTGTTGTGTGTGGTTGTGTTTTCACTTGCTATCAACATTTTGCATTGGTGCATGAATGCTTGCCAACCCATGCATGTACTGTACACCCATCGTAAAATTGTGGCCATTTTGTACATTTGAACTTATAGCAGTAGAGAGATGAAGTGTATATAGTGTTGACTATGTATCACTGGCTGGTGGAAATCCCAAATTAAGCTTTAATTTTGCTGATCTTTATGTAGCTGTACATCCAAATAATTATTATATAGAACTGATCTAGAATATCTGTCAGAATGCCACGCACTTAGTAGAATAGCACAATGTGCTAATCATGCACCTAATTCGGAAGTGGATGTGTGCACTGTCCATGTACAAGTCCTGCATACGTACACATGCCCGACAGCCATGTCATAGTACTTCATCAAACCACATGCAAACACCTAGCTATAGGCCTGTAAGCTATGGCTATATTTTGTACAGAATGTAATTATACAATATTTGTATATAAATCACACACAGTCAATAACTTTTACATTAATGCAGGGTGGCCTGCTCATAATACACACATGGTCTTAAACTGCAGTGTTTCTGTACCAGCCCTTTCCACACCCACACCAACTACAGTATCTATAGCAACACACACACACCTAATCCTACACCTGCCTACTCTGTACATGTACACACACACCTAATCCTAAAAGGGGCTGATAAGAAGTTAGTAAGCTAATGCCTAAACTACAGTTGCATTTCCACTGCCACCAGTAGTCTTCCTGAAGTATACGCGGCGTCTTCTATAACGGACAGGATTCTGGCAGCTCCTCCCACCACAGCTATTGCGGCAGCACTTCTTTCTGCCTCTACAATGGGAGTCAGTCTTGCAGCGTGATCTCGAGGCACAGTGCCACTTCCGTCTGCCCCGACCTCTCCAGATTCGGACATATGGACACCTGCCAGCTGCAAAAGCAATTAATCACAATTAAAGATAAAATTGGAGCAGATTAGAATTGTACTGTTTCTCTTACGTTTGGCTGGGCACCATTTAGTGGGAACACATCTGTTGCGCCTCGTGTCAATCACTTGTCCTCTAGGGCATGTACACCCTGGTCTGCACCGACGTGCACAAACCCTTCCAAGATTGTTACAAGTCTTTCTGCATGGACTGGCACAAGTGGAGTACACCTGACCTTTCACTGAGCATTTCCCTAAGTGAAAAAGAACTCAAAATAATAAAACTGCAATAACAGCAATAGTGTATAATTACAGTACAGTAAGATTATTAATGTATTATGATTGTACAATATTATCTGAAGGACACACTGATGTAAATTCAACTTACTTGGCATGCACTTCCGCTTGCACTGGGAAAGGGACCTAAAGTTGTTCCCATTGCCCCCACATCCACCGTAATAGAACCTCTGACACTGTCCTGTCCTTGGATTGTAGTAATAACGCAGAATGCGAGCTCTGCAGTGTCCAACTTGAGGACTCAGGGAGCACACATCTGCAGAAAGACAGGAAGGCAGCAATTAGTGTATGCATGGGATGCTGCTGTGGTCCTATAGAATGAGCTGGAACATGCTCTCAATTGAATCATAATGTATGTACATAAAGTCTACAAAAACTAATAACTGGGATAATAAGTGTGTAATTCAGCTTCCTTTTCCAGTCACTCAGCTAAACACCATGGGCATAAGAATATGTACGTAGCTGCACATTAAACACTGTTGCGATCAAATCATACGTCATGCAGTGTGTATGCCTCTGCTTTGAGTTCACATTGGTGTAGCTATAGATGTACATATAATACAATGTATTCAAGTGCATGTGTTACCAGTGCATGCACTTGTCATTGATGGATGATCATGACAATTAAGGACTGGCAATTCTTACGATATTCGACGATCTAAGACAGTCACTCACTTTTTGGATAGCAGTTGCATCTTCTTCGAGGTACAAACCTCAATCCATCAGACAGAGGAAGCAAGATGGCCAGCAAGACCACCAACAGTGGGAGAGCTTTCAACATTGCCATGCTCCTGTAGTGCCACTTACTCAGTTTGCAACAGCAGCGTGTTTATATAGACAAGCTAGGACTGTGACCCTACCCTCAGTACCTTCTGTATACATGAATCACATTCAGCCAGTGGTCAATTGGACAACAGTTCCCTTCCTTCCATAATTGGCCTTGTGGGCAGAGGACTAGCTATTCAAAAGTGAAAGGGTAACACTGTCATAATAATGAATAAAAGTACTGTATATGTTTCCAGTATAAAAAATCTATACAACACATCTACAATTTGTGTACATGTTCCTCCCTCTCTCCCTCCCACCCTTTCATCACTCCTCCCTCCATCCTTCCCTCCCTCCCTAGTTCCTTCTCTCCTTCCCCCTAGATCTCATTGGTACTCTTTCTCTAGCTCCTCTATGTATCCATGTGTACATATGTGAGCATATGTTTATTGTTGTAGGCATAATATTATAATCATACATTTAAATTTTTGATAGTATCAGCACACATATACACCTTCAACTCTTGCATGCAAGCATGCCTATGATGGTTATACGTATTTGAAGGCAGTGTCATTATGAGAATAGGCATGCAGAGCACTCACATGGCTTGATTCATGTGACACTTCACTAGGTTGATGCTTGTTCAGCCACAGAGAATTGTCAGAGAGAACGTCAACATGTTGTGGCAATTTCCTTCTGTGCAGTACTTTGAAATGAATCAAACAGTTCACTAATTATATTACTTCAAAGAGCTGAATGGGGAATTGTGTACGAGTTTTCCTGGGTTTTATTGCCAGTTACTTTCATGACAATGTAATCCTATAACAATGATGACCCTTCCGAAGCGTGCGCGAGCACGCGAGGGGAGGAAGGGTCAGGTGAAAATAGACAGGTTCTCGTGACTGCTGCCGGAATGTGGGCAGCACCAATTAGATTGCTAGTAGCAAAATATTGCACAATTTCTCACCAGTACACTCTTCTCTCCCTTATGTATTACATACAACATCTATGTGTACGCATGCTTATGTTTATTGTTGTGCGTATAAGCACACATGTGCATCTTCAACTTTTGCATGCATTTGAAAGGCAGCATCATGCAGAGCACTCGCGCACAGTCATGGTTTGGTTCATGTGACACCACCCAGGCCGCATTGACATGAGTGCTGTGGACCTTGCAATATCTGAGGGCCGGGTGGAGCGTGATTAACTAATGACTTTCTGACACTGTCATCATCTTGTTAATTGCTACTTGATACTTTTGCCAGCTTCATTACCATTTACTCAGATTTAATCATGTTGTATCACAATCCCTCGCTATTGTTCTTGCTATGTATTAAATGCATGTTGTAATGATCAGATGCTTTGCTAATTGTGACACTTCACTAGGTTGATGCTTGTTCAGCCACAGAGAATTGTTGGAGAGAACGTCAACATGTTGTGGCAATTTCCTTCTGTGAAGTACTTTGAAATGAATCAAACAGTTCACTAATTATATTACTTCAAGATCTAAGAGCTGAATGGAGAATTGTGCACGGGTTATCCTGCTTGCTATTGCCAATGATTTTTCTTTTCAATTTAATCCTATAACTAGGGTGGCAATTAGGCTGTCGGAATGCCCATTCACACATTTTCCCATGAGCACACAACAATGCCATTCAGTTCTATTCAAAAGTGCACAAATGTCACTGCTGTGTGTGGTTGTGCATTCACTTGCTATGAACATCTTGCAATTGGTGCATGAATGCTTGACATCCCATGTATACCCATCATATAATTGTGGCCAATCTGTATAAGTGAACTTATACCAGCAGAGAGATGAAGTACTAGCTAGTGTTGACTATGTATCACTGGCTGGTGGAAACCACAGAACTTTAATTTTCAATACACAATATGTAAACTTCCAAGATTGCTGAAGTTGAAGTGTTGAAATTGTATGAATAAATCCTGATCAAGCGCAAGCAGTGAAATACACATTCACGGTGCATGCTGTTGAACATGTTAAGCGATCATGGGTAAGCCCAGTGACACTGTGCTGGGTCTTCACACTTTCTCGGATCCATGTCTGGCCCGGCTGGCTGTTGGTCGGGTTGCACCTCAAAGATTCCCTGTCATTATTGCGCAATCCCGGGTTGCGCAATATGACCGATCGTATTCATAGTCTAGCTAGCGTCCAGTAAACGTTTATCGGGCGCTTACGGGACGGTCTAGCAAACCAGACTACCGTACAAATACGGTATGCACGCATGACCACGGGTGAGTGAGGCAAGTTTCCATTTCTCTTCAGCAGTACATACGTTTACCAAGGTTTCCGGTTAAGTTCTGGAACCATATCAGACTTATTTAGTGTTCTTTTCTATCCTAAGTAGCCATGGCCGAGAGAGTTGGTGGTGCGATGGCTGCTGGCGTCGGTGTCATTGGGTTTGCCAACGAAGGGCTTGAAAGACTTACAGTTGCTATAGAGAATGGAGGCAGACTGGTCATTGCAGTGCAAAATCTGAGTTCTAATGTGGTAACAGCTGTAGATAAAGCGCTGACACTTCTACAAGAGGTTAACAAAAAAGAGGTCAAGCTCTTCCGTGAAGTGAAGATCGCTCTGCGACGTCTTATATCGGTTGCTGCTGTTGCCTGTGGTTATTTGGACAAGGTAGATGACTTGCTGTACTACTGCCAAAGTGGCATGATGGTAGTTGCTAGAGAAGGATTGAGTAGTTCACCTCCTGATCTTACGCCCTTGCGCAATTTGATGGCAAAGTTGGATGAGTTGTTAAAAATGGTGGAAAACAAGTATTTGGAACTTAAGGGTGCCTTCAATGCAGAGATTGTACGCTCAAACGAAGCAGTAGTGGACTGTGCATGCAAAGAAAGAGAATCCCGGAACAAGAAGAGAGCAACAAGGGGTATTGGAGGTGCGGCAACAGGCACTCTGGTACTTGGGGCAGGAGGAGCGGCAGCAGGGGCAGTAGTGGCTGGAGGTATCACTGCATCAGCAGTTGCAGGATTGTTCACTTTTGGGATTGGTACCATTGTAGGTTTGGGCATCACTGCTGGGGCGGCTGCAACAGTTGGATTGGGGAGTGTAGCTGCAGGAGTGGGGACAGGTGTGGCAACACACTACATTGCCAAGGATTACAAGAAGAGCGAGGCTTCATTCAGAAAGATTGGTGCAGATTTTGATGCTATCTTCAATCATGCAAGTGAGCTACATGAAGGGGCACTTGAAATTCATACCTTGGTGGCAAATATTACAGCACAAGTCGATAGTATCAACAACACCAGTGACGAAGACATTGTTATGATCAAAGTCACTCTGAAACGCTTGAATGGTGTATGTGCTGTGAGTTATGGCATTACTTCAAGGTGCAGGCGTCAAGTGAAAAGCAAGATGGATAGGCTCAAAGCTGAACTCAAATAAGTACATTCATTTTGTATACTTAGTTTGCATTCATAACACCATAATACTGTGTGTGCATATTGCCACAGCAGGACATGTACAGGGAATCTGTTGAGGGAATGTCTGAGGGAAAGTATATACCTCAATTCTGTTTTAGATTCCTAGAACTGCACAACTCAGTACCATTCTATGGCTTCACCTATGACACCCACACATCACAAGGTGACATGTACAGAATGTCTGAGGGAATGAGTATACCTCAATTCTGTTTTGGAATTCCTAGAACTGCACAACTCAGTACCATTCTATGGCTTCACCTATGACACCCACACATCACAAGGTGACATGTACAAGATGTGTGAGTACATAATGTGAACATTAACAGCTTTACCGCGAAGTCATCATGTAAGATGTAATACAGTAGGCATTGTAAACATATAATATATATGTGGCGCACAGCATGCATCCATAGCACATTTTCTGCATGAAGATGCTATATTTGCATTATGTAGCCATTCAGTCTTCAAGGAGCCAAAGCCAGCTCGTGAGATCATGTTATCAGTTTAATTTCTTTGAGGTGGCAACCTCTTCTCCTACAAGTCAGGCTGCATGACCTTAGGGTGTTCAAAGCTTAATGAACAGGATAACTAATGCGATCATGTTAGAAGATCATGAGCCCGTAGATAGCTCCCATTAGTATACTAAGCTGTTGGTCACATAGTCCATGAATGGCTTGTGTTTACTGCGTTGTGAGCTATCTCCACACCTATTCCATTCATTCGAACAAAGTTCATTCTTCTCCAGGTATATGTTGTGATAGTACATGGGTACCCCCATTGTTTTGATTCATGATCAAGATGCTTCAAGTGTTCAAAAGTGGTATGGGGTGATCCTTATGGTACGCATGCAGTCTCAAGATTCTGAGGAGTGCATGTGCACGAGTATGGCAAGATGCATACCTATGTGCTTTCCATACTTATGACATTGTACAGACACCGAACTTTCTGGAGCATGAAAAAGTCTAATGCTCCGTGTACAATATTAAACAATCATGCAGTCTGTCCTGACCTAGTCTCGCATAGCTTTATATGAGAGGCATTTCGTTCAGTGACTCCACCCTTCCGAAAGAATCTCTGCTAAACACCTCTTTGTTTTAAGAGGACAGGATGTACGTACCACAGAGTTGCCTTTAATTAGTGATTCAGAAGCACACATGCTCACATGCACAAGTACTTAGGATCATAACACTGCATATGTACAATAATGCACAACTTGCTTCAACATAATAGAAAATGCAAACCGTGAAGTAAGAATACAATTGTATGTAATAGCTCCACAATAATATAAATGCAGTTATAATTATTATGAAGTTTGAAAGGAATCACACAGACTACCACGTATGAAACTAGACCTAATAGTTCCTATTGCAGAGTTACAAGCAAATTTAATGCTTGTAAGCATAATGAGCTATAGACAGTATAATTGTATAGCAAGCAGCACAACCAAATCATATTTAAATTTGCCTACCTCTTGGCTATGTGCCTATGTGTACTTAGCTCGAAGTTCATTCTTTATGACTTTTACATTGGCGATGCACTGTGTGGTAATGTCACGGGTGTCGTCAGATTTTGCCTTCAAGCGTGTAAGAGCATCTCTGAGAGCAACATGGTCATGATCAATACAGGTGATGCTGTTGACCACTGTGGACATACTCAGCAGGCTAGTATGAACTTCAGCCACATTCTCTTGTATAACAACTGCATGCCTCAGCAGTGATTCAAACTCCCCTTTTATGCTTCGGAATGAGGTCTCGGCAGCTTTAGAATCAATAGCCAGCCAGTGAGTAATCACCGCAACAATAATCCCCAAAACTAGTACTAGTACTGCAGCCAAACCAAATTCCCATTTGGTAGTGAAAATCAGGCTCAGCACTCCCATTGTTAAAGCCAGCAGTGCAACTAGTGAAATGCCAATGATGTAAGTAGCTCTCTTGACGTCTCGGGCCACAATCGCCTTTCTGGCACAAATTTCTGCTGCAGTAACACAGCTTTGACTAGCTGTTCTACAATCTTTCTTAAATTCCAAGTAGCTTTATTCAGCTTTTAATTTCACCATTGAATCTTTCAGTTGCTGGACCAAGTCTGGAAGATGATGATCAGGAGTGTCAGGTTGCGTGTCAGCATTCCTCATGGGTCCTTTAGCTTCAGCTGGTCTGGGAGGAGCACGGGGCCGCCAGCTCCGGATGCAATTAATCCTATAGTGCACAAAGAGTACACTCAATTAGTTAAAATATTTAATACAAAACATGCCAAGTACTTACAACTGCAGCTTAATAAAGCAAATTTAAACCAAATGTGACTAACCATGACCTGAAGCAGCTGCTTCCCTTGAAAGACTTGATACCGCTTGGGGGTGTGTGTTGCCGCTCATGCTGGGTGGAAATAGTACCAAGGTCCAATAAATGCTTAAACATGCTCTGCTTAAATTATACAGCATTTAAAAGTGCTTCTACAATGCTTGCTGATCTGTACACAAATCAAAAATATTTTATGCATTGGCAAACTTGCTATGCAAACAGCCACTGCTTTGCAGGTTCTAGCATTACTTACATTAGACTAATAGCGTAATAGATCCCATTACCATGGCAACGGGCCTCTTTTCACTATCTCTAAATCTCATAGACACCCCAGCTGTACCTTCACACCACGGCTTCTATTTAGTCTAGCTGGGCTTTAACTAAGGTGCATCGTTTGCACTGGGAATCTTATAGGAATTTTATAGCAAAGAACTGGAGCTGTGATAACATCAGCTAGTAGCGCCATAACATACAATATGATGCACAGGTCGCCTGGCTTACTTGTTTCGTTGATAAGTAGGGTACAGCAACATACAATCCAGCTACAAACCAGAGCCAAGAAAGCTGCTACGAACTACACGGTGAACGGGCTTTGGTACTAAGTACATTATTCATCATCATCATAATAATAACATGCACGTGTGCATACAGGGAGATAGCATGCATGACAAAATGGATAGTTATACACTAAATGATAGCAAATATTACTGTAAAGGAATTGACACAGAATCATACATATATGTTCAAGGTTCCAGCTGCAGATGGCCTTCTGTGTAGGCACGGTTCAAGTCCATCACACAGTCACCTGCTGGGCTTCTTGACTGTCGTGAGCCCCTGATGGCCCTGATTGCCGAACGGAGTAACGGAGTAGAGTAACAGAGCCGTGTACTACGTGGAAACGCTGTGGCTGACGTGGCTGACAGTGAGTAGGCTTACACTTAGCTGACGCACCGCATCTACTGCCGACCTGTAGGAAACGTCCGTTACGAGACGAACAACCCAACTTGAGAGCCGAATCACACGACGTTTTCTCCGCCACTACTTCTTTTTTTTTTTTTTTTTTGTAACACAAATCTCAGTCACTTCAACTTCCTTAATGGCCTAACAATGAGGGTGAGTTTTCTGTAGTGAGGAAACAGTCTTAATACAAGAATAGACGGATTGGGTGAATAATGACTGTGTAAATTACACATTCTATGGTTATACCAAGAGTAGATTTTTTTTTTTATTGGAATGTAATGTATACAATAGTTAACATAACGGCGATAACAAAGGTGATGTGTAAAGTATGTGTTTGTTAATGTAATAGCATAGATGAGGTGAATGAAGATAGTTGGGTCAGTCAATACAGGCGCACCTCCTGGCGGATGAGGTCCAGGGGGTGTTCCTCGAGGCTGATGGCCTTGGCAGGGGCATGGAATGACGATCTCGGTCCACGCAGGCACATGATTCCTGATTGTATGAGTGAGTATCCAATCTTGCATCTGATGAAACTCAGTGTCGTGCTGTAGGATTGTCCATGCTTGGTGGCGATGAGGCCGGCCAGTCTTCTGAAGGCAACTGTGGCAGAGGGGCCCCAGCCACCACTTGAGGACAGGACCAATGGAGTGAAGGTTCCATGTTCAACTTGCAGGACTCTCTGCTCATACGCTCTCCTTTTTTCTCTTTCATGTCTGCGATATGTGGAGCTGGTTGAGGATGAGCTGTTGGTGGGGGCAAAGGAATTAAACACTCTAACATCAAAGAAGGCACTTCTCTGGCTGTTGTCCCAGAAGTTCCGCCACTACTTCTGGAAGACGCGTGATGACGCAAGGACGCGTAGGTATAACACTTAAATGCTGACCAATCGGTGTCTCAGAAGACTTAGACCACTCGGCACTCGGGCGCTTCACGCCCTGGTGCAACGTGATCTAATACCAAATTTACACTACACTGGTGCCGTACGATACGGTACGGTACGGTTCGGTACGGTACGCAACGGTGCGATAATCCGAAACGTTTACACGTAGCAACGAATGACAGGGACAGCCTGGTGTCGGGCGATCGGAATGGAAAACAATGACTGACCAGCTTACTATCGCTGTTTCGCAGTAGCTTGTTCGGCATAGTCGTCTAGTATCGTCTATAACCTCTTTTGAGCCCTGGAAACGTCTGCGTGTAGTCGGCGAAGTTGGTCCACAACAGCGACCGCATAGCACATGCAGCAAGCGGTGTATGGACTCCTTGCCGCTATTACGCAATAAATAAATATATTGCGCAAGCTCATCTGTGGTAGGCAGAAAGCAGTGACTCGCGCGCAGCTGGCATAGTTCTGGGAACAAGATTCGCTCGCTCGTCCTCAAGAAGAGTTCAAAACAGGCAGTTTCATCTGGATTCGCATCTTTCTTTTCTGTATGGCAAGCAAAGATGATCTGGAAGACAGTTTGTTGGCGGCTGAAGACTGCAGTGACGCGGAACGGCAGTCTTTAACTCTTTGCCTGACGACTCGCAAAGTTCCCGAGCTATGTTGTCTAGCTAAGCGGCTATCGATTAAGCTGTCCCACGTCTCCAGGAAAGCAGACATCGTCGAAAGGATCGTCTGCATGGCAGAATTGGGCTGTGTTCATCGTCCGGATGAAGCCACGAGTGCTGATTTGTCTGGCCTCACCTACCTCACTGACCACGTCAGAACCAAGCTCCAGTCTCTTCCAGGATTCTCAACAGTGACTGATTGGGCAAAACAAAGGCGTGGAGTGCTGGTAGATTTCACCTTTATGAATTTATTGTTGTATTTGGTGTGTGGAAGAGACAAAACCTTTGACATGCAGTCCATGCGAGCATTCAAGTCCCTCAAAGCCTATCGTTTCTTTGCTGATGGGTTCGTCAGCAATGTCTGGCTGCATGACTGCAAAACATCCGATCCAAGGATAGTGTATGTACGCGGCTTCGTTCAACATTCCCTCAGTATGGACGTACCATTGGAAACATTTGTTGCACTGAATGGTGACACTGGAGATGTGTATTCAGCTCAGTGTAGCTGTATTTCAGGGTAAGTTGTTCTGTGTAATACACGTCAATAACATGAAGTCACAATCATTAATTACTTTGCTTTGTGACCATACATAGGTTAGGACAAGCCTGCAATCACGTGGCAGCTCTCCTCTTTTATCTCGAGCACCACTGTCGTACAGGAGTTAACAGCTTACCGACAGACCTTTCCAGAACATCGATGCCCATGCGTTGGCACCAGGCCCCAAGGAAGGTAGTCAACCTTGCAGCCATAAGGGACATCTCTTTTGTCAAGCCCAGTCATGGTTCACACACATTGCCCACTGCAGTGAATACGGGCACTATACCATTGTCCCCCTGCTGCAGCAAATCCACTAGTCCAGACCGCATGGTTATGTCTTGATCAGAAATCCGCCCACCGAATACCTCTGAAACAAATGATACCAGTCCAGTTGGTGTACATCCGATTAGCACCTTGAATGTATTTCTGCTTTTATAGTCGGAATAAGTAAGAGACTGATTCATGAGTCCTCTCCAGAGACGAAATGGAGAGAGCAAACTCTATCTCCAGCGGACGGTTGCCACGCGGAGCCGTCAATGTTCACCCTTCGAACGGCAGCTATCCATCTTTGCCTTCGACTGCTGTCCTTCGGAAATCGATAAAAGCGGTATGGCGCATCCTTACAGTGACGATTGGTGCAGCCAACAACGCAACAAGACGTCGGCATGGTAAAACGGTCGACTGCACGGCGTGCGCGGCTGCTGATCCCTTCGCCTGTAGATTGGTTCAGCAGGTCTCTTGCCTACCACTCGATAATATGAATACCTGGGCGTTACGGTTACCTAGGCAACGGAGCTAGCGGCAAGGAGTCCATAGTATTACGGTACCGTACGGTCGGAGAAGCGGACCGAGATATTCCGGAACGGTACAGTTCGGTATATATATATACTGTACGATACCAGTTTACATTCGCCCTTTCTCCAAATCTCAGAGACACCCCTGGGTCAGCATTTAACTATTAGCTAGCTACATAGTATCTAATCATGCATCTCCTCAGAGGTAGCTACAGCTAGCTACTGTCTCCCTTCAACAAAATATGTGGTACTGATCACTCTATACATGATAAACCTGTCCACTAACCATGTCATCAGCTGCTGTCTGTGGAAGTGAAGCAATTCTCCGGTTCTCCTTGCTCAATGCTCTCATCGCCGCACCCTCGCTGCATGTCCAGACAATCTCATTCACCTTGTCTAAGAAAACAATAGCCTTTTCAAAAGCCATTACCAGGTCATGGCGGTCCATCTTCACTTGAAGAATACGCTTGATCTCTTCATTCTGGGTCTCCCTATGAACTCTGCGAAATTTATCTGCTAGGGCTACCACTCCTGATCCGATTTCTCGAAACTCCCGTAGAAGACTCCTCAACTCCTCAACAGGCTTTTCGATTGTTCGTACTAATCCGTAATCGTCCTCTGAGGCCACTGCTGTGGGATCTTTTGTAACCATTGCCAGAAGCGTATTATGCTGTAGCCAAGTGGCTAGCTAAGGTCAATGCGCGCGGCTTAAAAATGCCACTGATCGTGCTGATTGCGTCACCACATAAATGACGCCATACCTATTTATAAAGATGACGTCAAGCCTATCTATAGAATTTACTAGTTGACTATAGATCAATTTCTCCCTGCGTCGTACAACGTTGCTCCCATTGTTGGTGTTACCCAATCTCATCATGCATCCCACCTAGCCAAAATTGCTCAAAGCTCACACACACACACACATACACACACACATTTAAACACGCAACCATTTCGGACTTACTGTGATCATCATGCTAACAAAGGTTCAAGAGAATGTGAAGTTGCTGCAAGTGTATATGTTACGCGCAAACCTCGAATCTGGTATACACACAGAGAAAACATTTCCTGCATTTTATACATTCCCCCATTGGTATTCACATGAACGCAGTGTACGTATACCAGGTATATATGCTGCAAACCGGTAGTACACAAGTATAAAGTTGTTTGTAGGTGGTATCCTAGTCGAAACTGTAATGGCATAGGTTGCTGTATATAGCTATATTTTAGGCTGTGTTTCCTAAACTGTGAACTAAATGTGCATGCATTTGACATGTCACTCCATGCAACATGGCGTGCCAGTCACACTGGAACCTGGTGTGCTCCCTGTAGTCATCAATTCACAACAATTAGTAGTGTGACCATCACTCCAAGCTACAGTGCTGCCAGTCCAATCACAACCTAGTGCATGCGCGCAACGTAGCCCCTTTCACCGCAAGTCATTCATTTCTCTCTATGCATGTGTCAACAGTAGAGCTGCTGTGTACATGATGATTGTGCAATGGACATTGTGCAGTCACACACATGGCCTGAGCAGGCCCTTAGTAGCAACAGATCATGAAATCAAACACACAAGCATTAACAAGCAGCAGCAAACAACAAGGGCACTATGTAGCTATAATGAAGGTTGGAATGGGTGGGTGATGGGTTGATAGCTATATCTAGCTACAGGGATAGCAAATATATCAGGGTACCACCACGTACCACCACTCAGTGCAAGCTAAAGTTACAATGCATGCATTCAGTATATGCACCATTGGTCTAGAAAAAACACCACCACCACCATCACCACCACCACCACCACCACCACACAGTGTAAGTTATAATTTCGCAGCCACCACCACCTGTGCCAGTAGAGTATCTGTGCCAGTTGGTCATAGAAAAACACCACCAGTGCAAGTTACAGTGGCCCCAGGCCAGCACACGCACCATTTGCACCACCACATGTGCCAGAAAGTAAATGCAGTCAATGGCTGAAGAAAAAGACTACCGGCGCAAGTTACAGCCGGTCAGAACCTGCACCGCTGCCATTGGAGTGCACGCTGCAGCAAGCAAATGTAATCTTGCCTAAGGGCATGCCATTGCATTGAGGAAGCATGGGAAGAAATTCAATGGTATATGCTGAATGCATGCATTGTAACTTGCACTGTGTGGAGGTATGTGGTGGTGGTGGTCTGTTTTCTAGAGCAATGCAGCTTATACTGAATGCACGCATTCATTGCATTGTAACTTGCACCGTGTGGTGGTGGTGGCATACGTTTTCATCTAGGAATCCATGTGGTGGCCGTAATTTTATAACTTGCACTGTGTGGTGGTGGTGGTAGTATATGGTAGCAACGCCTGATGCATACTGGTGTGCTCATTGCAACTTGCACTGTGGCAGTGGTGGTAGCGGTTGTATATATCTATGTGGTGGTATAGTAGCTGGATGTTGTGGCTGGATAATTGTGAGCAAGTGTACATGTGGGTGCTGCTCTGCCCCAACATAGGTGGTAAATGCCTACAAATTGGTGTCAAAATGTAATTGTTCAAAACATTACCTCAATTTTGTGACTAAATTAATCAATCCTGCTAATGGCATGAGCAAGTGGGCCATCTAACTATGTCCACTTAGTATCATGACTTAGCGGGGCTGGGTTGGTGGGATATGCAATGAACCTCACTTTTTCGGTCATTGTGCGACTAATTAAGGAATCCTGCTAATGACATGAACAGATGGATTATCTGGCTAGGCCCACAAGTGTCATGACTGAGCGGGCTGGCTGGTTGAATATATCATTCACCTCACATGTTGGCCATTTTGAGACTAATTAAGTAATCCCGCTAATAACATAGGAAGGTGGACCACTTGGACGTGTCCACCAAGTTTCACACCACAGTGAGGCCAGTTGCATTAATATACAAGATGCCACTATGCATCAATATAAATGCACCCTACATTCAGTGTTATGCTATGCACATTTATACTAGCACTTTGCCGGCTGCTTGTAGAACAAAGACCTAATTAAAAATTATGTCCCATTTAAAAGTCTTAAAATCCCCATACTTCAACGCCACACTTAACACATGCTCATGAGGGCCGCCAAACCCCCTGGGAGTAATTTATATTATACAGTATTATATAATATTTACTTTAGATTAGTGGCCTATATTGTAACTTGCACTGTATAATATAAACCAACCATTCCTGACCTAGTCAAGTTGCAAGTGGAATGCACAGACTCTAACACCACTATCTCAAGTTATTATATAGACATTGTAAATTAAAGACTAAATTAATGTGAATGAGCTCAAGGCTTGAGTTGCAGTGTCATTGCTGGACATAGACATGCAAATGCAACAGTTAAATGACCTATACAATCCATAATAACTGCGAACACCACTAATTATAACCCTCTGACCCTTCAATTATACATATTAAAAATATAACATATTAAAAATTCTTCATTGTGGCATGCACTAGCTGCATGTATACCTAATTTTAAGTTTGCATACTCTCAGTCTATAGCAACTACTAACTTCACTAGTCAAACTTCATTGATATCTGCCAAAGTTATTATACAACAACGATGTGTTTGTCTTCTTCATTGGTGAGTATGATATCGAAATGTGATGCAACCTGTCGTCTCTCATTCATTCCACTTTTGCCTAATTCCAATTGCTCTGCTTCTTTACCATCTCAATCACTGCTTCCAGCCCAAGTGCCTCCCTCACCTCCTCATTTCTGACTCTATCCATTCTTGTCAAACCTTGCACTCTTCTCAAACACATCATTTCAAATGCTTGCAACTTGCTTACATGTCTCCTCTGCACTGTCCAAGTCTCACATCCGTAAGAAGCGTTGACACCACCATAGCATTGAAGACCCACATTTTAATGCTGCTTCCTCATTGCTCCCACCACTCTCGCTGCTGCACCAATTCTCTGCTCAATCTCATCATCACATACACCATCTCCACTTATCATCACTCCAAGGTACTTCAACTTGTTCACTTCTTCAACTTCTTCCCTATCAACACTTATTTTGCACCCCTCACTTGTACATGTCCTGCTTACCATCATTACAGTACTTTTGCTTTCCCCCAGTGCATGCTCATTCCCCACTTCTCCATTACCACTTACATCTCAGCTAGATTTCTCTCCATATTCTCCTTTTCAGTACATACAATTATTATTATTATTATATAATTGTAATGGTATATTGAATACAGAGCATTAAAGCGCTGTTTAAGTAACTAATAATTATGTACAGCTGGAAAATAAAATATTTACCAAGAGGAAGTGTACAGTGAATACAATTACATAGCATACCCCTACACTTAAGTAAAAGTCATGCTTCACTGTTAGTTAGTCAGCCAGTCAAAAAAGGAAGTCTTGACCAGGCAGCTGCCCAGTGGTCACCAGCACTGATGCCGAGTTCCCTTTCTGAATTCGAACTGCCACATTATTCACACACACTGACTTTAGTATATTCACACTTATTCACACCAATCATGTGTAATGGTCAGTGCTACAGCTTCAATAACACAAGGTGGGAGCAGGACATTTAAATTTGACCCAGGGACATTGTCAACTGCTTACAGTTACATTGTATAAGCAGTTGACAAAGATTCCCGGGTCGAACGGTCCTAGTGTTATTGATACTGCAGAATTGCTCACCATTTCGCATAATTGATTGATGAACCTTAATCAAATCATTATTCACACTATTTCTGATCAATTCATTTGTACAAGCTATATATATGATGAGAGTTTATATACCATGAACTTTGTGGATCTTGAACTCAGTACATAATTATATATTACCCTGGATGCATTCACTCACTCCTTAGACTGTTGATATATTATAGGTTGCGTATAGTGGTAGGACATCCTCAAACAAAGCATACAATTTTGTTTAATTTAATGTGCTACAAAGTGTAGTTTGTGTTATCCACAAACAATTCTTCTGCCAGGTATGTAGTATTTTGTATTCTGCACAGATCCTCAAAAGTGGTCTACTATACATTATTATCTGTTGTGAAAGTAGGCTGTGTACAATTATTATGCAGTCTCTTGTACTTTCTTGGAGTGAACATCGCAATGCAAATTGGTATGCTAGTAAGTTAATCCAGACTGTGAACATTATTTATGGGCTCATTGTGATTATTAGTCATAGGCTGACATCTGCATATAAACAGCTTATTAAGCATCTCTGGTCATGTATTATAGTTAGCTATTGTAAAACGGTACGTGTCAACAGTGGTAGCTAAGATACACTTTTGCCACAGCAGGATAGGGAATCTGTTTAGGGACAATCCGAGGGAAAGTACCTCAATTTTGGTTTTGAATTTCCTATACAGTTGCACAGCTCGCACTGTCATTCAGCAGTTACTGTAACAACACCCACAAATCACACCTAGGTGACCATGTGAGTGTATACGTAGCTAATGTGTATATGTACACTAGTATACACTAGCATTGCAAACATGACGCGACACACAGAGTGAAGCCACACGTGCATAGCACGCTCTCTGTAACTTGAGCATCAGGTTGCGCAACACATTCTGGCGAAATCACTGGTGTGCATTCTAGAGAACTCGCCAGAACAAGAGTCATTTTACAGCTTTGTGGAGCTCAACGGGGCGAAGTCACGTTATCTCGGTTTCTCCCTAGTAGAGACGCGTTTTGTTCGGGGCAACAGCCTCTTCTCCAAGCAGCAGCCATAGCTGGTGTGATGGCCGGCACTGTCGTGAATGGCGTTACAGAGAACATCGATGATGTCACAAGAATGCTTCAGAGTGGTAGCGAGCTCTTGAGGGCAGCGCGAGAATTTGGGGCAGAAGCGGTAACTACAGTAGATCAAGCGCTGGCAGTACTTGAAGCATACAACGTGGCCGAAATCGAGCTCAACTATGAAGTGAAGACCTCTATACACCACCTTGTCTTAGTCACTGAGAAGGCTATCGATTTCCTGAACAAAGTGACTGACGTGTTCTGGTATGGCAAAAATGACGAGTTGTTAGAAGATGCAAGAAGGGGTGTGTGTGCTTCGCCTTCCAATCCAGAGCCACTGCGTGTTTTTTTGAGTCAATTGAAACGTTCCTTGCAGCAAGCTAATGAGAGCTATTCGGCATTTGAAGCTGCTAGCAACACGGCCAGGTGTAACTTTACTATAAAAGCAAAGAACTGTGCTAAAAAGGTAGCAAAGTCTCGCAACAGGAAGATAACAACTAAGATTGCTGGTGGCACCACATCTGGAGTAGCTATAGGAACAGGTGTGATTGCTGTGGGTGGCGCTGGCACCATTGCTACCGTTGGTACTGTTGTATCAATTGCCGTTGGAATTCCAACACTTGGTTTAGGTACTTTGGTGGGCTTGCTTGCCACTGCTGCAGGTACTGCTGCATTTGGGACAGCAGTAGTTGGTGCTGGAGTTGCAGGAGGTGTGGCCACTCACCTCATTGCAAAGAACTTTGAAGAAATTGAGTCTTCATGCAGAAATCTTCAAGGACACTTTAACTCACTGTTGTCTTGTGCGCATGAGGTCCGTGAGCTGATGGCTGAAATTGACTCCAAAATGAAACAAGCTTCAACCCAGATGGATCACATTTCTATCTGTATGGAAGATGGCAGAAATATGGTTTTGCTCCAAGTTGCTTTGAGTCGCTTGCAAGAGGTGTGTGCAGAATCACATGACACCACCAAGCCAATCTCAGCTCAACTGAGAGACAGACTGCAGGACCTCAAATTGAAACTGAATGAACAAGATGACTGATGTGGTCATGTTAGATGAGTTTAGTTGGCTCTTATTGGTAAAGTTAAGTTGGTGTTGTAATTAATGCGTGTATGCGTGGGTTGTGTCTGTAGCTTTGCGTTATCTCCACACATAATCCACTATGAAATTTGAACAAGTACACATTCTTCTTGGGATGGCCATGTGTTTGTGCAAACTAAGTGATTGAAACGTATAATTATATAGTGTAGAGGGTATACAGAGTGTGCTGTACGTGTACAAGTGACACCACTGTGCACTGATCTGGAAACAGGTCCGTATTTCACAGATGTGTTGCTATCAGACAGCAAACTACACAGAGTCCACAGTAGGTATTGCATGCAAGAAGGATGTGACATGTGACATGACAACTATATAAAATGTGAAAATACAGTGATCCAACATAACATCCATATAACTATAGTATGACATTACAGACGTGTGACATGACATGACACTATTGACATGACATGTGACAACACCCCACACAGTAACATGACACAGAACATATCACACTTCCATATATAGCAACACGACAAACATAGTGTGACCTGGAAGGCGAAAGCACTGGTGTGACCATGAGTGTAACATGTGATGTGACACCCATGACATTGTACATTAGAATTAAGGCACAAGTACACATATAAGCAGCTAAACAGCAAACAAACGCGTCCTAAAATGTCCCAACTCTTTGGATCAGCTCACGTACACATCGATCGGTCTCTGTTCCCTCACCATGCAATGTCACCGGACAGGCAAAAGAACGTTCCTACGTGGAACAGCATCTCCATCCATGTCGGATACTTGCCAAGGGCCATGGAAGTGACCGCAATAATGGACACACGAACTGAATCTAACTGAGGTCAATGAATGTTACCATACGCACACAGACCGACAAGGAATGATGCCCTTGGCACACGCAAGTGAACAAACATTGAAGACAGAAGTCGTTGTGTGTTGAGCAGAAATTCATAAGCGTTATCCCCAATGATTAATTTCCATACATTATCCAGCTGCATGCATACACTATGGTATTGGTGGTGCGACAGCAGGCACCCTGGTACTCGGGGCAGGAGGAGCGACAGCAGGGGCAGTAGTGGCTGGAGGTGTCACTGCATCAGCAGTTGCAGGATTGTTCACTTTTGGGATTGGTACCATTGTAGGTTTGGGCATCACTGCTGGGGCGGCTGCAACAGTTGGATTGGGGAGTGTAGCTGCAGGAGTGGGGACAGGTGTGGCAACACACTACATTGCCAAGGATTGCAAGAAGAGCGTTGTTGAGGGACTGTCTGAGGGAAAGTACCTCATTTCTGTTTTGGAATTCCTACAGCTGCACAGCTCAGCACCATTATATGGCTTCATCATGTACTGACACCAATGCATAGTCAGGCGTCGCGTGACCCCTCCTCACGGAAGGGTCAGGTTAAGTCTAATACATTGACTTGTCCACGCGGAATGCAATTATGCGCTGTGGAATGTAATTATTGCGCAACATTTTGCCTCGCTTGTGCAATTGTGGACGCAAGTACGTGCGACGGCTCGTGACACTTACCTGATCTTTCATAATAGCCGTCAAAGGAGCGACAGCAAAGACTGTAGATGTCCCTTCGACTGGCAACACCAGGTCGAACACTGTCGGCGGACACGCGTAGCACAGGCTCTTGCCGAAGCCGGTCGGCAAAACGGCGAAAGCATCCCTCGCAGAAACGATGCCAGACACGACATGAAGTTGCTCTGGCTTCATGGTAGAATAACCAAGGCGCTGGATGACTTCCGTCGCAGCGTATAACACTCTCTGGTCCATGCTCTGGTCTGCTGCCATTTGCGAACACGCGAGCTATAAATATTTCACACCTTTCCTGCAATCTGATTGGGCACGCAACCATTATGGCGTGCTGCACAAGGCAATGTATTAGACTTAACCTGACCCTTCCGTGAGGAGGGGTCACGCGACGCCTGACTAACCCATGCACACATCACATGGTGACATGTACAAGATGTGCATGAGTACATAATGTGAATGAACATTATAGGCACAGCTTTGCCTCGAAGTATCCTGTATGATATAATATAATATAGTAGGCATTGCAAGCGTATAATATATAAATATGTGGCGCACAGCATATCAGCCATATCACATTTTCTGCATAAAGACGCTATACGTAGTTGCATTTTGTATGTTGCCATTCATTCTTCATGGAGCCCAATGAAAGCAAGCTTGCATGCAATGTCATTTTACTGTCAGTTTCCATAGTAAAGACAGAATTTCTTCAAGGCAGGAACCTCTTTTTCCTACGAGACACGCTGCACAACCTTAGAGTGTTTGAAGCTTAATGAACAGGGTGACTAATGTGATGCACGATCATGAGCCTATAGATAGTTCCCATCAGTATACTACGCTGTTGACACATAGTATGCACATAGTATACCCTGAAAGCCGGTACTAAACCCATACAAATTTCACTTCCATTCATTAACTTACCACTTCACTTTCTTCACATATTAAATTAACCCATAGACTTTGGCAGAGAATGTGAAGTAGCAGAGGATGCATCACATGCATACAGGCGTTCAGGTAGCACCCTAAGAATGTGGGATAGATTCTAAATTGCTACACGACTGATCGTGAAGACATATGTAGTGAGAATGAGCAAAATTAACATAACAACATACATGTGTGCAATAAATATACTTTATGACTCTCTAATTATACTGCTTATGAGTGCAGTACTGATGTGATCTCTCGAATCAGCCAAGAAAAGGGTACAGGGTACACATGATATCGCACATGAATGGCAGCCATTTTGTAGCAACAAAGAATGCAGATTTGTTTCTTTATGTAACGTACACTACATTACTTCACACTTACCGATATAAAATAATCTGCTAAAACTATTTTATGCATTAGCAGTATCTAGTCTCCTATATAAAACTATGGGCCTGTATATTCCTTGTTCTGACCCCTATGCATTGCAGCTACTCAAGTACTCAAGCACAACAACCCTGCACAGAATGTGGAAGAGCTGATGAATCATGACCAACAGCTAAATTAGGTATTTAAAAGCATTGTTTTAGCTACCTGTGTCACAACTAGGGGAAGTTTTCTGACTATGGGAATTTGCAAGGGACGTTTGAGGGGGAATTACCTAGTTTACGGTCACAGCTCAGCATAGGTTATCATATTAACAGTCAACAGCGCCTACCCACAGCGGGCACCATTATATTAGTTCGCATACTTACTGCTATTATATCAATGTTATGACTATGTTTAAGATAATAATTTTATATATAGCAATGGGCACCAAATCCTATATAAAGGTTACTGCTAATGGACTGAGCGTGTTAGTACAGCGCGTGCCAATGGCTAAGGAGACCCTACGGAATACGATTCAAGGGATTGGCGATCTAACCGGCGGTGCTCTCGAGAGTGGATGTGCAGTGATCGGCACATTCCAAGGCTTCTGTTCAACTGTGTTAACAACTATATAAGGTATGCAATGACTATAAGAATAGTGAGGCATCATTCAGGAGGATGCAGGGGGAATTCGACTGTCTCTTGGATTATGCACGTGACCTCCACGGATGGCTGAAGTTCGTGCCACACTGCAGAATATTGCAGCGCAACTTGACAACATTAATGGCTGGCAGTGCATAAAAATGAGGGCAAACATGGTTCTGATCAAAGACACTGTGCAGCGTTTGATTGCAGTATGCACAGACTCGCGCGGCACTAGCTCAAAGAACAGAAACCATGTGAGAGACAAGGCAAATGAACTCGAGGCCAAGTTCAGGCAAGTGCACTAAACGTTACCGACATGCATAACACTTCAGCATAATGCCAACACTCCATGGACAATGAGTATTATACATGCAGCATACAGATGTATCACTCAGTTGTGTGCAGTTATATTAATGTCATTATGACTTCAAATGTGCTGTATGAATTTGTTACAAAATTAATCGTGTACTTCTATTATGTTTGCTCATGATATTGGCTTCTATCAAGTGAATGATTTGTCGTAAATGGCTGCAAAATGCAGGCAGAATTGATAGCATACAATCACCCAAAATGCCTGTGTGTATGCATGCATCTCACTCTGTCTTTGGCCATGTATATATACATAGACATCCTTGCATGTCAGAGTAACCCTGTATACAGGGATACCTAGACGAATTTAGTACTACATTGACAGGTGGGTCTATGGCTGGTGTGTCATATGCATGCATGGCAAGCAACCACTCCCTATCACACTTCATGCATGGCATTACTATTATAGAGTTTAGGGTTGTTTCTGGATGGTCACCTAGCTAGCATTGTATGTTAAAATTGACACAGGAAGATAAGAGTATTTCTGCAGTTTTTATCAAGAAATGATGGAACGCTTGAACGGAGGGCATGTCAACTACAAATATAATATATAGTGTTCGAGCTTCATTGCTAAAGCCTGTGACAGGTACCTTGAATGGAGTACACCCTTAGCTACTGCCGGCCTTCCTTGTTCGCGTCATGTACTTTCTTGGAGAGAAACTGCAGCTGCCCAGTAGCGACTAATTTACGTGTGAAGCAATGTTAGTGAATTGGCACAATTATATATACTTAGATAGGCTGTGGATACAATATACAGGTCACCCGGCGTACTTGTTTCGTCAAGCAATCTAGATTGTTTGTCAAGACATCCTCCCATATTCAAACTAATGTACAAACATCATTGTGAAATGTGTGAACAGTGATCCAGGCATTGTTTTCCACCCTTGCTAATTACTGCAAGCAGCTACAGCCTGTGTACAGTGTACTGTGAAAAGTTGGAGGCCTTCCAGCACAGTGGCAAACCTCCAACTTTTCGTTCAATTGCAGAGGTAAGTACCTTTTTTTCTTGTCATTTACCTACTCCAGCTAGACGGAGTCAATTCTCGTTTGCTGACTGTTGCGCCCTTCGTGGGACCAGACAGCTGTGCCTACTGTTGCGCCCTTCGTGGGACCAGATGGCACTCGTGCACCCTCGTGGTGATGTTGTTGCCCCCTTACATCGCGGTGACATTCCGGCATGGTGTTAGTCTAGTCACGTCTTTTGTTACAGTTTATTTACCCATGCCACGATGCTTTCTCTGTTTTCGGGTGAAAACGACGTTTTAAACATCAACGCGGACGGATGGCACCGACCTATCGCGTACAACGTGGTTGCTTGGTGACATCTGGACGCTGCCCAGTGCTGCTGATGAGGAGTGGGATTCTCCGAAAAGGCCTTCCAGCACAGTGGCAAACCTCCAACTTTTCGTCCAATTGCAGAGGTAGGTACCTTTTTTCTTGTCATTTACCTACTCCAGCTAGACGGAGTCAATTCTCGTTTGCTGACTGTTGCGTCCTTCGTGGGACCAGACAGCTGTGCCTACTGTTGCGCCCTTCGTGGGACCAGATGGCACTCGTGCACCCTCGTGGTGATGTTGTTGCCCCCTTACATCGCGGTGACATTCCGGCATGGTGTTAGTCTAGCCGCGTCTTTTGTTACAGTTTATTTACCCATGCCACGATGCTTTCTCTGTTTTCGGGTGAAAACGACGTTTTAAACATCAACGCGGACGGATGGCACCGACCTATCGCGTACAACGTGGTTGCTTGGTGACATCTGGACGCTGCCCAGTGCTGCTGATGAGGAGTGGGATTCTCCGAAAAGGCCTTCCAGCACAGTGGCAAACCTCCAACTTTTCGTCCAATTGCAGAGGTAAGTACCTTTTTACTTGTCACGTACGTATACGTATGTAGTTTTTATGAGTGTCAAAGTTGAGTTATTTGTGCCCTTTGTATATACACAAGGATGAGTGGATTGACTCTCTTTGGAACAAGCTGTATGTTGCACCTTCCAGCCCACTCAGTCATGGTGATACACCTCATCCACCTCTACCACCTGGTTGGCGTGAGAAATTGGGTCATTCAATTGCACTGGCCAAAATTAGCTACTTGGAACTTACGAATGCTTGCAACACAGCTAGACAAAGCTGTGAAGAGGCAGCTGAAGTTTGTGAATTAATGCAAGGAGAAAGAGGCCCTTTATGGCATGAAAGAGGCCAATGATACATGGAGACCCACTCGCGTGGCTGTTTGGAATTCCATTAGCTGGGCTTCACGGTGGATTGGGAGGACTGGGTATGGCTGCTGCTGCCTCACTGGGGTTCGGTGTTGCTACAGTTTGCCTCACTGTTGAGGACTGCACATGCCTTCAGATGTCAATTACAAGAGAAAGAACTTGTGAGAGCTTCATTTTGAGTCAGCTTATTATTATGCAGGTAGTAACTTATTCTTTTAGCATAATCTGCTACAAATGGCTTACTCATTTATGATGCTACATGAACACATGCACTTTTGTGCACATTTGTATACTTTATTAGTTTGATTTAATTTGTATGTAAATAATTGTGTAGGTCTACATGGAATTTGAAGCTTATAGCTAATGCCACGCCATGCTGAAATGCTTGCAACTTGCTTATACATCTCCTCTGCACTGTCCATGTCTCACATCTGTAAAGAAGTGTCAACACCACCATAGCATTGAAGACCGGCCGTTTAGTTAACTTCTGCAACTCTCTTCTCTCCAATACTTCTTTCCTCATTGCTCCCACCACTCCAGCTGCTGCACCAATTCTCTGCTCAATCTCATCATCACATACACCATCTCCACTTATCATCACTCCAAGGTATATTTCAACTTGTCCACTTCTTCAACTTCTTCCCCATCAACACTTATTTTGCACCCCTCACCTGTCCTGCTAACCATCATTGCTTTTGTTTTCCCCCCAATGCATGCTCATTCCCCACTTCTCCATTACCACTTTCATCTCAGCTAAATTTCTCTCCATATTCTCCCTCTTTTAAGTACTTACAATTATTATTATAATAATTTTTATTATATTATTCAATATTACATTGTCAAATATACAGTTATGCAGTCTCTTGTACTTTCTTGGAGTGAACATCGCAAAGCAAATTGGTATGCTTACCTTACATGGCAAGAATTCACGCCAGTTTTGGTGGGATCATTATTGCCCATGCATTTTCAGTGATCGATGTAGCAACTGATGAAGTTCCTCAAGGACAAAACATCTCACTGAATAATAATTATATCTGTTATTTGAATGCTCAACAACATTCCATTTCTCCTCTAATGAAATTTTAAGTTTTACAGAGAGTTAATCAAGAATAAAGGTATGTTATGTGATGCCATGCATATATGACTGCAAGAACAATGGTCATGATTTTATAATGAGACAAGATCAATAATTCAATTTTACATAGACAAAACCTAATTTTGCTAAATTTGTCTTGTTATGTACGTGTGCATAGCTAATGACATTGTGCATGTGTGTTCATACATGCAGCTATAGTCATGTATCTGAGATGTCAGGGTGAGTGTGGTGTAGGTGCATATGTATCAGTTCTGTGTGTGCATTTGTACACAATCATGTGTAAGCTACACTGCTAACTTCCAGACATAAATCTTTTCATAGAAAGTTAATCCAAACTGTGAACATTATTTATGGGCTCATCATGATCATTAATCATAGGCTGACATCTGCATATAAACAGCTTATTAAGCACATCTGGTCATGTATTGTAGTTAGCTATTGTAAAGCAGTGTCAAAAGTGGCAGCTAGGATTGGGAATCTGTTGAGGGACAATCTGAGGGAAAGTACCTGAATTTTGGTTTTGAAATTGCTATACAGTTGCACAGCTCAGCACCGCCATACATTTTCACCATGTACCATGTGCAATTAGTTAATGTTCAACACCCACAAATCACACCTATGTGACCGTGTGAGTGTATACGTAGCTAATGTGAATATGTACACTGATATAATAATACACTAGCTAGCTAGCACTGCAAATACAAGATGTCACGCGACACACAGAGTGAAACCACAAGTGCATAGCAGGTTCTCTGTAACTTGAGCATCAGATTGCGCGCAACACATTTTAGCGAAATTCACTGGTGTGCATTCTAGAGAACTCGCCAGAACAAGAGCCATTTTACAGCTTTGTGGAGCTCAACGGGAGCGAAGTCATGTTATCTCGGTTTCTCCCTAGTAGAGACACGTTTTGTTCCGGGCGACAGCCTCTTCTCCGAGCAGCAGCCATACCCGGTGTGATGGCCGACACTGCCGTGAATGCATATGGCGTTACAGAGAACATCAATGATGTCACAGAAATGCTTCAGAGTGGTAGCAAGCTCTTGAGGGCAGCGCGAGAATTTGGGGCAGAAGCGGTAACTACAGTAGATCAAGTGCTGGCAGTACTTGAAGCATACAACGTGGCAGAAATCGAACTCAGCTATGAAGTGAAGACCTCTCTACACCAAATTGTCTTAGTCACTGAGAAGGCTATCGATTTCCTGGACAAAGTGACTGACATGTTCTGGTATGGCAAAAATGACCAGTTGTTAGAAGATGCAAGAAAAGGTGTGTGTGCTTCGCCTTCCAATCCAGAGCCACTGCGTGTTCTTTTGAGTCAATTGAAACGTTCCTTGCAGCAAGCTGATGAGAGCTATTCGGCATTTGAAGCTACTAGCAACACAGCCAGGTGTAACTTTACTATAAAAGCAAAGACCTGTGCAGTCAAGGTAACAAAGTCTCGCAACAGGAAGATAACAACTAAGATTGTTGGTGGCACCACATCTGGAGTAGCCATGGGAACAGGTGTGATTGCTGTGGGCACCATTGCTACTGTTGGTACTGTTGCATCAATTGCTGTTGGAATTCCAACACTTGGTTTAGGTACTTTGGTGGGCTTGCTTGCCACAGCTGCAGGCACTGCTGCATTTGGGACAGCTGTAGCTGGTGTTGGAGTCGCAGGAGGCGTGATCACTCACCTCATTGCAAAGAACTTTGAAGAAATTGAGTCTTCATTCAGAAACCTTCAAAGACACTTTAACTCACTGTTGTCTTGTGCGCATAAGGTCCGTGAGCTGATGGCTGAAATTGACTCCAAAATGAAAGAAGCTTCAACCCAGATGGACCACATTTCTATCTGTATGGAAGATGGCAGAAACATGGTTTTGCTCCAAGTTGCTTTGAGTCGCTTGCAAGAGGTGTGCACAGAATCACATGACACCACCAAGCCAATCTCAGCTCAACTGAGAGACAGACTACAGGACCTCAAATTGAAGCTGAATGAACAAGATGACTGACATGATCATGTTAGATGAGTTTAGTTGGCTCTTATTGGTAAAGTTAGGTTGGTGTTGTAATTAATGCATGTATGCGTGGGTTGTGTCTGTTGCTTTGCGTTATCTCCACACACAATCTACTATGATATTAATTTTAAACAAGTACACATTCTTCTCCTTGGGATGGCCATGGGTTTGTGGAAATTTAGTGATTGAAACACTGACATTATAGTAAATTGATACTACCAACAAAGTGAGGCTTCATTCAGAAAGATTGGTGCAGATTTTGATGCTATCTTCAATCATGCAAGTGAGCTCCACGAAGGAGCAGTTGAAATTCATACCTTGGTGGCAAATATTACAGCACAAGTTGATAGTATCAACAACTCCAATGACGAAGGCAATGTTATGATCAAAGTCACTCTGAAACGCTTGAATGATGTATGTGCTGAGAGTTATGGCATTACTTCAAGGTGTAGGCGTCAAGTGAAAAGCATATTAGATAGGCTCGATAAAGCTGAACTCAAATGAGTACATTTATTTTGTATACTCAGTTTTGTATTCATAACACCATAATACTGTGTATACAAATACTATATGAATTATTGCCACAGCATGGACAGGGAATCTGTTGAGGGACTGTCTGAGAGAAAGTACCTCAATTCTGTTCTGGAATTATATGCACAACTCAGTACCATTATTCAGCCTCATCATATACTTATATATGACACCCACACATCAGAAGGTGGCAAGATGCATGTGTATGAGTACATAGAATATGAACATTGGTCACAGCTTTGCCTCGACGTCATCCTGCAAGATAAAATATAATAATATAGTAGGCATCGCAAACGTATAATGTATGTGTGGCGCACAGCCTATGCAATGCAGCCATAGCACATTTTCTGCATGAAGATGATACAGTTGCATTATGTAGCCACTCAATCTGTGCGGAATCAAATGGAAGCGAGCTCATGTGGTCATGTTATTGCTGGTTTTCCATAGTAAAGACAATTTCTTTGAGGCAACAACCTCTTCTCCTAGACAGGCTGCACGACCTAAAGCGTTCAAAGCTTAATGAACAGTTTTATATGTGATCATATGTTAGATGAACATGAGTCTATAGTTGGTTCCCATTAGTATACTAAGCTGTTGTTTACATAGTGCATGAATGGTTTGTGTTTACAGTTTGTGTGCTATCTCCACACCTATTCCATTCATATCACAAAGATCATTCTTCTCCAAGTGTATATTGTGATAGTACATGTGCAACCCCATATTGTTTTGATTCATGATCAAGATGCTTTAAGTGTTCAAAAGTGGTATGGGGTAATCCTTACAGTACACATGCAATCTCAAGATTCTGAGGGGTGCATGTGCACGAGTGTGGCAAAATGCATATGTGCTTTCCACACTTACGTACGGACGAACACTGAACATTGTGCATGAAAAGTCACATACTCCATGTATAGTATTAAACAATCATGCAGACTGTCCTGACCTGATCTCACATGGCTTTATATGAGAGCCTTTCCAAATTATTGTATATTTATATATATATTATAATTAATAATCCATACAGCAATTGAATACTGGCATATAATTTGGCTGTTAATTAAAATGTACATGTTCACAACTACACTTCATATTAAAATTACACTATGTGCCACATATCTAGTCAACCGTGAGGAGGGGTCATGCGACTCCTGACATTCACATATAACTTAAATGTTAGCCAAAGTTAGCATAATAATGGATTAAAGGGAAACAGAAAGGGAATTTCCAAGGGGTACCACCTAAGTGACCTCATAGTTGCAAAGCTGGATCAGCATGTGGCAGCACTCATTCATGAATGTCGCTGACTATGTGTACAGCTGAGTCATGCAGGCACAGCGAAGGCGGGGGGAGTTCCTATAACATATAGCTTGAAGCTGCATTGGGTCAGATTGCATTTCCCAGCAAGACATGATGTAATAACAGTATGCATAATTGAATGATTGCATCTTATACATACATACAAACTTGAGGGGATGATATATTAAGCATCCACGTAGCATTTAGTGTTACAAATTCTACAACTGTGAAGGTCTTCATTGTGTAGAACTGGCACTGCTAGAGATTCATTTTTATATGTAAACAGAGTTAGGTCATGAAGTATGGAAGTGTTGTGGTGGGATATTATTCTATAGAGGTTGGGCACCTCACGCACACGCACAAACACTCAATAATCACAGCCATGAACATGTGTTATAAGAATTGAGGACTCAAATGATGCAAATGCACACACACACGCACACACACACACACACACACACACACACACACACACACACACACACACACACACACACACACACACACACACACACACACACACACACACACGCACACACGCACACACTTGACATTTTTACATTGAATGAAATAATAAAATTTAATACCAACTGATTCTGCCAATTATACAATTGCAATAAGAATTACAATGTTGATATAATAATATAACATCAGATGCATGTGCTATTGGATGTACACTTGTTTTGAGGATAGGATGAATTTGTTCAGGAGAAATGTGCAAGTGTGCACGTGACGATGTTCGCCTTCTATAAGTGTTTTCATTGGCACCATAAGGAAATCACCACTCAAGCAGAACACTTGGAATTCAGAGTTCCCTATATATAATATGCTCGATCAGCAACATAACGAGAAAGAGCACTTTAGATGACATATCTCAGATTGGAAGTCATGAATTCAAAGAAGTACGCACTCGCACCAGTGTCAGGAGAAGCCCGGGCCCCGAAGCAGAAGAGGCCTGAGCTTGTTCATGATGTCATCAAAATGCTTGGTGCAGCTATTACCTATTTGCAAGAAACACCACAGACTAGGCAAGAAACTACTGACAAAGAATTCGAAGTCCAGTGCATGTATCAAGTGAAGATTTGTCAGCAAGATCTACTAGTGGTTTCAGAAGTTGCTTGCACATTCTTGGACACGGTGGATGATGCATTCTACTATTTCCAGAGTAGATCAATGAAATTTGCAAAAGATAGATTGACTTTGTCAACACCTGACCTAAATCCCATGAAACATTTAATGGATTTCCTGGGGACAACATTGACAACGGCTGAAAAGAAGTATTCAGATGCTTGTGATAAAGCCATTGATAGCATCAAACCATCAGTGGAGACTTGTGTAAGCAAGACAAGAGAATGCTATAGAATATGGCCATATGTATTGATAACATTGCTGGTGGCCATTTTTTGCATAATGGTAGGCATTTATCATGCCTTGACTGTCATAATGTCTACTTTTATGCTTGCCACAATGACAGGCATAATAGCAGTGATTATTTTGGGCTCAAGCTCAGTACTTGTTTTTGCACTCATGGAAGGTTACCACAACATTACATCAGCCAAGAGATTAAAAACATCATTCACGAAGTATGGTAAGAAACTTGACTCTCTCTTGGAAAACGCATGCACCATGAAAGTGAGAATGGCACGTATTCATACCACAATAAAATGTTTTGCAGCGCAAAGAGACAGCATCATCCATGCCATTGAGGCAAAAGACACCACGTGGCTTCAAGATGCCATGGACCGTTTTGAGGGAATACTTACAACCAATGATGGCACTAATAGGAAATGCATCCGAGCCATGATACAAGATCTCAAAGCAGAATTCAATCAGGAATGAACATTAATGGACCGCTATATTGCAGCTGCAGGTATATACTAAATATCTATAATACAACAAGTGCTGATAAGTATAACTATTTTATGTCATAATATTATATGATTCTGCTTTTCTGTATTATTCATTAATTCTCATTATATATAATCATATAATTTATATATACTGCACATGAAGAAGCGAAACACAACAGCTAAAAGTTATAATCTCTCTTGTGCGACAATAGTCATGGTTGCATGATCATGCAAAATTTCAAAGGTTTACTCAAATGCTGAAACTGCAAGAGTGTAACATCCAATAATTATTCTATTAATATTATTCAAATGCAGATACTCTTGTAGCAATACATTAACTTAGGAACTGGGTGAACATACATGGCTCCAAGGAAGCTAATTAGTTAACACTTCGTTGTGCATAATAATGATTACTGCAAAACTGTAGTTGCCGAGCTGGTAAGCACACACACACACAGATAAAGGTCAGTCCACTACATGTGCTTGATCATGAGTGTGTGTGTGTGTGTGGGGGGGGGTGGGTGGGTGGGTGGGTGGTGTGCATGTGGCCATGGGTGCATGTGTTTTGTTTCGTGCATTGTGTGTGCATGTGCATGGTGTGTGTGGTGCATGTAGCATGTGTAGGTGTGTGTAATGTGCATGTTGGAGTGCGCATGTGCAAATACGTATATTACACATGCTATAAGTCTGCTTGTGCAGTTAAATTATCTTATACAATATAATTATAATTATTATAATTAATACTCCCTACAGCAATTGAATACTGGCATTTTAATTTAACTGCCAACTAAAATGTACATGTTCACAACTGCACTTTTTATTAAAATTACACAATGTGCCACATATCAAGTCAGGCATTGAGGAGGGGTCACGCGACTCCTGACTATAACATGTCCACAGAGTACACATTATCACTTAAAAGTTAGCCACAATTAGCATTAAAGGGAAACAAAAGGGGAATTTCCAGTGGGTACCAATTAAGTGACACCTCATAGAGTTGCAAAGCTCAGTAAGTGGCAGCGCTCATTCGTGAATGTCGCTGACTATGTGTACAGCTGAGTCATGCAGGCACAGCAAAGGCAGGGTTCCTATAACATTGGGTCAGATTGCATTTCCCAGCAAGACATGATGTAATAGCAGTATGCATAATTGAATGATTGCAAGTTATACATACATACAAACTTGAGGGGATGATATATTGAGCATTCATGTAGCATTCGTTGTTTCAAATTCTACAACTGTGAAGGTCTTCATTGTATGAAACTGGCACTGCTAGAGATTCGTTTTTATATGTAAATGAATTAAGGTCATGAAGTATGGAAGTGTTGTGGTGGGATATTATTCTAAAGAGGTTGGGCACCTCACACACACACACACACACACACACACACACACACACACACACACACACACACATATACCCACACACTTGACATCTTCCTATATATATAACTATTGGCTTTGGCTTTTGACCTAGAGATGCACTTCTTCCTAGAGTTTGATTTTTACATTGAATGAAAAAATAAAATTTAATACCAACATATATTCTGCCAATTTATACAATTGCAATAAGAATTACAATTCGGCAATGTTTATATAATAATATAACATCAGATGCATGTGCTATTGGATGTACACTTGTTTTGAGGATAGGATGAATTTGTTCAGGAGAAATGTGCAAGTGTGCACATGTGCGTGTACGTCTATAAGTGTTATCATTGGTACCATAAGGAAATCACCACTCAAGCAGAACACTTGGAATTCAGAGTTCCCTATATATAATATGCTCGATCAGCAACATAACGAGAAAGAGCACTTTAGATGACAGATCTCAGATTGGAAGTCATGAATTCAAAGAAGTACGCACTCGCACCAGTGTCAGGAGAAGCCCGGGCCCCGAAGCAGAAGAAGACTGAGCCTGATTATGATGTCCTCAAAATGCTAGGTGCAGCTACTACCTATTTGCAAGAAAAACCACAGACTAGGCAAGAAACTACTGACAAAGAACTCGAAGTCCAGTGCATGTATCAAGTGAAGATTTGTCAGCAAGATCTACTAGTGGTTTCAGAAGTTGCTGGCACATTCTTGGACACGGTGGATGATGCATTCTACTATTTCCAGAGTAGATCAATGAAATTTGCAAAAGATAGATTGACTTTGTCAACACCTAGCCTGAATCCCATGAAACATTTGATGGCTTTCCTGGGGACAACATTGACAACGGCTAAAAGGAAGCATTCAGAATTTGCAGATGCTTGTGATAAAGCAATTGATAGCATCAAACCATCAGCGGTGACTTGTGCAAGCAAGACAAGCGAATGCTATAATACATGGATATGGTATATATTGCTGGCAATGGCCATTATTGTCCTGTCATGCATAATATATTTTTCTGATAATAGAATAGCAGCAATAATTTTGGTCCCAGTAGTGGCTTTAATACTGGTGGGATTTTATCGCAGTGCTACGTCAGCCAAAAGATTAAACACATCATTCAAGATGTTTGGTGCAAAACTTGACTCCCTGTTGGAATACGCATGCACCATGAAAGTGAGAATGGCACGTATTCATACCACAATAGAACATCTTGCAGCCCAAACAGACAGCATCATCCGTGCCATTGAGGCAAAAGACACCACATGGCTTCAAGATGCTATGGACCGTTTTGAGGGAATACTCACAACCGCTGATGGCACTAATAGGAAATGCTTCCGAGACATGATACAAAATCTCAAAGATTAATTCGATCAGGAATGAACATTAATTGACCGCTATATTGCAGCTGCAAGTATATACTAAACAGCTATATTAATACAACAAGTGCTGATAAATATAACTATTTTACATCTTGTATGATTCTGCTTTTCTGTATTATTCATTAATTCTCATTATATAATCATATTATAATTTATATATACTGCACATGAAGAAGCGAAACACAACAGCTAAAAGTTATAATCTCTCTTGTGCGACAATAGTCATGGTTGCATGATCATGCAAAAATTCAAATGTTTACTCAAATACTGAAACTGCAAGAGTGTAACATCCAATAATTATTCTATTAATATTATTCAAATGCAGATACTCTTGTAGCAATACATTAACTTAGGAACTGGGTGAACATACATGGCTCCAAGGAAGCTAATTAGTTAACACTTCATTGTGCATAATAATGATTACTGCAAAACTGTAGTTGCCGAGCTGGTAAGCACACACACACACAGATAAAGGTCAGTCCACTACATGTGCATGATCATGAATGTGGGTGTGTGTGTGTGTGTGCGTGTGTGTGGGTGGGTGGGTGGGTGGGTGGTGTGCATGTGGCCATGGGTGCATGTGTTTTGTTTCATGCATTGTGTGTGCATGTGCATGGTGTGTGTGGTGCATGTAGCATGTGTAGGTGTGTGTAATGTGCATGTTGGAGTGCGCATGTGCAAATACGTATATTACACATGCTATAAGTCTGCTTGTGCAGTTAAATTATCTTATACAATATAATTATAATTATTATAATTAATACTCCCTACAGCAATTGAATACTGGCATTTTAATTTAACTGCCAACTAAAATGTACATGTTCACAACTGCACTTTTTATTAAAATTACACAATGTGCCACATATCAAGTCAGGCATTGAGGAGGGGTCACGCGACTCCTGACTATAACATGTCCACAGAGTACACATTATCACTTAAAAGTTAGCCACAATTAGCATTAAAGGGAAACAAAAGGGGAATTTCCAGTGGGTACCAATTAAGTGACACCTCATAGAGTTGCAAAGCTCAGTAAGTGGCAGCGCTCACTCATGAATGTCGCTGACTATGTGTACAGCTGAGTCATGCAGGCACAGCAAAGGCAGGGTTCCTATAACATTGGGTCAGATTGCATTTCCCAGCAAGACATGATGTAATAGCAGTATGCATAATTGAATGATTGCAAGTTATACATACATACAAACTTGAGGGGATGATATATTGAGCATTCATGTAGCATTCGTTGTTACAAATTCTACAACTGTGAAGGTCTTCATTGTATGAAACTGGCACTGCTAGAGATTCGTTTTTATATGTAAATGAATTAAGGTCATGAAGTATGGAAGTGTTGTGGTGGGATATTATTCTAAAGAGGTTGGGCACCTCACACACACACACACACACACACACACACACACACACACACACACACACACATATACCCACACACTTGACATCTTCCTATATATATAACTATTGGCTTTGGCTTTTGACCTAGAGATGCACTTCTTCCTAGAGTTTGATTTTTACATTGAATGAAAAAATAAAATTTAATACCAACATATATTCTGCCAATTTATACAATTGCAATAAGAATTACAATTCGGCAATGTTTATATAATAATATAACATCAGATGCATGTGCTATTGGATGTACACTTGTTTTGAGGATAGGATGAATTTGTTCAGGAGAAATGTGCAAGTGTGCACGTGATGATGTTCATCCTCTATAAGTGTTATCATTGGTACCATAAGGAAATCACCACTCAAGCAGAACACTTGGAATTCAGAGTTCCCTATATATAATATGCTCGATCAGCAACATAACGAGAAAGAGCACTTTACAGATGACAGATCTCAGATTGGAAGTCATGAATTCAAAGAAGTACGCACTCGCACCAGTGTCAGGAGAAGCCCGGGCCCCGAAGCAGAAGAAGACTGAGCCTGATTATGATGTCCTCAAAATGCTAGGTGCAGCTACTACCTATTTGCAAGAAAAACCACAGACTAGGCAAGAAACTACTGACAAAGAACTCGAAGTCCAGTGCATGTATCAAGTGAAGATTTGTCAGCAAGATCTACTAGTGGTTTCAGAAGTTGCTGGCACATTCTTGGACACGGTGGATGATGCATTCTACTATTTCCAGAGTAGATCAATGAAATTTGCAAAAGATAGATTGACTTTGTCAACACCTAGCCTGAATCCCATGAAACATTTGATGGCTTTCCTGGGGACAACATTGACAACGGCTAAAAGGAAGCATTCAGAATTTGCAGATGCTTGTGATAAAGCAATTGATAGCATCAAACCATCAGCGGTGACTTGTGCAAGCAAGACAAGCGAATGCTATAATACATGGATATGGTATATATTGCTGGCAATGGCCATTATTGTCCTGTCATGCATAATATATTTTTCTGATAATAGAATAGCAGCAATAATTTTGGTCCCAGTAGTGGCTTTAATACTGGTGGGATTTTACCGCAGTGGTACGTCAGCCAAAAGATTGAACACATCATTCAAGATGTTTGGTGCAAAACTTGACTCCCTGTTGGAATACGCATGCACCATGAAAGTGAGAATGGCACGTATTCATACCACAATAGAACATCTTGCAGCCCAAACAGACAGCATCATCCGTGCCATTGAGGCAGAAGACTCCACATGGCTTCAAGATGCTATGGACCGTTTTGAGGGAATACTCACAGCCCTTGATGGCACTAATAGGAAATGCTTCCGAGACATGATACAAGATCTCAAAGAAGAATTCAAGAATCAATATTAATTGACCACTATATTATATGTTGTAGTGTTGTTAGCATGAATATGCATGTAGCTAGTGTGATTTGCATGAATGTGTATGATTTAAGTGTCAAAATATATCTTTATGCATGCATAGTTTTGTAAGAGAACACGTGTATGCATAGTGCATTGCTGTTGTGTCATTGAAATTGAATCTGACTGATCGTTCAATGTCGCCTTCCCGAACAGAGATACTACATCATTTCTGGTGACAAAGGTGGGATCGCATGTCTGTAACGTCAGCACCTGACCTGAATCCCATGAAACAGTCAATGGATTTCCTGGGGACAACATTGACAACGGCTGAAAAGAAGCATTCAGAATTTGCAGATGCTTGTGATAAAGCCATTGATAACATCAAACCATCAGTGGAGACTTGTGTAAGCAAGACAAGAGAATGCTATAGAATATGGCCATATGTATTGATAACATTGCTGGTGGCCATTTTTTGCATAATGGTAGGCATTTATCTTGCCTTGACTGTGATAATGTCTACTATTATGCTTGCCATAATGACAGGCATAATAGCAGTGATTATTTTGGGCTCGAGCTCAGTACTTGTTTTTGCACTCATGGAAGGTTACCACAACATTACATCAGCCAAGAGATTAAAAACATCATTCACGAAGTATGGTAAGAAACTTGACTCTCTCTTGGAAAACGCATGCACCATGAAAATGAGAATGGCACGTATTCATACCACAATAAAACGTTTTGCAGCGCAAAGAGACAGCATCATCCGTGCCATTGAGGCAGAAGACACCACGTAGCTTCAAGATGCTATGGACCGTTTTGAGGGAATACTTACAACCGATGATGGCACTAATAGGAAATGCATCCGAGACATGATACAAAATCTCAAAGATTAATTCGATCAGGAATGAACATTAATTGACCGCTATATTGCAGCTGCAAGTATATACTAAACAGCTATATTAATACAACAAGTGCTGATAAATATAACTATTTTACGTCTTATATGATTCTGCTTTTCTGTATTATTCATTAATTCTCATTATATAATCATATTATAATTTATATATACTGCACATGAAGAAGCGAAACACAACAGCTAAAAGTTATAATCTCTCTTGTGCGACAATAGTCATGGTTGCATGATCATGCAAAAATTCAAATGTTTACTCAAATGCTGAAACTGCAAGAGTGTAACATCCAATAATTATTATAATAATATTATTCAAATGCAGATACGCTTGTAGCAATGCAATAACTTAGGAACTGGGTGAACATACATGGCTCCAAGGAAGCTAATTAGTTAACACTTCGTTGTGCATAATAATGATTACTGCAAAACTGTAGTTGCCGAGCTGGTAAGCACACACACACAGATAAAGATCAGTCCACTACATGTGCATGATCATGAGTGTGTGTGTGTGCGTGTGTGTGTGTGTGTCTGGGTGGGTGGTGTGCATGTGGCCATGGGTGCATGTGTTTTGTTTCGTGCATTGTGTGTGCATGTGCATGGTGTGTGTGGTGCATGTAGCATGTGTAGGTGTGTGTAATGTGCATGTTGGAGTGCGCATGTGCAAATACGTATATTACACATGCTATAAGTCTGCTTGTGCAGTTAAATTATTATATATAATATAACTATAATTATTATAATTAAACTATGTGAATGTCATGTGACTCCTGACATTCACATAGAACTTAAATGATAGCCAAAGTTAGCATAATAATGGATTAAAGGGAAACAGAAAGGGAATTCCCAGGGGTACCAATTAAGTGACACCTCATAGAGTTGCAAAGCTCAGTAAGTGGCAGCGCTCACTCATGAATGTTGCTGACTATGTGTACAGCTGAGTCATGCAGGCACAGCAAAGGCAGGGTTCCTATAACATTGGGTCAGATTGCTTTTCTCAGCAAGATATGATGTAATAGCAGTATGCATAATTGAATGATTGCAAGTTATACATACATACAAACTTGAGGGGATGATATTGACGTAGCATTCATTGTTACAAATTCTACAACTGTGATCATGAAGGTCTTCATTGTATGAAACTGGCACTGCTAGAGATTCATTTTTATGTGTAAATGAAGTAAGGTCATGAAGTATAGAAGTGTTGTGGTGGGATATTATTCTATAGAGGTTGGGCCCCTCACACACACACACACACACACACACACACACACACACACACACACACACACACACATACACACACGCACACACACACACGCACATACCTGACGTCTTCCTACAGTAACATTGTGTACAGGTCATTCTTTGGCTTTAGACCTAGAGATGCACTTCTTCCTAGACTTTGATTTTTACATTGAATGAAATAATAAATTACAACTGATTCTACATATTAATTCTATACAATTGCAATAAGAATTACAATTCGGCAATGTTTATATAATAATATAACATCAGATGCATGTGCTATTGGATGTACACTTGTTTTGAGGATAAGTTAGATCTGCTCAGGAGAAATGCGCAAATGTTCACATCGTGATGATGTTCCTCCTCTATAAGTGTCATAAGGAAATCACCAGTCAAGCAGAACACTCGGAATTCAGAGTTCCTTATATAAAATACGCTCAATCAGCAACAAACATTAAAGAGCACTTTACAGATGACAGATCTCAGATTGGAAGTCATGAATTCAAAGAAGTACCAACTCATACCAGTGTCAGGAGAAGCCCGGGCCCAGAGCAGGAGAATCCAGTGACTGAGGCCATGAAAAAGCTAGGCAAAGTTATTACCTCTTTATACAAGGTAAAACACAGGCACATTTTTGAACACAGTGGTTGATGCATTCTACTATTTTCAGAGTAAGTCAGTGAAAATTTCAAAAGAAAGATGGACTTCGTCAGCACCTGATCATGACATGAATCCCCTGAAGGATTTGATGGGTTTACTGCAGACAACATTCACAGTGGCTAAAGCCAAGCATTCAGAATTTACAGTTGCTTGTGATAAAGCAATTGATAGCTGCAAACCATCAGCAGAGACATGTGTAAGCAAGACAAGAGAGTGCTATAATATAATTATGGATATGGAATATATTACTGGCAATGGCCATTATAGTCCTGCCTTGCATAATATATTTTTATGATTTGGTTGCCAGCTGGTGCCAATTTTCCCTTTCTTTCCAACATTTCTTCCGAGTCGTGACTTTCATTAGACTCAACACAACATGTACAGATGTACATTAATTTCTTGCTGCAACCTAAAGTATACAAAAGGGACAACTTTAATTCAGTTCTCCTTCATTCATGCCACTGATGTGGCTCAGGACCAGATTCTGCTCGGTGTCAGGACAATTAATCCCCCTATACAATTGTACATCATAGTATTATTGAATTGCATATTGCTGCAATATACTATGCTGCAATGATTACGTGTGATGGCAATTTGAACAACAATGTATAATAGAGAGCAGAAGTGCACACTCAGCTTAGCTGTTTCAATAACTGGTAACAAGTAAAATTAAAATAGGAGCACAGTACCAGGTTGATAAGTGGCAGCAGTTAGCAGCCTGCCCGTTCAGGTTAGTGGAACCTTGTCATTGTTCCGTACTGACTTGACTTGAGAGTGAGGATACAACCCCCAAGTGCAGCTAATAGTATCATCGTGGCATCAAATCAATCAAGCAGTACTTTCACTAAATTCACAATTAATTTTAGCTGTGAGCAACATAACATATTATAGCTAATTATATTTATTCATGCATAAGCCATATGCATACTCAATGCATTATGAATGAATAATTAAGCAAAAAGCGGGGTATCATTCTGAAGGTTCAAAATAGAGTTGGATTTGCCATCAACATTTGCATGCATGTGACCTCAGGAGAGGATGGCCCAAGTTTGTGCTAAGTTGGAAAGTGTACGTGCCAACATATTAAGACAACATTGCTAAATGTATAGGGATGGCTTTTCCACTGACTTGCTCGAAGTTGCATTGCATGTGCTGCAGTTGCAAGTGGAATGCACAGACTCTTATGTACATCACAACCTAAATTTAATATAAAAACACTGTAAATTAAAAGCAAAATTAATGTGAATGAGCTCAAGGCTTGAGTTGCAGTGTCATTGCTGGACATAGACATGCAAATGCAACAGTTAAATGACATATACAATCCATAATAACTACGAACACCACTATATTATAACTATAACCCTCTGACCCTCCACCTATACTTATAGTGCATGACCTATATATGTGCACATTTTTTCTGGAATATTTCTACTGCTGTGCTAATCACTGAGATTTAGTGCTATATACCACCAGTCATTTCTGCAACTGTCACTGCTACATATTCTAAGAAAACACGCTACTGTGGAACCCTCGTAGAGGGCGATTACTAATGATTATTGAGCTCCTTTGCCTATGATGCCTAAAGCATCAACTGAACTTACATACAAGCCATTTTTGGCGTCATTCGGCATTAATGGCTTGATAACACAGTGTATGTACTGCTTGTGCATGCACTGCATGACAATGTATGTCTGTGGGCAATAGCTCACCTATGAATTGCAGGTTTTACTGTATGTATATACCCCCAATCCAGTCAGACAAAGAAATGGAAGCAGATACTCATGCACTCTATACAAACTGTTTATGGTGCAGCCACATACAGGGAACAGTCAGAGAGGACTTATTACTACAAACCACAGTTTGTGCTAGAAGACAATATGTAAATTCAAATTCCAAGCTTTATCAATAGAAAAAATGGTCAAATGTTTCCTAAATGTGCTGTTATCAATAACCTTTCCTTACACTATTCCAATTACTCTGTGGCCATGCAGTAACTGTCAGAATGCCACTTTTAGGTGTATAACACAATATGTGCTAATCGTGCACCTGATTCAGAAGTGGGTGAGCGCACAGTCCACGTACAAGTCCTGCATACACATGGCACAGTCCATGTAATGGGAGTTCATCACACCACATGCAGACTAGAGATTATGTTCAGAAAGTAATAATGCAAATAATTGTTTTTAATCACTCACAATCATTTCATATTAATACAGTGTAGCCTGCTCATAATACACACATGGTCTTAAACTGCAGTGTTTCTGTACCAGCCCTTTCCACACCCACACCAACTACAGTATCTATAGCAACACACGCATGTAGGCACACACACACACCTAATCCTACACCTGCCTACTCCCTACATGTTCACACACACCTAATCCTATTTGGGGCTGATAAGAAGTTAGTAAGCTAATGCCTAAACTACAGTTGCATTTCCACTGACACCAGTAATCTGTACGTGGTGTCTTCTAGGATAGACAGGATTCTGGCAGCTCCTCCCACCACAGCTGTTGCGGCAGCACTTCTTTCTGCCACTACACTGGGAGTCAGTCCTGCAGCGTGAGGCACAGTGCCACTTCCGTCTGCCCCAACATCTCCGGACATGTGGGCAGCTGCCAGCTGCAAAATGCAATTAATCACAATTAAACATAAAATTGGAGCAGATTAGAATTGTACTGTTTTTCTTACGTTTGATCTTGGCTGGGCACCATTTAGTGGGAACACATCTGTTGCGCTTTGTGTCAATGACTTGTCCTCTTGGGCATGTACACCCAGGTCTGCATCTTATTCTGCACCTCAGCCATTTATAATTGCCACAGGTCTTTCTACAGGGACTGGCACATCTGGAGTACACCTGACCTCTCACCGGGCAGCTTTCTGAGTGAAATAACCAGCCAACATTAAGTATATGTGTACAATAGCAATAATGTATTATAATCAAATAACCATGCAATAGAAGCATATCTGAAGGACACACTGATGTAATCTAACTTACTTGGCATGCACTTCCGCTTGCACTGGGAAAAGGTTCTAAAGTTGTTTCCATTGCCACCGCAGCCGCCGTAATAGAACTTCTGACACTTCTTGAGCCTCGAGTTGTAGTAGTAACGTGGAATACGGGCTCTGCAGTGACCAACTTCACATCTCATGTGGCAGACACCTTTGAGGACAAATATGTCAATACCGTTATGTGTGAGACCTTTGGCTTATCAAACCACAAGCATTATACAGTAATTGTGGAACATGACAATAATTATATAATTCATGGTGGAAGATTAAAAATTAGCTTACTGCACTTCTGCTGGCACTGGGAAAGCGTCCTGAAGTTGTTCTCATTGCCCCCACATCCGCCGTAATAGAACCTCTGACACTGTCCTGTCCTTGAATTGTAGTAATAACGCAGAATGCGAGCTCTGCAGTGTCCAACTCGAGGACTCAGGGAGCACACATCTGCAGAAAGACAGGAAGGCAGCAATTAGTGTATGCATGGGATGCTGCTGTGGTCCTATAGAATGAGCTATTCTGGACTTGGTCTCTCTTGAATCATAAAATTAATAGGATAAAGTACAAAACTCAATGTTAGGGAAGTGCAATTCAGTTTCCTTTTCCAATTACTTGGTCAGACATCACAGACACACGTAGCTATACAGGTGATACTTGCATTCAGTTCTATAGTATCCCATTTAGTCATGTGCACGTGCGTACCATGGAAGTATGTAGCTGTATATTAAATACTATAGTGAGTCATATGTATATACATTAGGCTCCTCTGCAGTTTAATTTTGGTGTATTTGAACTCACTTTTTGGTTTTATCTTCCACCCATCAGACAGAGGAAGCAAGATGGCCAGCAAGACCACCAACAGTGGGAGACCTTTCCACATCGCTGTGCTCCGGTATAGTGCTATTCACTTGCAATTGGTTTGCGACAGCAGCGTGTTTATATAGACAAGCTGGGGTGTGACCCGCCCTCGCTACCTTCTGTACACAAATCACCTTTCAGTGGCTTACAATTGGTCAAGAGTTCCCTTCCTTCCACATTTGAACTTGTGGGAAGAGGACCATTCAAAAATGAATAGGTGGCAGAATTTGGATAGCTATAGTCTTGTATATTATGTTCCTATATAAATCTTCTTCAACTTACAGCAGCAATTTGTGTTAATGTATAGGTGCAAGGATGCCAAATAAGCTCTGTAGTCAAGCTCTTAAATGTCATTTAATATATTTTTACCCTTATATGGAAGGTTTACAGGCATTTACTTATAAATACATGCAATAATGCAACCGGTTCAGATGTGTATTTAAAATCAGTTTGTTACATGAAATAGTTTGGTCACTTGCTTCTCTTGTTGAATGTATAATTAAGCTACCCATGCATGCAGGTATGTGGGTAAATAACTCACTTTGGTGCCTATGATATAGTGCAAGGAGATCAAAATGAAGAACATGAAAGCATGATTCTCTCTCCCTCTCTTCCTCCCTCCTTCTCTCATCAGTACTTTTTCTCTCCTATATGTATTACATACAGCATCTATATGTGCATGTGTGCTTAATGTCTATTGTTGTGTGTATAGACATATAGAATAATATTGAATGTGTGCACATGTGTGCCTTCAGTTCGTGAATGCATTTGAATGTCAGTGTCATGCATGCGGAGCACTCACAGTGATGGTTTGGTTCATGCAGCACCTGACTATGTAGGTTGATGCTTGTACAGCCACAGAGAATTGTCAGAGAGAACGTCAACATGTTGTGGCAATTTCCTACTATGCAGTAACTACATACTTTGAAATGAATCAAACAGTGCACTTCAAAATCTAAGAGCTGAATGGAGAATTGTGACGGGTTTTCCTAGGTGTTATTAATTGACAATTGCTTTCCTTGACTATGTAATCCTGTAACTATGATGACAAGTACCAGGCTGCCGGAATGCCCATTCACACCTTTCCCCATGTGCAAGCACAAAGCATTGCCATTCAGTTCTATTCATAAGTGAACGATTGTACATTGGTAACGTAACGTTGTGTTTGGTTGTGTATTCACTTGCTATGAACATTTTGCAATTGTGCATGAATGCTTGCCAACCCATGTACACCCATCATATTGTGGCCATTCTGTACATTGAACATATAAGCCAGGTGGAGAGAGCCGCAGTATAAGCTATATAGTATTGACTATGCATCACTGTCTGGTGCATGGAAATTAATGTATAACAAATAGTTCATACCCTTATTACCCTTACTTATATTGCTTTAATTTTGCTGTTCTCAAAAATTAATGAAATTGTGCTTCTAGATTGTATTCAGACAGCAGCTTCCAAGAATTGTTGCTGAATAATTAACCACCATTTCATAGTCGCTGTCAGCATTGATTCTGTGGAAAAATGTTTTGAGGCAGGAGTCAAGTTAAACTTAATAGTATATGTTGCATGGGCACACAAGTGCATGGTGCATATATAGTCTTGGGGATTGTAGACAAAAGGAAGAGCATCATTCATGATTGAGTGAAGGCAGCACTGGATGCTGCTTACACCTTCTTTGACAAGGAAGTTGATGTACTTTACTACAGCCAGAGTGATTCAATGAGAGATCGCTCTCCTCCTGATCTGAAACCCTTTTGTCTGTACGTAGTTCATTAGAGCTACTGGGGAGTGCACTGGCAGAGGCTGCAGTCAAGTATTTGGCATCTGTGAGTTCCTGCGCCACAGCCATTCACAGTTGTAAAGAAGCAGTAGATTGGTGTATAATGAACATCCTGAAACTGAATCCACCCTGACAAAGTGGGGAAGAAGAGTTGATGGTGGTACATTATCGGCTAGGGGTACTACTACTGTAGGTGCTGCAGTAGGTGGTGGACACTTATATGGAGCAGCCCAAATACTCAGCAATACTCCCAAGGCCCATGTGCATCAGGACTATTTTAAATTTCATGCTCTCAGTAGCAATGCTGATTATTATCTCCTCATGTAACTAAGTACGCACTCTGCATACACATAAATAGTCATGATTACACAACTGACAGTAATATACACAAAAGTGCACATGCTCATTCTTGTGAGTCCATACATTGCCCACAGTGGGACAATTGCATGATGCAGCTACTATATATTGAAATTTCTCTGCTCAGGAACTATATATGGGAAAAAATGATTGCTGAGACTAGTACAAGAGATACAACACATGACTACCACCCTGGCCATATGCATGGACAAGGCACGTGACCAATCAATTCTAGACGCTAACCAACATCTTTAAGGAATATGGAGTAATTAAAAATAGGTACGTATGTGCACATGCATGTGTGTGTGTGTATGTGTGTGTGTACTGTCAGCAAATCAATTATATTCACGATGTTTACAGGTTAAAGTTGTAGGGTCATGAGTTGCCCTTAGCTGTGACCAGTACCAGAAAGTGTTTATTCACTTTATCAGATTCTGTGGCTAGTGTAGTTTAAGAAAGTTCACAACCCGTAAACTATTAAGTCGCTGGTGTGTGTACACAGTTCAACTAGATGTTCCCAAAAGCAGTTACAAGACCATGAGAACCCAATTGCAATGCATGCATGTGAACTGATCGTTGAGCAGTAAATACATAGCTATATAATGAACAATACATCACTTTCAGTAGTATGGGTCAACTGCTGAGCTATTCCTGGCAAGAGGGTTCGACTATGAGAGGCCTTTGCAAGTGACTAGCTGCCAAAGTGTTTGTAAGTATGGTGTCAAATGTATTTGAACATCAATGTTTACAGGAGAAGCCCATGCATGAACCTACCTAACAGTCTGAAATAGGCTTTAAAGCTGGGTTTTAAAGCTCTCCTCTCCTGTGGGTATGTGTGTGTGTGTGTGTGTGTGTGTGTGTGTGTGTGTGTGTGTGTGTGTGTGTGTGTGTGTGTGTGTGTGTGTGTGTGTGTATGTGTACTGTTACTCATTGACTCAATTTTCCTTATTTTTGTACCTTGGTCTTAATAAGGAAAATGTTTGCCCCGTGGGTGTGCAGGGGTGTGGGTGTGTGGGTGTGGGTAGGTGGGTGGGTGTGTATGTGTGTATGTATTTACGTGTGCAGGTGTGTACGTGTGCATGGCAACATTGCATGCAGTGGAGGATCATGACCTGCAAAGTGGAGTAGGCAGTGACATCTGGGTTGTGTCCACAGTTTGTGTTACTGTAATTTCATATTCTTGTTTCCGTGAATGGTATGAGGGGGATTGGGAATTCCATAACTTGTAATAATACTTCTCTCCTTATTTGGATTAAGCTGTCACTATGCGTAAGGGGTCCACAAGGGCTATGTACGAGGAGTCCCTTCTCACTTCTTCGTGGGGCGGGGCGGGGCATGTGACTAACTACCCCGCCCACATATGCATTCTCTAAAACCTTGCGGTCGGAGAGCGGCCACGCTACATTCACCACAAGTTTGAAAACCTAGTTGCAATATGGACGCAAGTAGGAAAACGGCGTTGAGAAAACACCACCAAGACCTACGAAGTGGCCTTATTCCCCGAAACTTCCTACCAGATCTTCAAACGCTATTGACAGAAGTGGAGTACTCTGAGATAAGGGACCGCGAAGACAGAGTTGCTATAGTTGACGCGCTTGTTGAAGTCTTACTCACGAAGGAGAATTGGCACTTTGAAGAGTTTTGCGCCGTTCTGACAAGGAACGGGTACGACCATTGGGCGAAGACGCTACAAGAGGAAGCAGATCAAAGAGAGGGTAAGCTAACGAATAGCGATTGGCATAGATAAATAATGTAGGGATAAGTGATGCGCAAGGTAGCAATGGCATTTCCGCATGGGATAGTTTGAATTCCGGACGCTGAGAAGCCTAGATGCATTCAGTCCACCGCTTAGTGAAAGAATACGTTGCACCTAGCTTCAATGCTTATAATTGTTTTGGAGAAGTTTGAAACTAATCGTTTCCCTTTGCAAAGGGATAGCCTATATTAATCTTGCTGTGTCCGGTAATCAAATTCCTACTGGAAATCCATATAACCTATTCACTAGAATGTATTACACTTGTACGTGGAGCTCTTGTACTATTGGTGTATACACATATGGAAGGCCCCTCACTCCATTGTTTACAGGGCTTGTAACACTGGACGTAATAGATGTGGACGGTACAGTTGGAGTTGGGGCACATGGTCAGTGTAAGTTGCACAAAAGATCGATTAAGGTCAACATTGATGCTATAACAAAGATGTTTAAGAAAAGAGGCAAGCTCATCCAGAACTTGGAAGGATTTGGCACAGAAGTGATAATTATCGGCCAAAAAGTGCTGCAAGCTCTAGAAGAAGTTGATAATGAAGAGATCAAGCGCCTCTACCAAGTGGATGAAGCTCTGCACCATATTAAATCGGTTGCTGAGATTGCCTATACTTTCTTGGACAGGGTGAATGATGTATTTTACTACTGCCAGGGTGATTCCATGGTAGCTGCGAAAGGAGGATTAAGTTCCTCGCCAATAGATCTGAAACCCCTATGTAATTTGATGCGTCTGTTAGAGAATTCTTTGAAAAAGGCTGAAAACAATTATGCAGAGCTTATGGGTGCAAGCAGCAAAGCTATTTGCAGCTGTGATGAAGCAGCACAAGGTTGTGAAAGCAGAGAGAGAGATTTGCGGAAGAAGAAGGGAGCAGCAAGGGGTATTGGTGGAACAGCGGCCGGAGCACTGATGGTTGCAAGTGGTGGAGCAGTGGCCGGGGGTGTCGCTGCATCAGTTGTTGCTGGAGTCTTCACATTTGGGATAGGCACTATAGTGGGGTTGGGCCTCACTGCTGCTGCTGGTGTTGGTCTTGGAGCAGCTGGTGCGGCTGCTGGAGCAGGAACAGTTGCGCTGACACGCTACATTGCCAATAAGTATAAGAAGGCTGAAGCCTCATTCAGGAATGTTCGAGATGGGTTTAAAGCTGTCTTAGATTGTGCACAAAATCTTAAAGAGGAAGTGGCTCAAGTTCATACCATTCAAGCAAATCTTGCAGCACAAGTTGACAACATTGAGCTCAGTCTTGAAAGTGAAGACGTCGCTTTGATCAAAGATACTCTGGAGCGCTTGAATATGGTATGCAGTGACAGTTACGACATTACCTCTAAGTGTAAAGATCAAGTGAAGAGTATGATGGATGAACTCAATGATAGAATCAAGTAGACCAAATGGAATCAGACTAAAGATAGTAGGCCTTGACTGTAGTCAGTTTGCACAACAGTTACTACTTTATAAATTTGTCAGTGGTAAATTGTGTTATTGAAAGAGATGAAATGCCGGCCAGGTGAAATATAGGTCATGTGAATACAACTCGATAGTTTGTGCAGCTAGGAAGGAATGGCCACCTTCAAACAATCAAATGCAATTGCAAGCAACACATAACAGTAAATTACTGCAGTATAATATGATCATAGACTATTTTGCATTTTGTTTCGAACAGGAATTCTAAGAGATCAACAAAATTGAACCTCAGCCGAGCTTCATCACTTTATAACCATTCCTATAGTAACCGTATATATAAGGGTTCAACTACCTATACTTTAACTATAAAAAGTATTACACCTAGTCTCATACCCAGGCCATCTACAAAATTTATAATAGCTGGGATGCATTGGATCGAAAGGGCCTGGGTACGAGGCTAAATTATAAATTGACCATAATTATAGGTTACTGTGCAGCGATCTGACCCTATTGGCTATGTACATAAATATGGGATAGAGTTAGTCATCAGTCTCCTTAATCAGTCATGCTTCATGGTGCAATGATAATCCAATCACTATGCATTTATAAAAGTAACACTATAACTGTTATGATCACTCAGGTGATGTTTGGCCACTTCAGCTGAACCATAGATCAAGCACACAGGACAAATATGCAATTAAAATTTAATCCTAATGTGATCATTAATTTTACAGTTTTAGTAAACTGGATGTAGTTAGCTGTAATCACAATTAACCTGGCAGTTTGGTGCTTGACTTATGTATAACCAGGCTAGGTGTTATATATTATAGCATTTCTGGAGTTAGCTTGCTGGGCATGCAGTGAGGTTGCTATAATCAGTATGCAGTTATGTAGCCAAGCATACTCAATTCGCTATAAATGAATATGCAAAAAGTGTGGTTACCGTGTTATTCTGATTTTTCGAAGTGGCATTTCAAAGTGGATTTGCTGTCGATTTTTGCATGTGATCTTCACGCAATCAGGAGAGGATGGCCCAAGTTTGTGCCAACTTGGAAGTATACATGTGTCAATACAAGTAGACAACATCGCTTATTGTATTATTTTAGGGATGACCTTTCTGTTTACGTGCTCAAAGCTGCCCTGCAGCAGTTGCAAGTGGACTGCACAGATTCTAACATTACAACCTTGAGTTGTAATGAAACCATAAAGACAAAGTGAATGAGCTCATGCTGTATGATCTGTGGTGTCAGCATCACTGGATATTGTCATGCAACATACCACTAGGCTGACACTGTAATGTGTATATGTAATGTTTATGTGGTTCAGTTTATACAGTTTTATGTATATACTTCTGTACACGACTATAAAATTGATGACCAGTGATTTGTGATTGATTGTGTTCAAATAACACTATGATTATAATTTATAATGATGGTGCCACTCAGTCTGCCACATGCATTATACTTAGTAGCTGTGTGTGGCGTTCCACTCGGACTGATTGAGTAGCTGCTACTGAGGTGAAGTTGATCTTGGTTGGAGGGAACGTACAATGCTTCACCTGAACAAGGCCTTAGACAGAGATTCAATCAATCCAACACACTACTTAGATTGATTAAAGAAAACAGACGTGCATAAAAATACAGATTTAAAAGCCTTCGGAAAATACAAGTCATGTGCATGCACATTACATCAAAAGCAAATTACAAGTCAGCCAGCAACGAGGTGCATGTATAAGTCATACCAGTGCATGCACATGCAGCAGCAACACAATAGCATAAATACAACTTTGTCACACTGTGAACGCACCCATAGTTTAATCAGCAAGGGGTTAGGAAATCTGTATAAGTATAATTATGATACTGTAGAGGTTCATTACTGCGTGGTCACGACAGCAGCTCAGCAGCTCCGTCACCATGCATAATCAAATTAAGCTAGGCCCCTCCCTTGTGCGTGGGCTGCTACATAACTGCAACGTCACTGCATGTCCAGCAAGCTAACTCCGGAAATGCTATATAACGCCTAGAACTATATGCACATAGCAGTCTACGGATTGCTCGAAAGCCCACACTGCAAGCAGCGAGCTGTACTGGACTGAGGGTGTTTAGCAGCGCAAGTGCCAATGGCCAAGAAGGCCCTGTCAAAGACGATCCAAGGGATTGGTGATCTAACGGGTGCCGTCGAGAGTGGAGGTGCACTGATCGACGCATTCCTGGACTTGAGTTCCACTGTGTTAACAGTTGTAAACAAAGCGCTGGCGGTCCTTCAAGAGGATTACAGTGAAGAAATCAAGCGCATCTATCAAGTGAAGACTGCTCTGCACGACCTGAAATTGGCCGTCACGTGTGCCTACGCTTTCTTGGACAAGGTGGACGACGTATTTCACTATTGCCAGAGCGATTCAATGAACGCTGCCAGAAGAGGACTGAAACCTTCTTCTCCGAATCTAACACCCTTGCGTCATCTAATGGGTCTGCTGATGAAGTCATTGACTAGGGCTGAAACTAAGTATTTGGAACTTGTGGGCGCCTGCGAAACAGCTAGCCACAGCTGCAGAGAAGCAGCGGAGATCTGCGCGCGCAAGGAAAGAGAATCCCGCAAGAAGAAGTGGACTACAGGTGTTCTTGGGACAGCATCAACGATTGCACTAGTGGCTGGAGCTGCTACAGTGCCCCCGCTTGCAGCAAGTGTCATAATTGGTGCTGTTGGAATTGGGACAGGTGTGGCTACATACACCGTATACAATGATTATAAGAAAAGTGAGGCATCATTTAGGAGGATGTGGGCGGAGTTTGACTCCCTCTTGGAATATGCACATGACCTCCACGAGGAAATGGCCGTAGTTCATGTCTCACTGGAGAATATTGCGACACAACTTGACAGCATTGATCACTGTATTAGAAAGAGGACAAACGTGGTTATGATCAAAGGTGCTCTGAAGCATTTGAATGCAGTATGCACAGACTCGTACTACTCCACCTCAAAGAACAGAAATCGTGTGAGAGGTAAGACAAAGAAACTCAAGGCCAAATTCAAATGTGTGTATTAAACAGCATAACAATTCAATGCAGCATGAACAGACCATAAACAATGAGTACATGCAGGCTCCATACAGCTAGATGTATCACTCAGTTTATTATAAGTGCATGTGTCTAGTTATTTTCACTGTACATTTGAACTTGCTGTATGAATTTGAAATGATCACTCATGTACTTAAATAAGTATGTTTGCTCATAAAATTGACTTCAACTCAAAATTATATCACCCAATCACATACAGAAGACGCAGAAGGCACAGCTCACCTACTATCCCTTGCTTGTAGGACTACAACATCTTGTCCACTATTATATATGTCAATGTGGTCATGTGACAGTCATGCAGATCACATGACTGTCACATGACTTGCACATATTCACTGACGAGGACCACCCAATATACAACACACTAGAGGGACATACTGTCAGTGTGTATCATTGCATGGCTCCTTCTATAGCATATATGTCTTGTTATTTGAGGGTCGTGAAGTGAAGGTCACTCCACGGTCTGTCCATGGTATAGGCGCACCGGATAACATTGCATTGATCACGAATAGGGGTTGATCGAGCGTAGAATCCGCTTGTGGATGCATATCAGGGGGGGTCGGACAAGGTCCTGGGATTGCGCAATACCATCACCTCAATAATTGCATTCCTGACATTCCAATCGCGTCTCCGTATGTTAGCTGACTGTGCTCCAAGGCCGAATGTGCATACCCTGAGCCATGGCAGGGCCTTGTACTGCATTCGCGCCCTGGTATGACCCGTACGTACGTAGCCAAGGAGCCACACGGTGGATTGGGCTTAATTGTCTGATCACTTTAACCATTTAGTTTTGCAAGTTATCGCAGCGCTTCTTGAGGATTGTCAGCACGCTTAATCCATTTCTAGCATCCCTGCTATCGAATGTGACAAATCGTGTACAGAACCAAGACGATTGCATGGACGTGGCTGCCGATTGCACTCCCATTGCAGAAGCAGTCAACATATCAGTCTTGCAGTCCTGAAGTGATCAACGAGGACTCGCTACCAGCTTCTAAGGAGTCACTTCCACAGGATCACTAGCTCAGTACTCCAGATTAGGCTCCATCTGCCTCGTAGCCAGCATCAGCGAACACTCGTACACCGGTGTTGGAAAATGCTCGCAAAACCTACCTAGATGCTGGGGAAGGGCGGGGAAGGGTCCGTTTTCTAATAGCCCTTGTCCAACTGTGTGCTCAGAAGCAAAGAAACAAGCGATGCGACGTGTTTCTCGAAATATGTCTGCTCTTAGCTAGTATAGGTAAAATACACAGTAAAGAGCAGCCGCGTCGGCCATTTTGCGGACACACGTGACCTTGACCGACCCCCCCTGCCCCCTGGATGCATATGGGTGCTTTGCTTAATAATTTTTATACTGATGGCCGCTCCAAATTCCGCTTCGTGATGAATATTCAAAATTATTCTTACCGCAACATGGACGAGACGAAGAAAGGGGCGTTGAAGCAGTACCATCAACTCCTACGAACTGGCCTACTTGTCGGAAACATATTGCCTGCCCTTCACCCACTACTGACAGACATCGAATACTCCCGCGTAGAAGGCAAAGAAGAAAACGTTGCACGAGTTGACGCACTGATCGAGATCTTACTCACGAAGGCGAACAGGCACTTCGAAGGGTTTTGCGATATTCTGAAGGAGAACGGCTACGAACATTGGTCAAATACATTACGGGAAGAAGCCCGTCAAGTTAATGGTAAGTAGTTTGATAGCGAGCTATTTAATATTAGTAAACACATTAGCTGTGCACCCACTAGCTAGTAGCTATATCCCTACTGTTTGGACTAATTTCATGGGGGAATGCACTAGCGGCAGAACATGATTGGGTTTGGAGGGACTGTTTTGTTGGAAAGCCAGTCAGGCCTCTATAGCCACTATACTATGGATCAAAAGCTTTTTTTCTGGGAAGGAGGGGGCGTCCTCAATCCCCCTAGTCCCATTGTTTTGTCACGCTAGTGAGAATTACGTAAGGTAGCTACGCCATTTCCGGGACAGGGCCAATACCCGGACACTTCGCAAAATGTACGTCGCACGAAACAGACAGGCAAAACTTCCAGCTAACGCCTCGCTTGGTTGATAGTTGCACTAGCAGGGTTTAAGAATCCACAGTCAAAATGGGACGAGTGACTTTGGTTCGGCGGCTGGACACCGATTCCTTCTCCCCTATCTCTTCCGGAGCGTCAAAAATTGGCAGGAAGTAGGAGGAGCTAAGAATTGCACCATCTTCGATTGCGCGCCAAATTCGAACGGTTGGCCGGATCTGCTTACGGAAAGATACATTGAACTCATTGGTGATCGAACTGCATGCGCTAGAAACTCACTTCTGTGCTTGAGAGAAGTTAGTACAATTCAATACATATTAGTTACTGTAGTTGCCAATTGCTGGACAGCAGCAAAAGAGTCATACTTTGGTGCTGATTTAACTTCACGGACAATAGCTAGGCAGAATGAAGGCAGACATACATGTGCAGATTGATGCTGGAGAGGCGGATGAAGGATTATGCATCACCTGTGGAACTGATGAAAAGGGCACTTGGATTTGCTGTGACAGTTGTTCCAAATGGCACCATCTTTGTTATGTAGGGCTGTCTGCCTCTAGCAACCTTGTCCAGTCATTTGGAAGTGCGCTGAATGTTGATCCATGGTTGTATTACCGATCTTATCCATTTAAACGAAGTTTACATGAAAGCACTGTAATTCCTAATGCCTGTCCCACTTTAGGAAAAAATGTCCGGGAGTAGGGAAAATGACGGGTGCGACTGAGGATGATGTTGCTAGGCGATCTCAACGAAACGGGTCATTTTATCACCACCTCTAGAGGATCAAATGTTTTTCCAGTAAGTATTAGCGTTTTTTCTGCTAAAGTACACCCTTTCCTGACTTTTCTTGCTGGTTTATTGTTAGCTGTCCCGGAAATGGCGTAATTGGGGCAAGCCTGAGCGAGCCCCACTCTGGCGTGGAGTGTAGGCGGAAGTCTCTGTTTCATTATTATCATTATTATAGATATTATTATTATATAATTATATTAAGTAGACTTGTGGTACAGTGTAATAAGTATATAAGTTATTTAACTCTAGGTGCTTTACATTATAATAAAATACAATAATAGATTAACCACAATAATAATACCACATGTACAGATTCTGACACACAGTGTTTAAACACTAAATAGTGCTAAAAGTACAGTACACCCTAAATAAGCATGCATGCAAAATGCTAAAACAGAATCATCAGAGATCAAAACTGATGTCAACATTAGCACTGTCAGGGAGGGATGCAATCACCGATGCTGCATTTCCGACCTGAATGGCAATGGAGATTCTCTGCAGTAGAAAGGTACATGACCATGCTTCCCCAGTAACCATCTTGAGCCGCTGGCCAAGCTCCCTCAGAAAATCCCTGGACTTTGGACCAATGGGACCACAAGTCTCCAGAGCAACTGGCTGGAAAAGATACATGCTGTCCAGGTGAGCATACTTCTTGGCCTTCTCTTCTTCAGCATGTGCCGCTGCTCCTCCTGGCTCTGTGGCTGCTCTTCGACGGTGCGACTGACAAAACGTATCGACACGTGGCATCCCATACTATATACTTTCCTTGTTCCAAGGGAACCATGGTCATCCCATCAGGACGCTTCCCATCTGCCCGGTGCAACCCTGAAGGCTCTAGCCGAGAGGGGATTTTTGCAGCTGTGAGAGCGTGTTGGATGAGACTATTCACAGTGTTGTGACGCGACAATCTCCCCTGGCTGAAACAACAACTTAGACCATGTCTGAAAAATTGGTCAACATCACTGCCACAGTGTGCACACTGGTGAGGCTGTCCAAGGAGAGCTCCCACTCTCAAACCCACAGCAATCCTGATGGCCTCATCACTCATTCTCAGTCCAAGGGAAGAAACTGGCGGAGCATTCAGCCATGCTCCAGATTCTGCTGAGCCAGCAGCCAGCAACCTGGCTCTGGATTCATCATCATTGCAGAGTGTGCGGATGGTGTCAAACAGAGCACCAATCCTTGGCCTATCCCAGACTTTCTGCCTACTCGATGTAGTGGGTGCAGGCATCTCGGGTGGTAGGTCTTGCTTCCACACCCTCAAAGCAAAATCTCTTTCCTCATACTGAGTTGTTGAGAGGTGAGCTGGTAACAGGTCTAGCATAAGCAACAGGGCTCCATCAGCTGAAGCCAAAAAGGCAGTAGGTGCAAGATGGGAGGCCCTTCATATGCCAAGACCACCACACCAGACAGGGAGAGTGGCCTGAAGCCAGCAGGGATCATCTGGATGGAAGTTGAGGTTGGTGGTCTTAGACAAGATGGATAGCAGCAGATGGTCCTAAGAAATTAACAAAGGTGTCTGGAAAGCTGGTGATGTACGCAAAATATGTAGTAGTTTTGGGACAGAGAATGAATGCCGAAGGAGAGTAAGAGCATCATGTGCATGCAGGTGGTGCAGGCGTTCTCCTATCAATTGAAGCTGGCTAATTTGGCAATCCAAAGCTTTATTCAATGACATAGCCCCCAAAGGAGACCCCAGTAACATTGCTTGATCAGGACTAACATACTGCAGATCAGCCAGCACAGGCATATCCTGTGTATCAAACCATCATTACAGATCAGTTCAGACTTTGCTACATTAAGTCGCAAGCCTAGTTGCTCACCTGCTTCTTCGATGAATGACAGGTCCGAAGAGATGTCCTCAAGTGTGCCTCCTATTGTACCATCCTCAAGATAGAAGATCTTGTACTCTGACTTCAAACTAGAGACAAGGTTGTGGATGGATAAGCAGAACAACAATGGGCCAATAGGGTCTCCTTGTTGTATACCCTCTGATGAGATGATCTCCACTTTCTCCCATAAAAGCACTGACTCGGTAGAGTAGGCTGAGTGGACATATAGCAATAGTTCTGGAATGAACTTCTTCACTGCATGAAGCATCTTGTCACGCCTGACACTGTTGAACGCATTTTCAAAATCTACCTTAATGAGGGCTTTGTTGGATGGTAGGTTGTGCAAATAAATCCTTGTGGCATGCATTGCTGCTTCCACTCCACTGGGAATTCCAAACCCTAATTGGTGGGGAGCCAGGATATCTGGGATGGTGTTGAGAGCATGAAGGCATGCACATTTAGAAGCAAGCCTCCTGATGGTACTTCCCACAGCAATTGGGCAAAGGCCACCATTTTCTTTTGTGAGCGCTGTAAGTTTAGCACTGAACAATAAACTGCATACTGCTACAGGTGTTCTACCTTCTAGAATCAAGGTAATCAAGGCAGTTAGCGCATTCAAAACACTTACAGCACCATCCTCTGCTGCAGGCCCAATAAGATCCTTATTATTATTATTATTGATATTATTATTGTAATAATGGTATGAGTGTACGTAAGTGCTTTACATTATAATAAAATACAATAATAGATTAACCACAACAATAATACCACATGTACAGATTCTGACACACAGTGTTTAAACACTAAATAGTGCTAAAAGTACAGTACACCCTAAATAAGCATGCATGCAAAATGCTAAAACAGTATCGTCAGAGATCAAAACTGATGTCAACATTAGCACTGTCAGGGAGGGATGCAATCACCGATGCTGCATTTCCGACCTGAATGGCAATGGAGATTCTCTGCAGTAGAAAGGTACATGACATTATTATTATTATTATTATTATTATTATTATTATTATTATTATTATTATTATTATTATTATTATTATTATTATTATGTAGAGATGGTACTTCCGTTTTGGCCCCCGGGGCCAATTTCGTCTAGGTTATAGCCCCAAGCATAAGACGTCTATATATGCCCCAAGCCGAGTCTCTTCGCCAGTGTAGAAGAACACGGCTGCATGCCGTTCGCTTGCCAGCCGCGCACACTCCGAAACAAAGACGCCTTACCAACCGTGCAGACTTCGAAACAAAGATGCCTTAGCAACCGCACACAACCCGTTGGAACGTCGCTCGCACTCACGACGCTATGTCAAGGACGCTCTCCCCTACCTTTGTTGTTGTAGCTATGGGAAGGCAGCGGGTCCACACATCGGCTAGGATGCCAATTTTTGATGCACGGCTTTTGTGTGAACTTCATGCTCAGGCGGCTACAGTCAACGGAAGGACAGCGCGCTTCAGCCATTGTTCTAGCCAGGGACCAGACTCTTCAGCGATCAAAGTTGGCTGCAGCGAGTTCCCTTCGAGCAGGCTGCTCATCTAGTCCATACATGCTGATGTAGTGACGTTGTCAGTATATTTGTGGGCATGGGTATAAGTTGTCCATCTGCCCCACTCCATGATATCACCATGTCTAGCACATTATGCTGAGGAAGACAGTCAGAGAGTCACCATCTTGCCCACCATTTTACATTGAAGTTAATAATGCGAAATAATTATGTCAAAACAAGTGAAATATAATGCACAATACAATTAAGAGCATGCCATTGTGACTCAACACAATCATGGTGCAGCAATCAGAACGCACAATCAGAATGCAGTGACATGACAGATTAGTCCAGTTGTCCAGGGTGTACCCATTCACATACTAAAGATAAACTGGTATATATCAATGCAGTAACTTGCTGTCTTATGCTCTGCATTTGGTACTCATGTGCATGGAGGTGTGTCCATCCTCAGTAGGCCTATCCACATTTCCTATAACCTGTTTCATTCACCTACACCCATCATGCATGTGTGTTCCATTCCTGTCATCGCCCACACTCTAGGCCACGATCACTGCAAGAGTACGTGACACTCGCTCAGGCTCGCCCCACAATGCTTGCATTCACCTAGTTACCCTAATTGGGGCGAGCCTGAGCGAGCCCCTTCCCTTATGAGTAGTACGGTGGCTCTGTCTGTGTCGTACGTCCGTTTGGGCCACGGGGGAAAGTTTTAGCGTAATATTTTGGTCAGAGGACTGCAGCGCGTTGGTATACGTATATACACCGTTTAGTACCATACCCAATGCCATTTATAACAGCCACTTTGCATCTCATAAGCATTGTGGTTGCGCTATCATGCATACTAGGCGAATGCAAGCATTGTGGGGCGAGCCTGAGCGAGGGTCATGTACTCTTGTAGTGATTGTGGCCTAGGGACTGGGTGATGACAGGAATGGAGCACACATGCATGGTGGGTTTAGGTGAATGAAACAGGTTAGGAAATAGGCCTACTGAGGATGGACACACCTCCATGCACACGAATACCCGCTGCTTTCCCATAGCTACAACAACAAAGGTAGTGGAGAGCGTCCTTGACATAGCGTCGTGAGTGTGAGCGACATTCCAACGGGGTGTGTGCGGTTGCTAAGGCATCTTTGTTTCAAAGTCTGCACGGTTGGTAAGGCGTCTTTGCTTCGAAGTGTGCGCAGCTGGCAGCGAACGGCATGCAGTCGTGTTCTTCTACACCGTCGAAGAGACTCGGCTTGGGGCATAGACGTCTTATGCTTGGGGCTATGACCTAGACGAAATCGGTCCCGGGGGCCTAAACAGTCGTACCATCTCTACATAATAATAATAATAATAATAATAATAATAATAATAATAATTTAATTTATCAGTATGATTGTTCAATTAATGGAATGCGTATCTGTGTCTCTTTGTCTTATAATAATTATTATCATTATTATCATTTATTATTACTATTATAATAATAATAATAATAATAATAATAATAATGATAAAACAGAGACTTCCGCCTATACTCCACGCCAGAGTGGGGCTCGCTCAGGCTCGCCCCAATCATTATGCACAATGTATAGCGTTAATACAATGTCCTACAATATGCTGTCATTATTAGACACAAGACCCTACTTAAGGGCAATAGGTACAGCATACTACAGCTATGGATCGCACCACGGGCAATTCTACAGACGGTAGGCTGTCAGACTAGCAAGACGGCCAAGTTGACCTAAAATGTATAGCAGCGCAAATGTATTGAAGAGATAGCACAAGGCAACAGAAGAGCATCATTCTTTTTAATGTTTAATGCATGTGCAATGCATGCTAAGTGCATGAATCAGTGAAACAGCCATTGCATGGCGCTTCCTCAGGCTCGCCCCACAATACTTTGCATTCACTAGTATTTAGACCACAGTTGGCAGGGCGTTAAGCTGTTTAATCTTAGCACTCGAGGATGACACAATAAAGGTCAAGGCTATGTAATGCACGAGCCGACGGCAAGTGCATTACGCAACCACAACCTTTATTGCTCATTCGAGAGTACTAAACTTAAACAGCGCATGCGCAACGCCTGCCAACGTGGTCTAAATGTTTTAATGCCGATCACATGACATCCGTCCAATGAGATACAGAGGCACCGTACTGCGTACATCTAGGCCTGGAACATGTAGTTAAAAGTGTGCATTAACAACTTAATGCACATGTGCATTAAGCGAATTAACCTTCAGTCATGTGACCCTTTGTAAAAGATCCCATTGGCTACATAGAGGTCACATGATCAGCATTAAGGATTGAGAAGCTGCATTGAGTTTTGAGTGAGGGTTTTTGTAGTGGGTGAGGGTGGGTATTGAATGTTTGAATATGAATATTGGTCCCATCCCATCCCTCAACTTAGTCAAATTAAATTCAATTGAATTGAATTAATTTTGCCCCATATAGACATATGGACAGGGTTGCACATAAAGGTAGTCCTATAATAGTGCTCCCAGGGACATACACACATACATACATATACTCATATACATATGTACATGTAATAAGTGAGAGATGGAATTTTAGGCAGGAATTTAATGGAGAAAATGATAACTAGTGATTATGATCAAAATTCGAGTAAATTGGACCTAAATGCACTAAAAGATGATGAAGATGAAAGGTTAGATGGTAAGGCATGCCAGAAATGGCCTGGGGAGCATTGACAATAAATACATATTTAAAGACTTTGTACGAGAATGAGGAATGATTACAGAATAGGGTTGAGAACGTACAGTAGGGGTCTATTCTTGGTGGTAAAATGGTCAGTAGACTTAATTACAGTCCAAATTGTGCAGAATTCTGTACATTTGACAATAAATAAATAAGGAATTGTCTCTCCTTCTCCAGCATCAACCATTGTAGTTCGTTACACAAGTCGAAATAGGAGTGAGACCATCCATGCCCATTTAGCCTCCAAGTGACACCACACCCATCTTGCAGCTCGCTTCTGTACTTTTTCAATAGTGTGGCTAAGCTTCTGCTGGTGAGGCGCCCATACAGGAGCACAATACTCTAAGTGGGGGCACACAAGGGCTGTGTATGCTCTGACCTTAGCATCATGCTGACAGCCATACATCGCCACACATCTTATAAATTTAAAATTGTGGATTGTTTGATAGGGTTAGGATTATAGAGCTGCATGCCCTATACAGTGCATGTGCATTTGCATACTGCATGTGCATCTAAATATGTTTGTTAATAATCATGCCATTAAATTATGTTAACACTTTCTCTAGCTGAATGCCAAAACATGGACGAGAGGAGAAAGGATGCGTTGAAGAAGTACCGTCATGACCTGAGAACTAGGCTAGTGGTTGAGGACATAGTGCCAGCATTTCATCTGTTCCTGACTGACCTCGAGTGTTCCCGCATAACAGACAGAACAGAAAATATTGAAAGAGTTGACGAACTCATCGATATCTTACTCACAAAGGAGAATAAGCATTATGAAGGATTTTGTGTCGTTTTGAAGCAGCGTGGATATGACCACTTGGCAAAGAATCTACAGGACGAAATCTATCAAGGTAAGCCACTTGCATCCTGTAGAGAGTCTCTGTTATATTATAGCTGAGAATGGGAAGAAGATGGGAAGCCAATACCTTAAAGGGCCACTGACATAGTAACTTCTATTTCTTGAAATGGTAGACTGCTAATAGCCAGCAACTGCTGTGATAATCATAGGCACCCCTGATACATGCAATAGGAAGTAATTCATCAATAAAATTGCCAAAATGTGTTATTTTTCTATTAGTAACTTAATCAAAATCAATCTTTTCTGGAGTTTCTTGTAACGTCACAATAGGAACTGAAGACGTCCGAGGAGTAGAGAGCACACTGTAGTTGGCCTGTCTTTCAGTGATTTGTTGCAGAACAAACACAATTTGCATGAGGAACTCCAACAGTGTACAACATCTATAATGAGGATGATAGTCATGCAGGATGGTGAGGCAGGATTCAGACCCACGAGCTGTACCATTAGCATAGATCCTGTATGGAGGGTCTATGCCATTAGCTACAAACCTTTGGCCCGGGGTCGTTGACAATTTGGCAACCAGATAAAGCGGTTCAGACAAGGACGATTGGATACGGTGCAATTCCAGCTGGATCATTGTCACAGTCTAAATGTTCAATACAGGTACTATCATAGACCTATGGTACAATGAGAGTGTGTAATGCTTGCGGGAAGCTTATTTGAAGCCATTCCAATAGTGAGGAAGAGGTGCATGCGCTGTAGGAAGGTTCTAGAGGTGCACAGCATATATAGAGATGAAATAGTTTGGTATCTCCTATATGTAGTACTTCAGTTTTGGGAGACCATTCATGATAACGGTACAAATCTGTGGGGGATGCGACAACACAGGTAGCTATGAGTCAATTCAATTTGACTCCTAAACCTGAACTGTTGATGATGTTTATATCACAGCACTGCAGTATTTGCACCATTAACCCTTTATATACCAATGACGCATATATGTGTCAAATTATTACATGCGCTTAAGTGCCAATGATGCATATATGCGTCAAAGACGAGGCGCTCACTTTTACAGCGGTTTTCGGCTGCTACGAAGGACAGCAGCTTGGAGTTGTTTATAGCAAAATCAGTAGTCCTCTGGCTATCCTATGGCTGGCATTTGGTTCCCCCTGAGTGCACACACGAAGTGCAATCAAGTGCCAGACTTCAGCCAAAGTTACGCGAAGACACTCTCACTTCATTGGTAAGCAGTATTGATACTTGTGCATTAGTCATACAAGCATACACACATTGACATAGATAAAAATGAATGCAACGCTTCACAACTAAGTATAAAGTGAGTTCAATCGATTTTAACTCGAATCGTGTGCAAATGTGGAGAGAGCAATGATGAAATCAGCCTTTCCACACTATAAACATTATCATACACAGGGAAGCGTTCCCCTTGTGATGTCACTCAGTCCTCTTCAAAGTAGCATGCAAAATGTCATGTTGATAATGTGAAAGATGCACAGTGTAGTGAGAAGTGCCTTCACTCCGCTGTACATATAGGTTCAGTTTCTGCCTGCCGCCAAGTTCAGCTCCCCATCATTAAGGAACTTGAAAATGACTTTGCAGTGCTGATTGCTAGTCTTGCTGAAAACGTTTACACCCTATCACAAAGTCGCCGTGCAGGATTGAAGGCATGTATCGAAGAAAAGCTGAAAGCACTCCATGGCCAGTTGCCTGTCACAATCCCAAGCACAGCTGAGGATTTGATGAGCACTGCAAGCGATTACTGGAACTTTCTCAACATAGAGGTTGTCCAGGTGGCAATGCATTACCTTGGTAAACAGAATCCAGAACTGCTTATGGAAATGCAAGCATATGAGAAGAACTTACAGGACAAAGCTTCACAACTCCTAAAGTACTGCGAAAAGAAGAACCTTGTCCCCATGAAACCACCCAGGTGCAGCAGTATGTTGATCACAATGAATGTGGATCCACACAGTTACTCACTGCAACGCATTCTGGAAGTGAAGGACTTCCTCGTATATCAGATTCGTGTGGACCCTGCCTTGTTTGCTGGATGGAGACATGGAAGCATCATTCTCCATTTCTACTTTCTGGAAAGTGACAAAGAAGCTGCAATTCAACGACTGAAAGAGTGTAAGTCGCAATTAAAGCGCATGCAAGTGGTGGCCGTTGAAGTGGACGGCATCTCAGTTTTATCTATGACACCCAATGTAGTGACTGAGGCCAACGTTGATGTCGGCATTGATTCTGTAGCAAAATGTTTTGAGGCAGGAAGCAACCTTGTTAGAGCAATGGAAGGATTTGGTCGAAATATGGGGAGTGTGCAAAGTCTTGGAGGAGTTGTTGACAAAATCAAGAGCATCATTGGTGATTCAGTGAAGGCTGCACTAGAAGTTGCTCACACCTTCTTTGACAAGGTGATTGATGTGTTTTACCATGGCCGTGGTGATTCAATGGCTGCTGCAATAGAAGGATTGCAGTGCTCTCCTCCTGATATGCAACCCCTACGTAGTTTATTACGGCAACTGGGGAATGCATTGGCAGAGGCTGCAGCCAAGTATTCAGAATTTGTGGGTGCCTGCGTCACAGCTATTCACAGATGTACAGAAGCAACAGACTGGTGTAGTGAACACTCTGAAGGAGAAACCACCCGGGATAAGTGGGGTAGAAGAGTTGGTGGTGGTGTAGCTGCGGCTACTGGTACTGCTCTACTTGCTGTTGGAGTTGTTGCTGGATTAGCCACATTTGGACTTGGTTTTCCTTATGCTGCAGCAGGTGGTGGATACTTATATGGAGCATCCCAAATACTCAACGATACTCCCAAGGCCCGCATCAGGAATATTAATGATACGTTTCATGCTCTCAACAGCAATGCGTATGATCTCCACAGTACAATGGCTCCAGTGCATACCACAGTGGAGAACATTGTGGTACAAATCAACAGCCCCCACTTCTCTGCTGAGACGGCTAACATCCGTTCGCTCCGAAATGCTATGAACCGATTGAAAACGGCATGTGCAAACTCCTACAGGACTATTTCACGCTTCAGGCAGCAAGTGAGATAAAGGAAAGCAGAATTTTATGCCACATTAACTTAAGTGTGGGTACATTTTTCTATAATATTATACAAGTAACCTACCATGCACAGATAAAGATTACACAGTGTAGATGTACATGTCATTTAGCTATCATAAACATTACTGTATAAATTCTTATTACTATGTGTCAATGAAGAACTCAAAAAGTTATTATAATTATACTTTATCAGTTTAGTTAGACCTTCTCGTGTGAGCTTAAATTTATTTTACTATTAATTTTCATGTTTTTGATATATCTAAAAGCATACCATTATACACTTTGAATGGAATAGTTTCTCTACACTTTTATTATTATACTCAGTTGTGTCTAATATAGTTCATTAGGCTGTACTTTGAATTTTGTAATAATCATGCACTTCAATTAATGTGTATAAATGTATTAGCTTCGTATCTAGGCGGTCTGTTGATAATTAGCGGGGACAGGAGAGATGCGTGCACAATTAATCAAAAGGGCATGGGTAATTATGCTTCAAAAGGTTTGTGTACTGTGCTGTATACATTTATTGGGCATGGCCACAAGATGAAACACTGTAACTGTGCAATATCTACCCTATTAGTAACCATATAATTATACCACACATACTATTCGAAGTTCAGTCTTCAATAGTTATAGACGTTTGGCAGATCGAGGGTATCACGTGATCACTAATAATCAATGCTTTGGTGTATGCATGCACCTCACATGTAAGCTCCATTGCATCTCACACTGTGTTTGGTCAATTGCAAGTATGTGTCATTAGGTGAAATCTAATAACAATGACATACAGGTTAAAGAGAAGTTTTGTAACTTTTCCTTTGCAAGAAATGACGAATGTTTTGACCTGAGGGCTTGCCAACTGCTAAAAAAAGTGTTAAGACTCGCTATATCCTGCGAAAGGTGGCTTGAATGGAGTATGTACACATAGCTACCCCAAAATATAGTGACTTTTTAAAGCAAACATGAGTCTCTGTATAGTGGAGAAATTACTAGCTGAAAACTGAATAAATTGCTAGGCTATTATTCTTATCAGTATCCCTCTACAAACATACATTGTTGTGGAACCTCAGAAATAAGACCACCATCTGGCCATGCAAAGTGGTCTTATATTTTTGGGATGGTCTTAATTCTGAGAATATGCAATCAAATATGTAATACATATGTACATGTATTTGGGACTAAACCAAAGTGGTCTTTTTTCTAAGGTGGTCATTTTATAGAGGTTGTTGTTTAGCAGGGTTCCACTGTACTATTTGTGCACTGTTACAATGCATACTAGAATTGTTACAGTGTAAGATTTTTAAGTAAGCACAAGGGTACACAATGTAACAGGAAACAGGTATAGAAAGACTTAGTAATTCATGCAAGATGAGTATGAAACATGCAGCTGTAAATGACCCAATGCAAACTTTGCACAGCTGCTCACATAAAGCAGTGGCAGATCTAGGATTTCTGTGCACAGTGCCTCGAAAGTATTGCCACCACTCCTAATTCTGTTCTAAAATCTGCCCATATACAACTAGCAAAGGGGTGTTCCGTTGCACGTATCCCTGGTTCTCTCTAGCTAGATACGCCACTGTAAAGTATTAACCTTCACTGTGCATGCTGTTGAACATGTTAAGCAATCATGGGCATGCATATGCCCAGTGAAACTGTTACTGCATGCAGCTCCACCGCACTCATAATTTAATTGGACTAACTGTACGTGTGCAGCCAGAATAGCTATCGCCAATAGAACTAGCTAGCTAGCTAACAACTAGATAAACATGACTTGTGACATGTGCCGGCCATAGAGTGATCATGCTTCAAATTCCCGCCTTCAATCCCCATACATTATCTACATGCATACATTATGCATGTGCGTGTGACACTGTGCTGTGTAGGCATCCAAATGTGAGATGGCCATTGATGACAACAGCATTCCTAGTGCCAGTCCAGTGAGCCAATAGCAAAGCAATCCTTCACACATGTAAGGCAACAGGTGCTAATTCACACAATCCACAAGGTACAGAGAATACATGACCACCATGTGTGATTGTTCCTGTATATGTGAATGGGTATCATGCCATTAGTAAATGGCGGTGAGAAGAATCATGTGTGGTGTCATGTACTGTCTGGCCTGATAGACCTTCACCAGAGGCAGCCGTGTGTCTCTCGTTCTCCTTCTTCTTGTTCTTGTGTGAGGAATTCTTCAGCATCTGGTCATGCAGTCTGTGTGTACATAGAAGCAAGCTTACAGTATATATGTATGCATAGACACCTCTCAGGTGTGCATGCATAATTATGTAAATACAGTATAGACGCACACCACATACACACACACATTCGCACACACACACACACACACACACACACACACACACACACACACACACACACACACACACACACACACACACACACACACACACACACACACACACACACACAGCAGGCCCGTACGCAGGATTTCGATAAGAGGGCTACATTTGGGGAAGAAATGAGTTTGTAGCTTGTAGCTAAGATACCCTTTTGCCACAGCAGGATAGGGAATCTGTTTAGGGACAATCTGAGGGGAAGTACCTCAATTTTGGTTTTGAAATTCCTATACAGTTGCACAGCTCAGTACTGTCATATATACATCTTCGCCATGTACCAATTAGTTAATGTAACAACACCCACAAATCACACCTATGTGACCGGTGTATACGTAGCTAATGTGAATATGTACACTAGTATAATAATACACTAGCTAGCATAGCAAACACACAGAGGTGTGCACAGAATCACATGACACCACCACGGCAATCTCAGCTCAACTGAGAGACAGACTGCAGGACCTTAAATTGAAGCTGAATGAACAAGATGACTGACATGATCATGTTAGATGAGTCTAGTTGGCTCTCATTGGTAAAGTTTGTGTTTTAATAAACTTAAAATTAATGTGTGTATGCTGTGGCATAAGCTGAACATAACTATGACCATTACTTGTCATAGCAGTGTTACTGTCTTTGTCATGTTCACTGTTGATTGTGACTCTACTTAGTATCATCTTAGACACAATTTGAATGCTCCCCTTGATGTACTGCTGGTTGAGTAATAAGTTGTTGTTGTTGGCAAAGTCTGACTGTGAACTCAACCCTTCCAAATAAATCTTTGCTAAACACCTCTTTGTTTTAAGAGGACAGGATGTATGTACCACAGAGTTGCCTTTAATTAGTGATTCAGAAGCACACACACTCACATGCACAAGTACTTAGGATCATAACACTGCATATGTACAATAATGCACAACTTGCTTCAACATAATAGAAAATGCAAACCGTGAAGTAAGAATACATTTGTATGTAATAGCTCCACAATAATATAAGTGATGTAAAATTAATACAATAAGAATTTACCACGTACATCGTGCAGTATACAAAATACATCAATGAAAAGAAAGCAGTTATAATTATTATGAAGTTTGAATGAAATCACACAGACTATACCAGGTATGAAACTAGGCCTAATAGTTTTTATTACATAGCCACAAGCAAAAACAATATAATTTTTGCCAGTCAGCATACTGAGCTACAGACAGTATCATCTCATAATTGTATAGCAAGCAGCACAACCTTCAATTTTGCCTACCTCTTGGCTTTGTGCCTATGTGTGCTTAGCTCGAAGTTCATCCTTTCTGACTCTTACATCGTTGATGCACTGTGTGGTAATGACACAGGTGTCGTCAGATTTTGCCTTCAAGCGTGTAAGGGCATCTCTGAGAGCAACATGGTTAACGTCAATAAAGGTAATTCTGTTGACCACTGTGGACATACCCTCCAGTTTAGTGTGAACATCAGCCACATTCTCTTGCAAAATATCTGCATGATTCAGCAGTGAGTGAAACTCCCCTTTCATGCTTCGGAATGAGGTCTCGGCAGCTTTAAAATCGATAGCCAGCCAGTGAGTAATCACCACAACAATAATACCCAAAACTACAGCAGCAAAACCAAATTCCCATTTGGTAGTGACGACAAGGCTCAGCACTCCCATTGTCAAAGCCAGTGCAGCTAACGGAATGCCAACAATGTGAGTAACTCTCCTGCTGTCTCGGGCCGCAATCGCCTTACTGGCACAAATTTCTGCTGCATCATCACAGCTTTGTCTAGCTGTTTCCCAATCTCCCATAAATTCCAAGTAGCTATTTTCAGCTCTTACCATTAAATCTTTCAGTTGCTGGATTAAGTCAGGAAGATGTTGATTCAAAGTGTGAGGCTGCCTGTCAGAATTCCTCATGGGTCCTTCAGTTGCAGCTGGTCTGGAAGGAGCACGGGGCCACCAGCTCCAGATCCAGTTGATCCTATAGTGCACAAAGAGTACACCTAATTAAATACAAAGCATGCCAAATACAACTGCAGCTTAATAAAGCAAAACCAAAAATGACTAACCATGACCCAGAACGGCTGCTCCCCTGGGAAGACTTGATACCACTTGGGGGGGTGTGTTGTCGCTCACGCTGGGGGGGTAATAGTACCAAGGTCCAATAAATGCTTACAAATTATACAGCATTTAAAAGTGATTCTACAATACTTGCTAATTTGTACACAATCTAAAATAGCTCACTGCATTGTGGGATATGGCTGGATGGGCAACCTAGGGTAGGCTGTGGTGGGTGGGTGCAAGATGTATTGCAGAGTTAGCTGTGATATAGGCTAGGATGGCAGAACAGAGGGGCTAGGGGGGTGTAGCCCCCAAAAATTACTTATCCAGGAAATAGGGGCAGTAGGCAAGACTGGCTAGGTCACGGAGTAACTCCCACAATCCCAATCATATTTCACTCCCACTCTGACTCGCTGTCTGAAGGGATATTGGCTATAGCTATGTATCTACCCACACCACAGGTGGTCTACATGTACTGCCCCTACATGCATACAATAGATCTGCACTATACCTATACCCTTGAATTGAATGCAGGAATGTGGAGCGGAACCAGAAGTGACAGCTAGATCTCATCACCAAAGAACGCACAAATGACGGCCGGAAGCAACCGCGCAGTAAGTGAAAATGGCAGCCAAATGGCATGACCGTGGATAACCTCCACAACGGCATGCGGGCGAATGTCAGTCGAAGCATGTCCCGTATGCACCCTGGAGCAGTCATCTTACTGCGTTGTAGAACTATTAGATTGCAACTGACAGAGGAATAGGCGGTCAAGGATGTCCGAATGTGTAGTTAGTTACGTCGGCACAAAACGGCGTCTTTCTCCCAGGAACGCCTCCCTCCATTTGGTATGTCTGTGCTGTACTCAGTCTGTAAATACGACTCTATGTGTTGCTCTCATCTCTTTCCCCCTCCTGTTGTAGTCACAATGGCACAATGCTTTTTCCTGTTGGCTATGGCACAGATATCCTGATTTACTCATCAACTAGCTATTTACATGATGTTTCTCATGTTTGTGTGTGCTACATTGGACCACAGTGAGTCCTAGTGCCACCATGTGGCATGGTGCACGTTAATAATAATTGAATTGAATTGAATATAATGATTTATTGGGTACTGAGAAAAAGGAACTCCCAAGGTCTAGAAACCTCCATTTGTGGACTTGCTCGCGGAGTTATCAAACCTTTAAAAGGCACTCAAGAACAGAACAGTTACTATACAACCTTCGCACAAATGGCATAGTCACCAAATAAGTCTGTTATAATAATATTATACCAGAATATGTAAATGTAATTCTTAATTGTCAAATAGTCAAAAAGGCACTTACCTGGCGAATAGTCAGGCGTCGCTTGGTCACGCGACGCCTGACTACCTGGGGAAAGCGCTGCAGAATTTGGATAAATTATTTTCTTACTTCTTGAGTTACAGCTGACGGAGAAGAATAGTAAAGAAGGCGAAACACGGAAAAAGGCGTTGACGATTTCTACATGACGGCGCGCTTGCGCGTGGAAGTAAGGTTAACTCTGTATACTCTACAGCCTCCCTTCCTCGTAGGCGTTTATTGTCTGTTCGTATTGTACTGTTCAGGAGTAGCGCTACTTTTCGTTTGTTATTAACAGCATACAAACAGCCACCACCATCCCTACATAGACAGCACTACCGTGCTGTCTGATATGTGATAAACTTGTCCACTAACCATGTCATCGGCTGCTCTCTGTGGAGGTGAAGCAATTCTCTGGCTCTCCTCGATCGCTGCTCTCATCGCCTTGCTCTGGCTGCATATCAAGACAATCTCATTCACCGTGTCTAAGAAAACGGAAGCCTTTTCAACAACTAATACCAGGTCATGGCGAGCCCTCTTCACTTGAAGAAGACGCTTGATCCCTTCATTCTGGGTCTCTCTATGAACTCTGAGAGCTTTATCTGTTAGGGTTACCACCACTGATCCGAGTTCTTGAGATTTCACAACGAGCTTTCCATTGCTCTGTAGAAGTCTCGTCAGTTCTTCGATTGTTCGAAACAATCCCTCTGAGGCCACTGCTGTGGGATCTGTTGTAACCATTGCCAGAAGTGTTATGCTGTTACCAAGTAGCTAGCTAAGGTCAATGCGCGCGGCTTAAATCCACTGATCGTGCTGATTACGGCACTATAGATGAATGACGCTATACCTATTTATAAAGATGACGTCAACCCTATCTATAGAATTAATTTTATTAGCTGTCTAAATCTATTTTTTCGGCAACGTTGCTCCCACGTACTGTTGGTGTTGCCCAATCTCATCATGCATCCCACCTAGCCAATATAGCACGAAACTCACACACACAGGCACACACACACAGACACACACACACACACACACAGACACACACACACACACACACACACACACACACACACACACACACACACACACACACACACACACACAGGAAGTGTCACTGTATAATAATTATTGTTATACATAATAACTATTTCCTAGCAACACCACTGCATGCCTCCTGTGAAGTAACTAAAGCTTAAAACCCCATGCAGTAAGATGTTATATAATTAGCCAGCAATACATACATACATTCAATACATGGTTTTGTATTTACAAGTCACTAAAGAATTCAACATTATGGTTATAAATATAACCTTCTCAGTTGCATTAGTTGCATAAGCTTGTTTCGTTTCTGGTTAAATATCTAATTATTTAATTAATTTCATGCTAATGAATGCATGCATGCAGATGCACAGATAGCTCCAATGTCTTACCCGGCCTGCGCTGCAATTATATAGTTGAAGAGACAACACCTTGTTGAACAAGCTATAGCCATACAACACCCCTTTTGAATTACTAGCTGTATGAGTAATGGAATTGCATTCACTTGCATGCATTATGTTATGTATCTACGTATGAGTCTTTTCAGACATTTTAACCCCAAAATACCCCTGGTGAAAACATCTAGTTGTCAGCTGAAGTTGTTTTGTGAACACCGTGGAAAGCAATTATTAACTCCCCATTCCTCTTTCCTCACTCCCCATTCCCCATTCTCTTCCTGCCATCCTGGTTTTGCGGGGTCCCATGCAAGGGACTTTCTGAGGGGAACCACCTAAGTGTCGTTTTCATAATAAGAGTTGCACAATGCTGTATCACCATGTTCATATCATAACAACATACCTACAAGAACAATGACTTGCCTGGTATGGCAGCAGGAGGTTCACAGGTTCATCCTACCAGTGTAAACAAACATGCCGTGGGAGGCAGTCAGGTCCTACAACAGTAAAATTACATTAGGCCTAAAGAGCATGGTCTATGTAAGAGATCTCATGGGTCATACATAGTAGAGGTACACATATATCTTGTCTGATATTGTTGTAAGGGCAGTCTTCTAGCCCTTCACGATCAGTGGTATATGGTAAAATATCTCAGTGCAAGTTTTTCATAGCAATGGATAGTGCAGCACGTGCAGCAGTTACATGCAATGCTGCATGGATGACACCAAGTCACTGCTCCAGCCTCCCTGTTTCTGAATGTTTCTGCCAGCAACAGGGTAGGTGCATTTTCACAGAAACATATTCAACAGAAACATTAGCAATTGCTGTATAATGAATTAATTAGAACTCATAACTAAAGCACAATTCGCCTATGAACTATGGAAAGTGGACTCAGTTTACTGTACTGTGTTGACTAGTGCCCCAGACACCTGACACAGTTAGCTGTTCAACTACAATGAAGTGAATGCATATCATCACAACAGGTCTAGCAAGTGATTAACAACACACACACACACACACACACACACACACACACACACACACACCCAGCAGGCCTGTACACAGGGTTTTGATAAGGGGGTTACATTTGGGGAAGAAATGAGATCATCTGATATACCTTCAGAAAATTTCTGTGTTTGGGAAGTTTGAGAAACCACAATGCAGGAACACAAAAGTACTGCGTGCTATTTGTATGTACGTAGGTGCACAGCGTTATCCCACACTTACCTGTATAAAATAAAGTAGCTAAACATTAATATACACTAATAATACCTAGCATTCTGTATCAAAATGGGTACAGCCCTTCGAGTCGCTGGCTGCCCTTTCATGAAAACCATGCTCCACAATGCCTTCTTAAGGGTAAGGAAAGGAAAGAAATAAATGAAGCAACAGCACATTAGTTTCTTTGCCGAGACAGTACTTACTCTCAGCACTCACCCACATAATATTCAATACTAGTTTCATTATATAGTAACCAGTTTCATTTGACTTATTATTCATCCATCTTTTATCTTATGGTTCTATGTATGTACAGTGCTGCATTGGACAATGTGGTTTCCTAGTACCAACTGGTATGGTGCACTTTAATAATGAAATGAACTGAATTGAATTGAACTAATTACAAACATCTTTTGTGCATGTGTCAGGATCACCAGTGTCCCTGGCAGTTTTCTACCTCTGCTGTTTAATGCAAGCAGCCTGTGTAGGAGGCTAGCATTAGTGCACACAGATAATTGTGTACACATTGAACATAGTGTTTTGAAATATCAATCATGCAAGTGAGCTCCACGAAGGAGCAGCTAAAATTCATATTTTGGTGGCAAATAGTACAGCACAAGTCGATAGTATCAACAGCACCAATGATGAAGGCTGGTGTAGGTGTAGCTCTGGACCAGATCCTGCTCCATGTCAGGAGATGATACAGCCCTCAAGTGCAGCTAATAGTATACAGTATCATTAGTGGTATCAATCAATCAAACACTACTTTCACTAAATTCACATTAAGTTTTAGCTGTGGGCGAGATAATATTTAGCCAATTATATTTATTCATGCACAAGCTATTTGGCTGCATTATGAATGAATAATTAAGCAAAAAGTGAGGTGTCATTCCGAAGTTTCCAAATGGAGTTTGATTTGCTGTCCATGTTTGCATGTGATCTTCAGTAGAGGATCAATGGCCCAAGTTTGCGGTAACTTGGAAAGTGTGCCAACACATTAAGACAACATTGCTCAATGTATTAGGGATGGCTTTTCCATTGACTTGCTCAAAGCTGCATGCATTGCAGCAATTGCAGTGGAATGCACAGACTCTTTATACATCACAACCTCAAGTAAATATAATATAAGACACTGTAAATTATAGGCAGAATTAATGTGAATGAGCTCAAGGCTTGAGTTGCAGTGTCATTGCTGGACATAGACAGTCATACAAATACAACAGTTAAATGACCTGTACAATCCATAATAACTGCGAACACCACTAATTATAACCCTCTGACCCTCTGCATATACTTATAGTGATCTATAATAATATGTATGACATTGTGTACATTTTTTCTGGAATATTATTCTACTGCATGCTGTGCCAACCTCTGAGATTCAGTGCTACCTCCAGTCATTTCTGCAATTGTCACTGCTACGTATCCTAAGAAAGACACGTTACTGTGGAAGCCTCGTAGAGGGTGATAACCAACTATTATTGCACTCCTTTGCCTCTGACGCCTGAAAGCGTCAACCAAACTTAAAAGCAAGCCATTTGAGGACACCAAAAGGCATCATTTGGCATTAATGGGTTAATAACACAGTGTATATACTGCTTGTGTATGCAGTGCATGTGTATCTGTGGGCAACACCTCAGCTGTGGGGCACATTCTATGTATGCCCACTACAGTCAGACACAGATACTCACTGCATGCAAACTGTTCATGGTGCAGCCGCATACAAGGAACAGTCGGAGGGGACTTAGTACTGCAAGCCACAGTTTATGCTAGAAGACCATAAGTAAATTCAAATTCCAAGCTTTAGCAATAGAGAAAATGGTCAAATGTTTCCTAAAATGTGCTGTAACCTTCCATTACACTGTTCCAAATATTCTGTGACCATAGCTATATATAATAACTGTAACTATCAGAATGCCACTTGTAGGTGTATAACACAATATGTGCAAATCATGCACCTGATTCAGAAGTGAATGTGTGCACAGTTCACGTACAAGTCCTGCATACACATGGCACAGTCCATGTAATGGGAGTTCATCACACCACATGCAGACTAGAGATTATGTTCAGAAAGTAATAATGCAAATAATTGTTTTTAATCACTCACAATCACTTCATATTAATGCAGTGTAGCCTGCTCATACACACATGGTCTTAAACTGCAGTGTTTCTGTACCAGCCCTTTCCACACCCACACCAACTATACAGTATCTATAGCAGCACACGCGTGTACACACACACACACCTAATCCTACACTTGCCTACTCCCTACATGTACACACACACCTAATCCTAAAAGGGGCTGATAAGAAGTTAGTAAGCTAATGCCTAAACTACAGTTGCATTTCCACTGACACCAGTAATCTGTATGTGGTGTCGTCTTCTATGATAGACAGGATTCTGGCAGCTCCTCCCACCACAGCTGTTGCGGCAGCACTTCTTTCTGCCACTACACTGGGAGTCAGTCCTGCAGCGTGAGGCACAGGGCCACTTCCGTCTGCCCCAACATCTCTGGACATATGGGCACCTGCCAGCTGCAAAATGCAATTAATCACAATTAAAGATAAAATTGGAGCAGATTAGAATTGTACTGTTTTTCTTACGTTTGATCTTGGCTGGGCACCATTTAGTGGGAACACATCTGTTGCGCTTTGTGTCAATGACTTGTCCTCTTGGGCATGTACACCCAGGTCTGCATCTTATTCTGCACCTCAGCCATTTATAATTGCCACAGGTCTTTCTACAGGGACTGGCACATCTGGAGTACACCTGACCTCTCACCGGGCAGCTTTCTGAGTGAAATAACCAGCCAACATTAAGTATATGCGTACAACAGCAATAATGTATTATAATCAAAATTTAATAACCATGCAATAGAAGCATATCTGAAGGACACACTGATGTAATCTAACTTACTTGGCATGCACTTCCGCTGGCACTGGGAAAAGGTTCTAAAGTTGTTTCCATTGCCACCGCAGCCGCCGTAATAGAACTTCTGACACTTCTTGAGCCTCGAGTTGTAGTAGTAACGTGGAATACGGGCTCTGCAGTGACCAACTGCATGTCTCATGTGGCAGACACCTTTGAGGACAAATATGTCAATACCGTTATGTGTGAGACCTTTGGCTTATCAAACCACAAGCATTATACAGTAATGGTTGAACATGACAATAATTATATAATTCATGGTGGAAGATTAAAAATTAGCTTACTGCACTTCTGCTGGCACTGGGAAAGCGACCTGAAGTTGTTCCCATTGCCCCCACATCCGCCGTAATAGAACCTCTGACACTGTCCTGTCCTTGAATTGTAGTAATAACGCAGAATGCGAGCCTTACAGTGTCCAACTCGAGGACTCATGGAGCACACATCTGCAGAAAGACAGGAAGGCAGCAATTAGTGTATGCATGGGATGCTGCTGTGGTCCTATAGAATGAGCTATACTGAATTTGGTCCCTCTTGAATCGTAAAATTAATAGCATAAAGTACAAAACTCAATGTTAGGGAAGTGCAACTCAGTTTCCTTTTCCAATTACTTGGTCAAACACCACAGACACACGTAGCTATACAGGTGATACTTGCATTCAGTTCTACAGTACCACATTTAGTCATGTGCACGTGCGTACCATGGAAGTATGTAGCTGTATATTAAATACTATAGTGAGTCATATGTATATACATCAGGCTCCTCTGCAGTTTAATTTTGGTGTATGTATAGTATTATGCAATGCACATAAATGCATAAATGCAAATACATTGCACTTGTTATACGTATGTGACTATGAAGAACTGGCAATGATTTTTTATAAGATTTGAACTCACTTTTTGGTTTTATCTTCCACCCATCAGACAGAGGAAGCAAGATGGCCAGCAAGACCACCAACAGTAGGAGACCTTTCCACATTGCTGTGCTCCAGTATAGTGCTATTCACTTGCAACTGGTTTGCGACAGCAGCGTGTTTATATAGACAAGGTGGGGTGTGACCCGCCCTCGCTACCTTCTGTACACAAATCACCTTTCAGTGGCTTACAATTGGTCAAGAGTTCCCTTCCTTCTACATTTGAACTTGTGGGAAGAGGACCATTCAAAAATGAATAGGTGGCAGAATTTGGATAGCTATAGTCTTGTATATTATGTTCCTATATAAATCTTCTTCACCTTACAGCAGCAATTTGTGTTAATGTATAGGTGCAAGGATGCCAAATAAGCTCAATAGTCAAGCTCTTAAATGTCATTTAATATATTTTACCCTTATATGGAAGGTTTACAGGCATTTACTTATAAATACATGCAATAATGCAACCGGTTCAGATGTACATTTAAAATCAGTTTGTTACATGAAATAGTTTGGTCACTTGCTTCTCTTGTTGAATGTATAATTAAGCTACCCATGCATGCAGAAATGTGGGTAAAGAACTCACATTGGTGCCTATGATATAGTGCAAGGAGATCAAAAGGAAGAACATGAAAGCAAGACTCTCTCTCTCCCTCTCTTCCTCCCTCCTTCTCTCATCAGTACTTTTTCTCTCCTATATGTATTACATACAGTATCTATATGTGCATGTGTTCTTAATGTCTATTGTTGTGTGTATAGACATATAGAATAATATTGAATGTGTGCACATGTGCGCCTTCAGTTCGTGAATGCATTTGAATGTCAGTGTCGTGTCACTCATGTCACTCACAGTGATGGTTTGGTTCATGCAACACCTGACTATATAGGTTGATGCTTGTACAGCCACAGAGAATTGTCAGAGAGAGCGTCAACATGTTGTGGCAATTTCCTTCTATGCAGTAGCTATATACTTTGAAATGAATCAAACAGTGCACTTCAAAATCTAAGAGCTGAATGGAGAATTGTGACGGGTTTTCCTAGGTGTTATTAATTGACAATTGCTTTCCTTGACTATGTAATCCTGTAACTATGACCACCAGGCTGCCGGAATGCCTATTCACACCTTTTCCCATACGCATGCACAAAGCATTGCCATTCAGTTCTATTCATAAGTGAATGAATGTCATGCGCGCACTGCTGTGCATGGTTGCGCATTCACTTGCTATGAACATTTTGCAATTGGATCATGAATGCTTGCCAACCCATGTACACCCATCATAGCTTTGGCCATTCTGTACATTGAACATATAAGCCAGGTGGAGAGAGCCACAGTATAAGCTATATAGTATTGACTATGTATCACTTTCTGGTGCATGGAAATGTATAACAAATAATTCATACCCTTATTACCCTTACCTATATTGTTTTAATTTTGCTGTTCTCAAAAATTAATGCAATTGTGCTTCTAAATTGTATTCAGACAGCAGCTTCCAAGAATTGTTGCTGAATAATTAACCAACATTTCATAGTCGCTGTCAGCATTGATTCTGTGGGAAAATGTTTTGAGACAGTAGTCAAATTAAACTTAATAATACATGTTGCATGGGCACACAAGTGCATGGCGCATATATAGTCTTGGGGATTGTAGACAAAAGGAAGAGCATCATTCATGATTGAGTAAAGGCAGCACTGGATGCTGCTTACACCTTCTTTGACAAGGAAGTTGATGTACTTTACTACAGCCAGAGTGATTCAATGAGAGATCGCTCTCCTCCTGATCTGAAACTCTTTTGTATGTACGTAGTTTATTAGAGCTACTGGGGAGTGCACTGGCAGAGGCTGCAGTCAAGTATTTGGCATCTGTGAGTTCCTGCGCCACAGCCATTCACAGTTGTAAAGAAGCAGTAGATTGGTGTATAATGAACATCCTGAAACTGAATCCACCCTGACAAAGTGGGGAAGAAGAGTTGATGGTGGTACATTATCGGCTAGGGGTACTACTACTGTAGGTGCTGCAGTAGGTGGTGGACACTTATATGTATGGAGCAGCCCAAATACTCAGCAATACTCCCAAGGCCCATGTGCATCAGGACTATTTTAAATTTCATGCTCTCAGTAGCAATGCTGATTATTATCTCCACATGTAACTAAGTACGCACTCTGCATACACATAAATAGTCATGATTACACAACTGACAGTATACACAAAAGTGCACATGTTCATTCTTGTGAGTCCATACATTACCCACAGTGGGACAACTGCATGATGCAGCTACTATATATTGAAATTTCTCTGCTCAGGAACTATATATGAGAAACCGCACTGCAGGACTCTGAATGGAGAAGTCAGAGAAGGAGAACAATAAACAAACAAAAGTACACTCAGACGTGGCAATGACTCAGCGATGTATGAGTGGTGCATAGCATAGGGTGGAAGCTTGATGCTGGTCACGCTAAAACAGTGCAAGTTAAACCTACGTTCACGGTGCATGCTGTCGAACATGCTAAGAGATCATGGATACCCAGTGAAACTGATATTAGTAACTTGGTAAACTTTTGAGTGGTAACGTAGAAGGAAGCAATTATGCACTGATTGTTAACTGTTATATAAACTGTTATTGCTGTTCAGCTCCACCGCACTCATAATTAAACTGGACTGTACATGTGCAGCCAGAATAGCTATCACTGTTAGACTAGCTAGCTAGTATAGCTAATGATAAACATGATTTGCATGTGGCATGTGCTGGAGTGATCATGCTTCATTATGTACATACATACATATGAATGTATGTAACATTATGTACATAATACATGCATACGGATTTATACCTGACACTGTGCTGGGTCTTCACACTTTCTCAGATCTATTTCTGGCTGGCTGTTGGCTGAGTTAAGCCTCAAAGTCTTCCCAAAGTGACCTATTGTGAAATCGCAGTTTGCACAACCTACCGTGTTCATAGTCTGCATGTCTGCTATATAGACTGTTCATTAGGCATCATGCTGATGATTGGACACTGATTGCTGAGACTAGTATGAGAGATACAGCACATGACTACCACCCTGGCCATATGCATGGACAAGGCACGTGACCAATCAATTCTAGACGCTGACCACCATCTTCGAGGAATATGGAGTAATTAAAAGTAGGTACGTATGTGCACATGCATGTGTGTGTGTACTGTCAGCAAATCAATTATATTCACGATGTTTACAGGTTAAAGTTGTAGGGTCATGAGTTGCCCTTAGCTGTGATCAGTACCAGAGAGTGTTTATTCGCTTTATCCGATTCTGTGGATAGTGTAGTTTAAGAACGTTCACAACCTGTAAACCATTAAGTCACTGGTGTGTGTACACAGTTCAACAAGATGTTCCCAAAAGCAGCTACAAGACCATGAGAACCCAATTGCAATGCATGCATGTGAACTGATCGTTGAACAGTATATACGTAGCTTTATAATGAACAATACATCACTTTCAGTAGTATTGGTCAACTGCTGAGCTATTCCTGGCAAGAGAGTTCGACTATGAAAGGCCTTTGCAAGTGGCTAGCTGCCAAAGTGTTTGTGAGTATGGTGTCAAATGTATTTGAACATCAATGTTTACAGGAGAAGCCCATGCATGAACCTACCTAACAGTTTGAAATAGGCTTTAAAGCTGGGTTTTAAAGCTCTCCTCTCCTGTGTGTGTGTGTGTGTGTGTGTGTGTGTGTGTGTGTGTGTGTGTGTGTGTGTGTGTGTGTGTGTGTGTGTGTGTGTGTGTGTGTGTGTGTGTGTGTGTGTGTGTGTGTGTGTGTGTGTGTGTGTGTGTGTGTGTGTGTGTATGTGTACTGTTACTCATTGACTCAATTTTCCTTATTTTTGTACCTTGGTCTTAATAAGGAAAATGTTTGCCCCGTGGGTGTGCGGGGTGTACGTGGGTGTGTGGGTGTGGGTAGGTGGGTGGGTGTGTATGTGTGTATGTCTTTATGTGTGCATGTGTGTACATGCGCATGGCAACATTGCATGCAGTTGAGGATCATGACCTGCAAAGTGGAGTAGGCAGTGACATCTGGGTTGTGTCCACAGTTTGTGTTACAGTAATTTCATATTCTTGTTTCCGTGAATGGTATGAGGGGGATTAGGAATTCCATAACTTGTAATAATACTTCTCTCCTTATTTGGATTAAGCTGTCACTGTGCGTAAGGGGTCCACAAGGGCTATGTACGAGGAGTCCCTTCTCACTTCTTCAGTGCATGGGGCGGGGCGGGGCATGTGACTAACTACCCCACCCACATATGCATTCTCTAAAACCTTGCGGTCGGAGAGTGGCCACGCTACATTCATCACAAGTTAAAAATCTAGTTGCAACATGGACGCAAGTAGGAAAACGGCATTGAGAAAACACCACCAAGACCTACGAAGTGGCCTTATTCCCCGGAACTTCCTACCAGATCTTCAAACGCTATTGACAGAAGTGGAGTACTCTGAGATAAGGGACCGCGAAGACAGAGTTGCTATAGTTGATGCGCTTGTTGAAGTCTTACTCACGAAGGAGAATTGGCACTTTGAAGAGTTTTGCGCCGTTCTGACAAGGAACGGGTACGAACATTGGGCGAAGACGCTACAAGAGGAAGCAGATCAAAGAGAGGGTAAGCTAACGAATAGCGATTGGCATAGATAAGGTGGGGGGCGGGGATTTCCGGAAACACTTTGCGCCGCCTTCAGTATTGTAAGCTATATCTCAGCTTCTCTTTAAGCTACAATAACGCCACTTATATCAGGCAACTGCTACAGGATAGCGCTATAAATGATGCAAGATCTAACTCCATCGTTCCATCCCTGGTCCAAGGGCTAGTCGAGACATTGATACTCACCGAAAATATCGGTAGACGGTAATTTCGGAAATATTGCGTAACTCGGAAAATGGAGAGTCTAGTCAGCTCGTGCGCATTGCAGGAGGCACCCTTCGTACTGCTGACGGTGGTTGGTACTTCATATATGCCAGAAGAGGTAAAAGGTATAGAAATAATAATAACAATTGGAAGGATCAATCAAAATGCAACCCAAAGTGAAAGTAAACATAGAAGTTGGTGCTAGCTATCAGTTATTTCTTACAAGCACTACAGAAAAAGAGAGTTTTTCCGATGGCTTTCTCTTGTATTCAGCACACTGATAGTGACACCATTTGCCACAGGTGCCATTGCATCCAATCCAGTACTTCTGCTCCTCATCTGACTCCTCCCAGTAGTTTGCACCGCAAACATAACAAGTGTCATCATCCTCAGCCGAAGACTCTTCACTGTCAGGTGTTGTGCCTGCTTGTGGCAATGCTTCTTTCACCTTCCCTGCCTTCTTGTCCTGCTCCTCCTTGAGCAGTTCCACAAATTCATTAGAGGTGATTACTTCCCCCTCAAACCGAACCTGTGTCTTGCTCCTGGTGCGTGCAGGTTGCTTCCTGACTTCTAGTACCTTTCGGGAGTAGTCACGCAAGTGAGTCCTGATGAATGGACTAGTGGACACACTTGTCTGCTGCCCACAACTGCCACAGGTGACCTGGTGTTTCCCCTGGCTCAACTCTTCCATCTGAGCAGACTGAAAGATGCTGGAAGGACCTAGCTTAGATGTCATTGCATTGCATGACAGGGGGAAAATCCCCTAAAACTGCCGGTGCACTGTGCCAGGGTAAGTGACTGTTCCCACAGCTTTGCAATGAGTCCTGGGAGTGCCTCTTTTGATACATTGGTACCTCTGATCTCCAGTTTCCATTGCTTCAGAACTGTCGCCCATGTCTTTTTCACTGGGCCAAAAACACCAACATCAAGAAACTGCAGGATGTGTGTGCAGTTTGGCGGTAAACAAAACAACTTCACATTTGCCTCCTGTGCTGTGCGAATAAGCTCCAAGCTGATGTGCGAATGGTGGCCGTCAAAGAATAAATACACTGGACCTGTGGCTGTCAGATGGCCAACAGCAGGGAGGAACAGCTTCCTGAACCAAGAGAGAAAGTTAGCACCATCCATCCATCCTGATTCACTTGTGCCATACCTGCATCCAGCAGGCCCCCCTTTCATCCACTGTTGATACATATTCTTTGCCTTATACAAAATAAAAGGGGGCAATCGCTGACCATTGGCACAGCAGCCCACATGGACTGTAGTGTGCTCCCTTCCTGTACCACCACCCACTTCATGGAGGGATTGTGCTCCTCGTTTGCAAAGCAACTTCTTGGAAGTGGTAGATGTACAGAAGGCGGTTTAATCGCAATTCCACAGTCTGTACGCTACTTCAGGATCTTTTGGATCCAGATGACCCTTCGCAAGGCTGGACTCCAGGCGGTCAAAGAAAGCATCAACGGTGTCCTTATTTGCTGCTTCTGCTCGTCGCTTGCTGAGATGCTGTGGTTTTCGCTCTGTCAAAGTGGGCCATCGCTTTAGGAATCGTTGCCACCAATCCTTACCAGGCATTCCATTGGAGAAGGGATTAACAATACCGCTCTCTCGGATGAAATCTGAGAGTACTACTGTTACCAACTCCCTGGTAATACCAAAACCCATCTCAGCTAGAACCTGGCAAGTGAGAACAATCTCCTGTTCCTCACAGTATGACAGAGCAGTTGGAGCACCAGCTCCAACCTTGCTCGACTTGCCAGAAACATGATCATGTAGAGTACTGTTTGGTATGTTGAACATTTTGGCAGCTGCGTGAATACTCACTCCCTTCTTGATCTCATCTAATGCACTTTGCATTGACTCTTGCGAATAACGGACAACTTTCTTAGGCTTGCAAGCCATGTTAACTCCACAAGTGCGAGTTTCAAATAATGCGCGTGCAATTGATTGCTGTCTGTGGGGCAAGGTGCTAGGTGTCAATTTTTAGGGGCTGCCTGCGGCAGCCCCTATATTGTTTTCAAATTGACGTTTTCATATGGCTTCATGTTACGGATATATATATATACTAGCGGACAGACCTGCCCTTCAGGCAGGTCTCTCTGCGTGCTCGGCGTATGCCAGCTGGTCGGACACAGGCTGGTAATGCCATTGCTACTCAGGCCCCAGCTAGTAATGCACTGGCTGGTCATGCATGCTTTGGCAAAGGATAGTCCAGGCTGGTCTGGTGATGTCAGTGTGACTGACCTAGCTACCATGTGTGCATGCAAATTTACATTGAAGATCACCGTAGACTAACAATGGATAGTTGTAAGAAGCTGATGGTTTCTGTGTGTGAGACAACCCCCCTTCCCTTATTCTCAGCTTCGGCATCACGCTAACTTGGGTGCAATTCTCGCACCTGCGCGAACGCCTAGGATACGGCATAGCTACTTTCTCTAACCCTAACCCTTTTCATACCCTAACCCTAACCAAAATGTAACCAGATGATCTTAACTAACATTTACATGCACAGCAATGCGCCGTCTAAGCCACAGCTAAGACAGTAGCCCATTGATAGGATATAGGCTGCATGCTTTGAAGTGTACACATGCTCAGTATACACATGTACATACATGCATGCATGCATGAATACTTTCAGGAAGTCTGTGAAGCATCAGTTACTACCTTGTAGCGTATATTATGAAAGTGAAAATTATTTTGCACACCATGCAGCCATCGTCATTCATACATTGTACCACTATTCACTATAATTACTTTCTGCTATGTATTCATGTGCACTGAAGGGTGCAATGCATTCATTAATGTATACACCTCTAACATAATTATATGTTATAGCTGCAAGGTCCTGTAGGAGGGTCCATTGTATACTGAAAAGTGGTCTAGTGCTTTCTGTAGGGGGGTCTAGTGCGTCCTGTACGTTTTTCGCAGATCCAAGATGGCCGACGGTCGGTTCATCCTAGGTTTTCGCCACACGCTCCTCGGCAGCAGCTTTTTTGCACGTCTACCACCTTATATTGATGTGAGGTGCAGCGTGACATGGCTGGAAACGTTTGGGCACGTTTCGTCGACGTTCGCGGGAGGAGTTCGCGAACAACGGTTGGGTTCTTCTTTTGTATTGGCAGCATAGGAGCGTGCGCGGAAAACCGTATATTTTCTCCGTAAATCCAAGATGGCGGACGTTTGTTTGCAGGTTTTTCGCCGCGCACTCCTCGGCAGGGGCTTCTTCGCGCACGTCGCCCCCCTTAGATCGAGACCGGGTGTGGCGTCCGTAATGTGGGAAAGTTTGGTGTCCATGCGCCGTTGCTCGCGGGAGGAGTTCGCGAACAACCGTTCTGCTCAATCCTTCTTTATATATATAGATATATAATACGCCAACCTACGGTTGTACGTCAATGCTTACATTTATATTGAATGTATTGGGCGAAGTATTGGGTATAGGGAATTTATATTGTCGGCCATTTTATTCGGCCGGAAGTGGACCGTGTGCGAGGCCAAGGGACTTTGAAAACCGGCTTCTAAGCGACGTCTTGGCGAACTTTGGACGTTTTCTTCCGCCTCTGATCCTGGAACAGACTCTTACAGCACTTCTGGCCGACGGACAAAGACACAGCTTCGAGACAGCGCCCAACAGGTCATCGACTTCGCCCCTCGCCTTCTTCGATAATGGCCGCGCCCGTCTCAGAGGACTTCACTCCGCCGCCTGGAACACATGACAGGAGCAACGTAGAAACTGGTGAACGCCGTGATATGTAGACGCTAACATTCTTCAACCGTTTGTAGCGTTGAAAAGCTTCACTCGCACGGTTGCCCTTCTGAATGCTCTTCAGAACCTGGCCCACGCGTACTGCGCTGTAGCAAACGTACGTAGCTTTTGCCATCACAGACCACTAGCTACTCTGGTGACTGTGAGTTCCTTGGTACATTATGTTTCTGTAATTACTCACTGTAAATGCATGTGATACAAGCAGTCATGTGTCTGTCTTTGCTGGAGATTTCTCTGTGCATGTGTGTGTGTGTGCGTGCTTGTGTGTGTGTGTGTGTGTGCCTCATGTGTCTGGTGATAGTGGGGTGTGTGTGTGTGTGTGTGTGCCTCATGTGTCTGGTGATAGTGGGGTGTGTGTGTGTGTGTGCGTGCATGTGTGTGTGTGCGTGTGTGTGTGTGTGTGTCTCATGTGTCTGGTGATAGTGGTGTGTGTGTGTGTGTGTGTGTGTGCTGAGGTTACTGAGGTATTAAGAAACGATGTCATGTTTACCTATTGTGAGTAACAGAGCTGCGACCGAAGGGAGCAAGTATTTCGAGTTGGGGCGGCAGCCCCACGAGTTTTTAACTCGAAATACTTGTTGATCACTTGTCACCTGTAGCGGAAATGAATTATAGTGCTGAGTCTAAGCCAGCATGTGTCATCGTAGCTACCCTTTCTGAGACACAGCCGACTTTTACAGTGGAGTTTAGCAAGTTTGCAGAAGGTTTTCGTATCGTATAGACGCCCAATTAATGGGGCGAGTAAGCGGCTTAATCAGATGTTCGGTTATGTGGCTTCATAAAGCCGCATTATTTATTGTTGTCGAAGAAGAGCAAGAAGGAGAAGTCATACGATCCGGCGTAGAAGAGTCAAGTGATGATACTTGCAGTTAAGGTGAGTAGCGCAGCAGTATTACCGTCAGCAGAGGTAGGAGAACAAACCGTTAGTCTGGTTTCCGGAAATCCCCTCCTTTCCGGAAATCCCCGCCCTTACCTTATACGTGCGAAACGAATCCCACAAGTAGGAGATCCGCGTTCTGAAGGTTTCTGCTACCCTTGTCTACCAACCCTTGTGATTGAGGAGGTTCATGTCAGTGCGTTTTTGTGTTTCCGTCACCTTTGGCATCGATTAGGGTGCAATTGGATGGCTCTTCAGCGTCAGATCCTCAAGTAAGCCTGCGCACACTCATCAGAAGTAGCTACTGCCATGCTATGGGTCACGTAGTCTGACCGCTAGCGTGGTGATACTATAGTTTACCTATGCGAGAGCAATAGGTGCTGTCCTTCATAGCTTCTCCTCTGTCTGTAGCCAAACGTTTGAGGACATCGTCCAGCAATGTGGGGTAGAACCCACGGAAGGAAACGTACAACAGTGGGTTGCGAAGATTGGTGCCGTTCTCAACCTGAAGTTGCGTTATAGTCCGCTCCTTCACCAGAGACTAGCAGATCGCTATAAGCACTATGCTCGCAGTCTCAAAATGAAAAAAGGAGGGCATGGAAGAGCACAGTATCGCAGCCAGGCGTGGACTGTCCCCGTTGAAGATTCTGATGTGGATTCTGTCCTCCTTCAGCAGCAAGTGACAGAGCTCACAAACAAAGTGTCCACTTTGGAGAGGGAGCTCTCAGACAGTGTGGCCTCATTGAAAAGGAGCAGAATGGAATCTGATCAACCCAGTGGTGTGTTTCAACTAGTACTAGTGTGTGTGTGTGTGTGTGTGTGTGTGTGTGTGTGTGTGTGTGTGTGTGTGTGTGTGTGTGTGTGTGTGTGTGTGTGTGTGTGTGATGGACTTGTTAGGAGAATATATATATAGTGCATTGTTACATGAGGAAGCCATACATCAAAGCAAGCTGCAGTGTGCTAATTTTGCATAACGCCACTGTTTACACTTTCACACCTCATAATACACTGCGTCGAATGGGGCTCTTATTTGCTAACCCAATCACTTTCTAGTCTTAAACAAACGTTTGTTTACTGCTTTATCAAAATGCCTTTGATATTCATCACCTTGTGAACTTTCTCATGAACATTGGCTCTGGAAAGATGAGTCATCAACATAAATTTATGCCTAGCACACGTGTATTTTTGGGGCGCCGAAGGCACCCCTATATTGTTTTCAGATTTAGGTATTCGTATGGCTTCATGTTCGTATATATATATATATATATACAGTGCAAGTTACAATATACACCACTAATCTAAAGTAAATAATATAATATAATATAATATAATATATATAATATAATATAATATAATATAATATAATATAATTCCCGGGGGGTTAGGCACCCCTCACGAACATGTGATAGGTGTGCCTTTGAAGTATGGGAGATTTTAACACTTTTAAATGAGGCAGAATTTTTAATTAGGTCTTCGTTCTTCTACAAGCAGCCCGCAAAATCCTAATATAAATGTTCATAGCATAACACTTAATGTATGGTGCATTTATATTGATGCATAGTGGTATCTTGTATATGAATGCAACTGGGCTCGTTGAGACGTGAAACTTGGTGGACACATCCAAGTGGTCCACCTTCCTATGTTATTAGCGGGATTTCTTAATTAGTCTCAAAATGGCCGACATATGTGAGGTGTATGATGTATTCAACCAGCCCGGCCCGCTCAGTCATGACACTTAATGGACCTAGCCAGATAATCCAACTGTTCATGTCATTAGCAGGATTTCTTAATTAGTTGCAAAATGGCCGAGACAAATGAGGTTCATTGCATATCTTAACGACCCAGCCCTGCTAAGTCATGATACTAAGTGGATGAAGTTAGATGACCAATTTCTTCATGTCATTAGCAGTATTGCTTAATTAGTCACAAAATGGAGGCGATGTTTTGAACAATCACATTTTGACACCAATTTGTAGGCATTTGCCGCTATGCTGGAGCAGAGCAGCATCAACATGTACACTTGCTCACAACTATCCAGCCACAATATCCAGCTACTTACCACCACATAGATAAATACAACCGCCATCATCACCACCACAGCGGAAGTTGCAATGAGCACACCAGTATAATATTATGTGCCAGAGCTGCAAGGAAACAGACCACCACATCAGGTGCTGCTACCACATACTACTACCACCACCACCACACAGTGCAAGTTACAATATTACAGCCACCACATGCATTCCTAGATGAAAATGACCACCACCACCACCACATGGTGCCAGTACAATGCATGCATTCAGTATATGCGCCATTGCTCTAGAAAAAACACCACCACCACCACCACACAGTGTAAGTTACAATATCGCAGCCACCACCACCTGTGCCAGTAGAGTATCTGTGCTAGTTGGTCATAGAAAAAGACCACCACCAGTGCAAGTTACAGTAGCCACCACCACATGTGTCAGTAGAGTATCTGCGCTAGCTGGTCATGGAAAAAGACCACCAGTGCAAGTTACAGTAGCCACCACCACATGTGCCAGTAGAATATCTGCGCTAGTTGGTAATTGAAAAAGACCACCAGTGCAAGTTACAGTGGCTCCGGGCCAGCACATGCAAGTTACAGCTGGTCAGAACCTGCACTGCTGCCATTGTAATGCACACTGCAGCAAGCAATTGTAACTTGCCTAAGGGCATGCCATTGAATTTCTTCCCATGCACCCTCAATTCAATGGCATGCCCTTAGGCAAGCTTACAATTGCTTGCTGCAGTGTGCATTACAATGGCAGCAGTGTGTGGTGGTGGTGGTGGTGTTTTTTCTAGAGCAATGGCGCATATACTGAATGCATGCATTGTACTGGCACCATGTGGTGGTGGTGGTGGTCATTTTCATCTAGGAATGCATGTGGTGGCTGTAATATTGTAACTTGCACTGTGTGGTGGTGGTGGTAGTAGTATGTGGTAGCAGCACCTGATGTGGTGGTCTGTTTCCTTGCAGCTCTGGCACATAATATTATACTGGTGTGCTCATTGCAACTTCCGCTGTGGTGGTGATGATGGCGGTTGTATTTATCTATGTGGTGGTAAGTAATATAATATAATATAATATAATATAATATAATATAATATAATATAATTCCCGGGTGGTTTGGCAGCCCTCATGAACATGTGCTAGGTATGGCTTTGAAGTATGAGAGATTTTAACACTTTTAAATGAGACGGAATTTTTAATTAGGTCTTCGTTCTTCTACAAGCAGCCCGCAAAATTCTTATATAAATGCACATAGGAGAACACTTAATGTATGGGGCATTTATATTGATGCATAGTGGTATCTTGTATATTAATGCAACTCGGCTCGTTGAGACATGAAACTTGGTGGACACGTCCAAGTGGTCCACCTTCCTATGTTATTAGCGGGATTTCTTAATTAGTCTCAAAATGGCCGACGTATGTGAGGTGTATGATTTATACAACCAGCCAGGCCCGCTCAGTCATGACACTTTGTGAACCTAGCCAGATAATCCGACTGTTCATGTCATTAACAGGATTTCTTAATTAGTCGCAAAATGGCCGAGAAAAGTGAAGTTCATTGCATATCCCACCAACCCAGCCCCGCTAAGTAGTGATACTAAGTGGACATAGTTAGATGGTCCATTTGCTCATGTCATTAGCAGGATTGCTTAATTAGTCACAAAATGGAGGCGACCTTTTGAACAATCACATTTTGACACCAATTTGTAGGCATTTGCCGCTATGCTGGAGCAGAGCAGCACCCACATATACACATGCTCACAACTATTCAGCCACAATATCCAGCTACTATACCACCACATATATAGATAAATACAACCACCATCACCACCACCATGCACAGTGGAAGTTGCAATGAGTAGCATATTATGTGCTAGAGCTGCAAGAAAACAGACCACCACATCAGGCGCTGCTACCACATACTACTACCACCACCACACAGTGCAAGTTACAATATTACGGCCACCACATGCATTCCTAGATGGAAATGACTGCCACCACCACCGCCACTCAGTGCAAATTACAATGCATACATTCAGTATATGCACCATTGCTCTAGAAAAAACACCACCACCACCACCACCACACAGTGCAAGTTACAATATCACAGCCACCACCACCTGTGCCAGTAGAGTATCTGCGACAGTTGGTCATAGAAAAAGACCACCAGTGCAAGTTACAGTAGCCACCACCACCTGTGCCAGTAGAGTATCTGCGCTAGTTGGTCATAGAAAAAGACCACCAGTGCAAGTTACAGTGGCTCCAGGCCAGCACATGCACGCACCATTCGCACCACCACATGTGCCAGAAAGTGAATGCACTCAATGGCTGAAGAAAAAGACCACCAGCGCAAGTTACAGCCGGGCAGTACCTGCACCGCTGCCATTGGAGTGCACGCTGCAGCAAGCAATTGTAACTTGCCTAAGGGCATGCCATTGAATTTCTTCCCATGCACTCTCAATTCAATGGCATGCCCTTAGGCAAGCTTACATTTGCTTGCTGCAGCGTGCACTCCAATGGCGGCGGTGCAGGTACTGCCCGGCTGTAACTTGCGCTGGTGGTCTTTTTCTTCAGCCATTGAGCGCATTCACTTTCTGGCACATGTGGTGGTGCGAATGGTGCGTGCATGTGCTGGCCTGGAGCCACTGTAACTTGCACTGGTGGTCTTTTTCTATGACCAACTAGCGCAGATACTCTACTGGCACATGTGGTGCACGTGGTGGCTACTGTAACTTGCACTGGTGGTCTTTTTCTATGACCAACTAGCGCAGATACTCTACTGGCACAGGTGGTGGTGGCTAGTGTAACTTGCACTGGTGGTCTTTTAATATAAATAAATAAATAATTCCCAGGAGGGTTGGCGGCCTTCATGAGCATATGCTAGGTATGGCTTTGAAGTATGGGAGATTTTAAGACTTTTAAATGAGACGGAATTTTTAATTAAGTCTTCATTCTTCTACAAGCAGCCTGCAAAATGCTAATATAAATGCACCTAGGAGAACACTTAATGTATGGTGCATTTATATTGATGCATAGTGGTATCTTGTATATTAATGCAACTGGGCTCGTTGAGACATGAAACTTGGTGGACACATTCAAGTGGTCCACCTTCCTATGTTATTAGTGGGATTTCTTAATTAGTCTCAAAATGGCCGACATATGTGAGGTGTACGATTTATTTAACTAGCCAGGCCCGCTCAGTCTTGACACTTGGTGGACCTAGCCAGATAATCTAACTGTTCATGTCATTAGCAGGATTTCTTAATTAGTCGCAAAATGGCCGAGAAAAGCGAGGTTCAATGAATATCCCACCTACCCGGCTCCGCTAAGTCTTGATACTAAGTGGACATAGTTAGATGGCCCATTTGCTCATGTCATGAGCAGGATTGCTGAATTAGTCACAAAATGGAGGCGATGTTTTGAACAATCACATTTTGGCACCAATTTGTAGGCATTTGCTGCTATGCTGGAGCAGAGCAGCACCCACATGTACACTTGCTCACAACTATCCAGCCACAATATTCAGCTACTATACCACCAATAGATAAATACAACCATCATCACCACCACAGTGGAAGTTGCAATGAGTAGTATATTATGTGCTACAGCTGCAAGAAAACAGACCACCATGCACATTAGGTGCTGCTACCATATACTACTACCACCACCACACAGTGCAAGTTACAATGTTACGGCCACCACATGCATTCCTAGATGAAACGACCGCCACCACCACCACACAGTGCAAGTTTCAATGCATGCATTCAGTATATGCGCCATTGCTCTAGAAAAAAACACCACCACCACCACCACCACACAGTGCAAGTTACAATATTGCAGCCATCACCACCTGTGCCAGTAGAGTATCTGCGTCAGTTGGTCATAGAAAAAGACCACCAGTGCAAGTTACAGTAGCCACCACCACATGTGCCAGTAGAGTATCTGCGCTAGTTGGTCATTGAAAAAGACCACCAGTGCTAGTTACAGTGGTACCGGGCCAGCACATGCAAGTTACAGCCGGTCAGAACTTGCACCGCTGCCATTGGAATGCACGCTGCAGCAAGCAATTGTAAGCTTGCCTAAGGGCATGCCATTGAATTGAGAGTGCATGGAAAGAAATTCAATGGCATGCCCTTAGGCAAGTTACAATTGCTTGCTGCAGCGTGCATTCCAATGGCAGCGGTGCAGGTTCTGACTGGCTGTAACTTGTGCTGGTGGTCTTTTTCAATGACCAACTAGCGCAGATACTCTACTGGCACATGTGGTGGTGGCTACTTTAACTTGCACTGGTGGTCTTTTTCTATGACCAACTGACACAGATACTCTACTGGCACAGGTGGTGATGGCTGCGATATTGTAACTTGCACTGTGTGGTGGTGGTGGCGGTGATATATATATATATATATATATATGCCACCACCACCTGTGCCAGTAAAGTATCTGTGCTAGTTGGTCATAGAGAAAAAGACCACCAGTGCAAGTTACAGTAGCCACCACCACATGTGCCAGTAGAGTATCTGCACTAGTTGGTCATAGAAAAAGACCTCCAGTGCAAGTTACAGTGGCACCAGCACCATTCACACCACCACATGTGCCAGAAAGTAAATGCGCTCAATGGCTGAAGAAAAAGACCACCAGCGCAAGTTACAGCTGGTCAGAACCTGCAATATATATATATGTATTAGTTATACCACGGCGCTGAGGTGTATATGGATTTTAGGCGCACGATGCCCGAGGGCGCGAAGCGCTTGAGGGCGAGTGCGTCTAAAATCCATATACACCGAAGCGCCGTGGTATAAGTGATATATACCCCGCCTAGCGCGTCTAGGCTCTTATTCGAATGGCGGGCTTCTTCCAGGATGGCAGCTCTGAAGAGCGGCTGTCAAGTTTTGTTGAATTCGCAAGTGCTGTGAAGTTTTTGCCTTTTGTTAAGCCACTGGAGCAACACTCTAAAGAAGCCAGTGAAGTGATTGAGGCATCTCCGACGTTTTCGGCCTTCGAGGGTTCTTTGCGCTCGCTGTTCGTATTTCTGTTCTCCGTAAACAGTGCGTTCCCACTGCTGCAGTGAGTTTGGGTACCTTTGCGTACGAATTAGTGCACGAGCTTGCTGTTTCTCATTTGTGCACTGTGCGGGTCGCGTACATGGTTTATCTAGCTCGGCTACGAACCGCTTTACATTTTTGGCTTGCGTGCATTGGTTGCAGCATGGTGGAGTGAGGTATTCTCCTTTTCAATGCTTTGTGGACTCTCCCGGAGCCACGCAAAGTTGAAGCTGACTGCAAATTGCTGCATTTCTGTGTGTGTTTTGGTGTGATTTGACACCTTCGTTGTTATCAAAAACAATTTCTTGTTATCTTTCACACCTTCCATATTTGGGCTGGGATATAACAGGATTTAAGCGCCCCTGTGCATATATATGCTTCTTAGCTCCTGTTATATCCCGGCTGGCTTGTTTACGCGATATATTTTCGCGCGGTTACCATGGCAACGGGGTATATATACAGTGCAAGTTACAATATACACCACTAATCTAAAGTAAATAATATAATATAATATAATATAATATAATATAATATAATATAATATAATATAATATAATTCCCGGGGGGTTAGGCACCCCTCACGAACATGTGATAGGTGTGCCTTTGAAGTATGGGAGATTTTAACACTTTTAAATGAGGCAGAATTTTTAATTAGGTCTTCGTTCTTCTACAAGCAGCCCGCAAAATCCTAATATAAATGTGCATAGCATAACACTTAATGTATGGTGCATTTATATTGATGCATAGTGGTATCTTGTATATGAATGCAACTGGGCTCGTTGAGACGTGAAACTTGGTGGACACATCCAAGTGGTCCACCTTCCTATGTTATTAGCGGGATTTCTTAATTAGTCTCAAAATGGCCGACATATGTGATGTGTATGATGTATTCAACCAGCCCGGCCCGCTCAGTCATGACACTTGATGGACCTAGCCAGATAATGCAACTGTTCATGTCATTAGCAGGATTTCTTAATTAGTGGCAAAATGGCCAAGAAAAATGCGGTTCATTGCATATCTTACCGACCCAGCCCTGCTAAGTCATGATACTAAGTGGATGAAGTTAGATGACCAATTTCCTCATGTCATTAGCAGTATTGCTTAATTAGTCACAAAATGGAGGCGATATTTTGAACAATCACATTTTGACACCAATTTGTAGGCATTTGCCGCTATGCTGGAGCAGAGCAGCACCAACATGTACACTTGCTCACAACTATCCAGCCACAATATCCAGCTACTACACCACCACATAGATAAATACAACCGCCATCACCACCACCACAATGGAAGTTGCAATGAGCACACCAGTATAATATTATGTGCTAGAGCTGCAAGAAAACAGACCACCACATCAGGCGCTGCTACTACATACTACTACTACCACCACCACACAGTGCAAGTTACAATATTACGGCCACCACATGCATTCCTAAATGAAAATGACCACCACTACCACCACATGGTGCCAGTACAATGGATGCATTCAGTATATGTGCCATTGCTCTAGAAAAAACACCACCACCACCACCACACAGTGCAAGTTACAATATCGCAGCCACCACCACCTGTGCCAGTAAAGTATCTGTGCTAGTTGGTCATAGAGAAAAAGACCACCAGTGCAAGTTACAGTAGCCACCACCACATGTGCCAGTAGAGTATCTGCACTAGTTGGTCATAGAAAAAGACCACCAGTGCAAGTTACAGTGGCACCAGCACCATTCGCACCACCACATGTGCCAGAAAGTAAATGCGCTCAATGGCTGAAGAAAAAGACCACCAGCGCAAGTTACAGCTGGTCAGAACCTGCACCGCCACCATTGGAGTGCACCCTGCAGCAAGCAAATGTAACTTGCCTAAGGGCATGCCATTGAATTTCTTCCCACGCACCCTCAATTCAATGGCATGCCCTTAGGTAAGCTTACATTTGCTTGCTGCAGCGTGCACTCCAATGGTGGCGGTGCAGGTTCTGACCAGCTGTAACTTGCGCTGGTGGTCTTTTTCTTCAGCCATTGAGCGCATTTACTTTCTGGCACATGTGGTGGTGCGAATGGTGCTGGTGCCACTGTAACTTGCACTGGTGGTCTTTTTCTATGACCAACTAGTGCAGATACTCTACTGGCACATGTGGTGGTGGCTACTGTAACTTGCACTGGTGGTCTTTTTCTCTATGACCAACTAGCACAGATACTTTACTGGCACAGGTGGTATATATATATATATATAATATATTTCTGTCATTGCAAATGGCGGCGCTCACGTCAATCTTTACAAAGCTTTAAATCCTCTCTAATGACGTTTCGCCGTGTTTGAATCGAACGAAATGTGGTCATAAACATGTGTTAATAGAGTGATACTAATAAAAAGCCTACGGAACGTCTCTTCTGCGAGATACAGCTCCAATTATCACTGACGGGCATTGTAAAATGGCCGCACGCTCGACGCTTTCTGTTTGCTAGGCTCAAAACCATCTTTCTTTAGATTCTGCCGTGTATCCAAAGAACGCAAAGTGTTTCTAGAACATGTTTAAGTAATAGTATTGTGGTAGGAAGCTTACTTAACTGTTTTTCTGCGAGGTACGGCCCTAAATACAACAAGTCTAGTGACCCGTAGGCCAATAATGGGAGACCAGCAAGTCATGACACATAATTATAGCTATGATTCGCTCATAGAGTCATCATAGGGTAGCCTTTTAGCCAGCACACTCCTCCTCCAGGCACAAAGTAACAATTGCTCATTCAGAATGTAATATAGATCAAAAAGCAGTAGGCAAACATTTGACAGTTTGGTAGGGATGCTTTCACTGGATATGGCTAGACTAGAAACTCTTGCAAACCCAACGGTCTAGTGTGTCTTGATGTATCTTTCAGGCCAACAACAATACTGTACCCCCAACTATCTGATTTACTGAATGTACATGGGAAAATTGCTAACAAATAGTTCGAGGTTCAGGGGCGCCCTGGCGCCCCACGAGTTTTTTAACTCGAAATACTTGTTATGGCAGTGACATGTAATTGTGCATGTAATGTCTTTAGTGATAGAGAAACCAAGATTCCCTTGTGACATGTAATTGTGCATGTAATGTCTTTAGTGATAGAGAAACCAAGATTCCCTTATGACATGTAATTGTGCATGTAATATCTTTAGTGATAGAGAAACCAAGATTCCCTTGTGACATGTAATTGTGCATGTAATGTCTTTAGTGATAGAGAAACCAAGATTCCCTTTCACGAGTTCACTTGTTGGATCAAATTGAAGGTAGATCTCGCCACTCCCAAGTTCTCCAGTCGTTTAAATCCTAGTACACTCTCTAAAAAGAAAGTTCTCCCTTCACACGCTGCTTGTAGGACTTCTAATTATTTGCCCTAGTGCCGACTCAAGCGACGCCGACGCTTTATTCAGTACGAGAGGCCGCTGACAGCCTTTTCTTGCGACGCGCTACTCGCCTTTTGCCTTTTGCTCCGAGAAGATCGTGTTCTCCAATTTCTATAGTAACTTCAGTCAGGTTCGTTCAGTAAATTCATTCGACAGCGAACGAATTCAAGCGCTAATCACTGCTGTTTGAATCGTAACAAGTCAGTTATAACATGGCTGCTCGGGCGCTTAGCTGATTTATCGCACTCGGGCGCTTCGCACCCTCGTGTGATAAATCAGCCAGCACCCTCGCGGCCATGTTATAACTAGTACTTGTGTATGTCTGTGTGTGTATAAAGTGTAATGCATGATGCTTGATATAGACATCCCCAAGTGTAAGTAGGAATTCTATGGACAGAGTTCCAGGACAGATACTCTGATGAGTACACGCACATTCATGTCAATCATGCACAGTGTGCCATTTGTCATGGCTTGTTTTATATTTCATGCTAATAGTGTGTTTAGATGCCAAGAACTTGGTACCCACTGGCATTGCAACCAAGAAGCTTCGGAAGCAGATTGGGGAATACTCCAAATCCCACTACAATAGACTGAAGAAAGATCCTGTACGTAGCTGAGTGCCTATCTTTATCTGTACTCAAGGACATTGGACACATTCCTTTGTCTGTCCAGACATTCAATACTGTGACCAACCAACGTGATGAGCTTCATTTGGAAGTCAAGGACAAGGAATGTGATGAGGAGGAAGTGGTCAGCTTAGCCCTGATGAAAAAGGACCGGCACATGATTTCAGGTACACTCACTTGCTTAGTTGCATACTTTATAGTTGTGTACTTGTAATGTGTATACAATTGGCAGTACACGTGCAGCTATTACCTCTATGCATTTGTAATCAGTTGTTTGCACATTCTAAAGGAGGAGCGTATCAGGACCTGGCTAATGTGTTTGCAGACATGCCACCGCTCGCTGAATGAGCAGTGGACCATTGTGCCAACACCGAATGGGACAAATGGCGTCCAGCAATCCCTTCGTGAGAGACTCCTCCTCAGGATTAGACGTATGCTTCGAACTGCACCAGAAGATGCTCCTTTCAGGTATATACATTGCATGTTGTTGCTTGTACACTATTGATTTCCTATTTTTCATGACATTTATTTTCCACATGCAGAGCCAGACGAACATTCAGGGTGAAGCTCTCAGGAGATGGCACCACCATCGGGAAGCGGATCCACTGTATGGTATTTTCCTTTACCATCCTGGATGAAATTGACTCCGTTTCCTCAGTGGATGGGATACATCCCATTGCCATCTTCAGAGAGCCAGAGTCCTATGACTCACTCTCTTTGGCCCTGGCAGATGTAGTCAAGGAGGTGGCAGAGCTCACTAGTGGACTTGAGATTGAGGGTGTTCACTACAATGTATGTGTGGTGTATATGCAATTATGTGCTGTAATTGGAATTGGTGCGCCTTGTAATTGCTTGACTTGTATTTCACTTTCTGTCATTCCTGTAGCTGTCTTTCTACCTTGGGGGGGGGGGGGGGGGATTGGAAGTTTTTGGCCCTTCTCACAGGGATTGACTCTGCCAGCAGTCAATACGCCTGCATCTGGTGCAAGTGCCCCTCCCAGGACAGATGGGATACCTCTCATCAGTGGTCCATCACCAATGCAGACGAAGGAGCCCGGTATGCATAATTACTTCAAAGTTGAATACCAATTACATAGTAATGGATTTGTACTTCATATTTGTATTTATAATGGCCTTTCTATATACCATAGAACCATTGAAGAGAACCTGCAGCTGGCATCCTTGCCAAAGTCAAAGCAGCAGTACAATGTGTCCCGGAAGCCAGTGTTTCCCACCATCCCTTTAGATCATGTTGTCATTGACAACCTGCATCTCTTCTTGAGGGTGAGTGATGTGCTCATTGACCGGCTCATAATGGACCTGCTGAGGTTGGATGCAATTGACAAGGCAAGGAGAGTTGCAGGACTAGACTGTACGAAGCACAAACATGTAGCAGCCTTTGAAGAGTTTGTTCGGAGCCTTGGAATATCAGGTTTTTCTCTGTTTCTCGGAGATGACTCCAAAGTGAAATGGCGGACATTCACCGGTGAGCAATATTCTCAGAGATCTACTGAAGCATTTCCCACTTCACTTGGTTTAGTTGACATGTTTGACCCACAGGGCCTGAGAAGCTAAAACTGATGTCCACTGTGGACCTCTCAGTCTTGTTGCCTAAGGAGCCTCCCTCACGGGTTGCTACAATGCAATCCTTGTGGCTGGAGCTTCTTCACATCAACGGGCTGCTGGGGAAACCCCAGCTTGATCACAGTGGTATTCTCCAGTTTGAGCCATGGCCAAGGCATGGGTGGTGAAATTCTGTACAATCTACCAGAAGGCCAGGGTTACACCATACATGCATGCGATGCACAGTCATGTTGGGCAGTTCCTGAGGCAGCATGGAGGTCTCCTGCCATTTACTCAGCAGGGGGTAGAGAAGTATAATGATCGACTAACAAAGATGTACTTCAGGTTTGTGTGTGTGTGTGTGTGTGTATGTGTGTGTGTGTGTGTGTGTGTGTGTGTGTGTGTGTTTTGTGTAATATGTATGTATTCATCTATGCATGTGTTGTAAATATTCATCCATTCCACCAAACAGGGCAACCAACATGAAATCAATGGAGGCACTGACTCAGGTTCTGCAGAAGAGCAATTGCCTGGAGTATTTTGCCGACAGTGGGATGAAGGCAGGTCCAAGGGATGTCAGATGTGGCAACTGTGGTGGCGGAGGACATTATCATCTGACATGCTCCAAGGAATGCAAGATTTGCAGATCCACACCCTATTGTGGACATCTGGGTTAGTGCAGTGTGTATGCATCTATATGCCATGTGACATGTACATCTAAGAGTCATATTATCTATTTCATTCTCCTTTTATCGCTCCTATCTCCTTCATTCTATTATATATAGTCAAGAAGAAATCTGAAGGGAGGGTGACATATGTGCCAGACTGTCCCAAAGATGACTAAGAGTTGCCCCCTTGCCTTGTAAGTGGCACCCCTGTGTTTGTGTATGCACATGCAGACACAAATGGTTTTTCTAAAAACCACCACTCCTCAAAAGATTAGTCAGCAACTACCAAAATAGCAGCAACATGCATGTGCAATACTGTACTGAGTACACTGCACTGAAGAGCCCCAAACAGGGCGAAACAGCCTCAGTAGCTGTCTGCAGTTCTCTATCTATGTGTGGATATGTGCTTGGTATATATACATGCTATTGCATGTCAGAACTGTATGCCCGCAATGTCCGCTATAATGTCACAGTGCAGCCCTGCATGCCGTTTGCCCTTTACCATTTGTGATTTAAGGGATATAATTATGCCTATATACAACCATGTTTGGCATAACACAGCATAACAAATTATAAACATACCATACCTGTATGCATATGCCTAGTGATCTCACTAGGGGAATCACTATCATACATTGTGCCATATAGATACATATTTACTGCATATTGCAAGGAGCTGCAGACAGTAAGCTGGTAGCCCAGGAAACTGTTTCGGCCTCATTAGGCCTCATCAGTGCAGCATACCTTAACATGCAATAGTGCTACCACAACACACAGACACAGTTCACACGCAATTCCATGATCCAGAGAGACTAGCTATCCGCTTTCACACTCAATAAACAAAACAACTTTACACTTCTGTGAAACAGTAAACGACGGAGGGTAACGCGTACGTGGAAACGGGACTACCCACAGACGTCTAATTAGAAGCAATTAGAAGTAATTAGAAGCAATTAGAAGTAATTAGCGCTAGACACATCAAAGCGCCCCCAGAAGCGAAATGATCGCAACAACTTCATATACCGTATTCGCTCTATTAGACGCCGCGGCTACTATTTATTTCGCTAGGCAATTTGGTGCGGCGTCTATTGGAGAGCGGCTACTAATAGAGAGCGGCGTTTATTAAACTCAGTGGGCATCCGTCGGTGACTCGGTCGGTGAAGTCTTTTGTGAAGTAGGGGCTTTGAGAAGAGCCCCTACCTCAACCGGTCCCAAGACTTACACAGCCGCTGGGAATGTGCGTGCTCCCAGCAAAGCGTTGTGCCTCCAGTGGGTGAAAGAGTGCTGGGAGGCGCTTCCAACAGAGACCGTAAGGAAGTCCTTCCGCGCGTGTGGGATTTCCGTGCACACAGACGGCACGGAAGACGGAGAAATCCACTGTCTTAAGGAAGGTGGAGTGGCTGCAGACGCCAGGAAGACAATTGAAAGAGACACTGCCGCGCTTGCCACTGCAACAGATTCGCTCGCGGAACAAGACCCCTTCGCCGAGAGTTGGAGGAGAACGAACTTGTTCTAGAAGACTGCTAACTCATTATACTATGCTTTCTACTATCCTTAAATGTAGCTACTGTGTACGTTTTGCTTGTTATTGTTATTGTTATTGTTATTATTATAGGGTAACCCCTTCAGCACTGGCTGGTATGAATGGGGGACCCAAACACAGAAGATACAATAAACTGAATACACATCAAAACTCACAGGGAATAGTCCTTAGAGTAAATTGTCAATTAATTGTCATTGCAAAAATTAATGATAATAATTAAACAGCATAGTCCATATAGTATTGGCTGATCTTCCCCTTAAATGCCTGCTCGTCTGCTTCCCGGATCTCTAGGGGGAGCTGGTTCCAATCTTGGCCAGCCCTGTAGGTAAAAGATCTGCCCAACCAGTTTGACTTAGGCCTTGGTAAGTATAGATCCTTATTTCTTCTCGAGCTGCGTCGCCCAAGATCCTCATTTGTCTGAAGCAATTTCCTAAGGTAGGTGGGGCATTCTCCTCTTAAACATCTCCTCAACACAATCATCCTCATCATTCTTCGTCTATTCTCTGGTGTCATCCACCCCAGCCTAGATCTCATGGCTGCAGACGAACAGTCCCATTTCTCTCCAAGAATCATTCTCATTCCCCTTCTCTGAATACTGTCTAGTTTCCTGGCATCCACCTGATCACACTCTGCCCAGACCACAGCACAGTAGTCCAGATGTGGCTGGACTAAAGCCAAGTAGAGCCGCTTCCTCAGTTCTGTGGGTAGGGACTTTCTGACCGCAAAGAGGAGACTCAAAATGGAGAAACACTTCTTCTGGACACTGGTTACATGCTTCCTCCAGCTCAGTTTCCTATCAATAGTCACCCCCAAATACCTCACCTCCTCACTCATCTCTACTGCTTCACCATTCACTTTCACCTGCATTCCTTTGGCCTCCCCTTCTCTGCTTCTCCTGGACATGCAGAGGAATTGTGTCTTTTGTAAGTTCATTCTCAGGCCATTCAGAGTTACCCATGAAGCCAGCCGTCCAAGATCTTCTGAGAGTACCTCTTCCACCCTTTGACTGCACTGGTCTGCAAAGTATACTGTCGTGTCATCCGCATACAACATGACCTTACTACTATGCAGAGTTGCTGGCAAGTCATTGACAAAGATGGTGAAAAGTAGAGGTCCCAGAATGGACCCTTGTGGAACTCCCATACTCACATCCACCCATTCAGACATCTCATCTCCGTATGCCACACTCTGTCTTCTTCCACTCAGGTAGTTCTTGAACCATTCCAGGGATTCATCCCGGAAACCATACAATGCAAGCTTCTGCAGCAACAGGCAGTGGTTAATAGAGTCAAACGCCTTACTTAGGTCAATAAAGACCGAACCAACAATCTCATTCCTTTCTAGGCTGCTTCTCCAATCGTCTACAGTTTTCAATAAGACATCCTGGGTGCAGTGGTAAGGTCTAAAGCCAGATTGTGCTTCATGCATCATATTGAACTTCTCAAAGTACCTTGACACTTGTGCATGAACTAGGGACTCAAAGACCTTTGCCACAATTGGTAAAATGGAAATGGGACGAAAGTCCTCCACAGATCTGGCCCTAGATGTCTTGGGAACGGGAATGACCCTGGCTGCTTTCCACTCTGATGGGATCTGAGACAGCTGCAGACTTGAATTGAAGAGGTCACACAGACTGTCACATATTGCAGGAGCAGTGGCTTTGAGCAACCATGCACTAATGCCATCCATGCCAGTAGCTTTCTTGGTGTCAAGGTTAGCTAGAGCCTGTGCAAGTTGCTCTCTAGAGATGGAATCAAAATTAAAAGAGGTTGAGTACCGCGGCATCTCGGGAGGTGGCAGAGTACCCTGAGAGCTGGAAGCACCCCTGGAGAAGTGATCACTGAAACGTCTGGTGACATCGCTCCCAAGCCCTAGGTCAGCCACGGGTGCAGATCCCTTGCCCCTACCCAAAAGCCTGTTCAAGTGCTTCCAGGTTCCTCTCCGTGAAGACTTGGATGTCAGTGATACGAAAAAGGAACGCTTGGCCTGTCTCAATTCTCCCGTAACTTTGTTTCTGAGACTTCTGTACCTGTCCCATAACTCAGCACTGCTGGTCCTTTTTGCACGGTTATGTAGCAGGTTTCTTTTCCTCATATTCTTCCTGATATTGGCATCAATTCATGGTAGAGATTCCTTGCGCACTCTGCATCTGACAATTGGGGCATGCCTGTCAACTATACCAAGAAATACCTTCTTCCACTGATCCCACATATCATCAATGTTCTGGTTGTCCGATTCCCATTTTGCACCTTGGAGGTCCTCCAGTAATGCATCCATATTGCACTTTCTGTATGCTCGCACATTTCTGAACTTGTGCCCTTGACACGACTCACCCAATTTAACTGCATACACTAAGAGGTGGTCACTAACACCAACATCCAGACAACCAGATTCAAGGAAGCCACAAGGATAAGAAGATAGGATGTGGTCAATCAGCGTCATTGAGTTCTGGGTCACTCTTGTTGGCTCAGTAATCATCTGTGTTAAACTAAACTCTTCACACATAGATCGCATTCTTCTTGAGATGGTGCAATCAGAAAGGTAATTAATGTTCATGTCACCCATCACTAAGATTTCCTTACTCTCCTTGCTGGCGTTGTCTAACATAGCTGAAAACTCTTCAAAGAATTGGCAACTACAATCAGGGGGACGGTAGACTGTGCAAACTAGCATCGGCTTTCTCCTGTTGATGCGAGTCTCGATCCAAATAGCCTCTAGGATACTGCTCTCCAAGTCTTCCCTCCTCTTGCACCGAGAGCTATCAGGGCAGTACATGGCCACACCCCCACCACGTCCTCCCCTGTCCCTTCTGAACAGACAATACCCAGGGATAGACACAACTCCATCAGGAAGTTTGGGGTCCAGCCATGTCTCACTAAGAGAGAGAAACAGCTTACCATCTCTGATGGGAGTAATGTGATCATGAATCTCATCAAAACATCGGTGCAGGCTTCGCACGTTCAAGTGGCAGAAAAGGTAGCCATTCTTGTGTCTTTTCGTTACATCCTTTAGTCCTGGAGAGTCTACAACATGATCATCTTCATTAGATCCAGCACTTGGGTGATCACCATGGTGTGAAACAGAAGGAGACCCAAAGAAGCTTTCAGAGAGTGGAGGTAAGGAACACTGAGCACAATACCAACTATCCTCACAATTACCCAAGGCAAGGTAAGTCTCCATAGGTACATGTTCGCAGGCACAGTGAAACCATTGGTCGCATGAATCGCACTGCAAGCCCTTCTGATTGGATTTCACAGGTTTTTCACACCTCGCGCAGGGGAACTTGAACGTGGGCCCAGGATTTAGTTCAACGTCTCCAGAGAGTAACAGGCAGGTGGTAAGAACGGGTAACAGATACTGCGATCTCTGGTGACGGAAGATACAGCTACCGAACTGCTTAAGCAGACGGGTTCTTTGCCGACTTTCGCGTCTGGTGATGGCAGGTAACGGCAATCCCCGCTGAGTGATCGCTACGTACGATTCCAAGTTAGTGGGCTCACAGGGATGTCTTGGGTGTGTAGAAACAATCGCAGAGCGCTCTGACCACGGGACTCGCAACAGGATAAACAGCCAGATCAAAACTAGCACACGCACCACCGCCATCTTTGCAATCGGTCAAATAAAGTGTATTGCTATCTCTGCTATTGCCGTCGAGCGATACCAAGGTTGTCTACTCGAATACTGGCCGCGGCTACTAATAGAGAGCGGCTACTATTTCTTTCAGCAAATCCGAAGGTGCGGCTACTATTAGAGAGCGGCGACTAATAGAGAGCGGCGTTTAATAGAGCAAATACGGTATAAGTTATCGAATAGCAATGTGTTAAAGGGACGTCAGGACGCGGCTCGTCAACCAAAGTGCGGCAGATCGAGGACAGTATCTGTTATTGTTGTCAGGCCCACAGAAGTGGAAGAGTATAATTTAGTGAAGGTACGTTGGGGTGCATCCATGTGTGCCGCACTACACGCTCCCTAACTCATGGCACAGCATCAATCCACGCTCAGTCTCAAACCACGCGCTGCCTAACTCCAAACGCAGCCTCAGTCTGCGCATGGCCTCTCTCCACGCGCTTTCTCACTCCACGCGCTGCCCAACGGATGCGCCTGACTACGCGCGGCCTCTCTCCACGCGCTGTCTTACTCTACGCGCTTCGTATGTAACTCAACACGCAGTCTCATCCGACGCGCTCCTTCACTCTACAAACGTTTCTCATCCCACACGCTGTCTCGCTCCACGCGTATTCAGTACTAACTCGATAATTGCTGTAGATAAATACTGGAATACAGAGAATAACTTCATTAGGCAAAGACTGTTGTGTGAGCACTGTAGCCAAGTGCTTGTCTGTTGTGTAAGCACTCTAGTGGAGTGCTGGTCTGTGTATAAGCACTCTAACTGAGTGCTAGTCTTCTTCTCATCCTTCTTCCGTTCCTGTAATACTGCTACTGTAAAATGTGAATGTGGGTAGCCCTGCTGCTTCTGTGATTGTGTGAGGTTGGTGTATGTACATGATGACATCATATGATATCACTGGTGATGTTACTGATGACATCACATACTTCTTCCTCAAAATGTGCTAACGATCAAAATTTAGTGGTTATCTACACCTTTCACCCAAAGTAGAGGTTTCATGTTATAATTACCCTGTGTGTGTGTGCATGTGTGTGTCATGTATACAACAGTACACTTGTGGTGCTTCATATCTGCATGGATGTATTATGCTAGCACTGCAACCAGAGGATGTCTAATGGATAGGAATCTTGTAAAATACTTTCTGAGGGGAAGCACCTAAGTGTCATTTTCCCAAGAAGAGTTGCACAATGCTGTGTCACCATGTTCATATCATAACAACACCTCCACATAGTACACATCCCTCCACCATGCAAGGTAATGAGAACTATAACAATTTCAAGACATCTACCTACCGTAGCAACTGGTGTTTATGTAGTTATGGCATGCGTGCAAACGTTATGCACTATGAGATCAGCCGCGGCAGTAGGTTTGTGTGTGGCAATGTGCAGGCAGCTGGTATAGTGAATGAGTGGGTCTAATGCTAATGTACACAGTGGTGTTTTGGGAATAAAAGCTAATGCCTTCCAAATACTACAAGAACAATGACTTTCCTGGTATGGCAGCGGGAGGTTCACAGGTTCATCCTACCAGTGTAAACAAACATGCCGTGGGAGGCAGTCAGGTTCAACAACAGTAAATTACTTTAGGCCTGTAGCATAATCCATATTAGGGAACTCATGCAGTGCTGAAAATAACGGTCGGTCATCGGTCAATTTCCGCGCAAAAATCCATTGGTGTGGACATTTCAGGCAATGGTCGGCCATTTTGACCGAACACAAAATGGCCGACTGTTAATCTGTAACGAAGGAACAAAGTGTAAAATGTTTCGCAGATGTTTTACCCATTGCACAGAAGCGAGCTGTCACCTACGAAACCTTCAAGAAATGGTGCACGGAATTAGATCGCGAGTATCAAACCGTGTCATGGCTCGACTGCTACACAGTCTCAGAAGGCAGGAAGAAAGCTGTCAAGCGACTGAGGTGCTCTGTCTGCAGCAAGTTTAAGGCAAGCATCAGGGGCGGACGCAACTTCAGCGAACGATGGATCGTCGGTGCCGATTCAGTTCGCGCGAGCAACGTCAAAGACCATGCTCAGTCGGACCAGCACGCGCACGCAATGCTGCTGCTAAAAAAGGAGCAAGGAAGAGCTGCAGGCTTGGGGATCGCTTCATATGCCCCCATTGCGCAGGCATTGTCGAAGCTGCCTGCAGAAGAGAAAGGCAAACTCAGGAAGAAGTTTGACATTGCCTATTTTGTAGCTACAGAGAAGCTACCGTTCACAAAGTACCCTGGCATCTGTGAGTTGGAGGCCCGACATGGAGTGGATCTAGGCACTTCATACATCAACAAGAGTGCTGGAAGGACAATTTGCCGTTACATTGCCGAAGGACACAAAGAGAATCACGAAAGCAAAATTCTTCTCTCTTATGATGGATGGAACTACTGACAAAGGCAATGTTGAGGATGAGCTTTTCCTTGTGTTGTGGTGTGATGTTAATGGTGCTGATGAAAAGGTTCACACCCGCATGAGCTACTTCACAGTGGACAGGCCACAGGACACTACCACAGTAGGTCTTCTGAAAAGCCTGCAGAGTGGCCTAGGACAACTGGGAATCACAGCTATCAATGCGGATGAGTGCAAGAAGCTCATTGGCATTGGCCCCGATGGAGCAGCTGTCCATATTTCAGCTCTGAAGGGAATGGTGGAGAAGAACATCCCTTGGGTATATTGGATGTGGTGCCTAGCACATAGACTAGAATTGGCAGTCAAAGATGCTCTCCGAGGCACTGCATTTTATTTAAAGATGAAATGCTGCTCCGCCTCTATTACATCTATGACAAGTCCCCGAGAAAGTCTTGTGATTTGGAAGACATCATTGCTGATCTGCGAGGCTGCCTTTCGTTTGATGATGCTGGTGTGAGACCACTGCGGGCAAGTGGTACAAGATGGGTAACACACAAGGTCGAAGCCATGAAGCGTGTGCTCTCCAAGTTTGGGGCATACACAAGCCATCCTGCAGCTCTGTCGGAAGACACAACAATAAGGGACAGAGCTAAACTGAAAGGATTCTACACAAAATGGACAGATGCTAAATATCTTTTGGGCTGTGCACTGTTCGTTGATGTCCTCACACCTTGTGCTATTTTATCCAAGGTAATGCAAAGTGATGATTTGGATGTACTGGGTGCTTTCATGAGCATGCTGAGGACCGTGAAAGAGGTTGGCAAGCTTGCAGACAAGCCCCTGGATGATTGGCCCACATACTCGATGACAATCAAGAAGCTTGCTGAAACGGAAGGAGAAACAACTTATCAGCATCAAACACTGAAAAGATTTCAGGGAGCAAAGAGCTACTATGAGTTGCACTGTCATGAGTATTGTGCTGCAGTCACTGACTGCCTCAAGTCACGACTGCAGTGGTCAGATCTGCAAATAATCAGAGATGTCATCTTCGTTTTGGCAACTCATGGTTGGCAGTAGATATTTGATGAGGAGGAAACATCACAGTCAGAATGCACTGGTGATACAGATGTACTGGAGCCTTTGGAGAGGTTGGGCAAGAGGTTCGAAGCACCCCTTGTAGCTGCTGGGGCAGACCTCAGTCAACTCCGACAACAGTTTCTTGAGATGCTGCAATATGCCATCAATTTTATTTCCCTGGCTACACTCGATTACCAGACAGTCTAGTGGAGGTTGTTTCATGCCCCTAATGCTGGTGAGTGGAACAGTCCCTTAGTGCTGGCACAGCTACTTATTTCCCTACCTGTCAGCAATGGGAAACTGGAGAGGTGTTTCTCAACACTAAAAGTGATCAAGAGTGAGAAGAGATCGTCTCTCAGCAATGAGTCCCTGGATGACCTGCTGACCCTTAATGTAGATGCGATTCCCCTCAAGATGTTCAATCCAGACGCAAGCATTGAGCTTTGGTGGAAGGACAAAGTTAGGCGTCCCAACCAGCAACCAAGGAAGGTGAATGAAAAGAAGGCGGGCCAAAGCAGCACTATGGTAGACCTCACAGGAGGAGATGATATGGAACAAGTGGATCCACAGCTCACTTTGGACGACTGGGATCAGTGGATAAACCCATGGATGATGATGATGATGACCCTATTGTGCTGCAGTAACCATAGATTTATGTTTTCTTTTTTCATTTACCATTAGCATCAAAGGAATGTGAAATTATTTTAACTACTGCAAAAATTGTATCACTGTATTGCTGTATCTTGTCACTTGTTCATGTTTACTTGACAGACTTATATGCAGATTACTATTAGAGTGCTCACATTCATAAATTACTGAAATATAACGTCCAACCATAATATCTGAGTGTCCGACCATAACTGAGTTTGCTTGGACATATGTCCTAGCATAACCAAATAGTTATTTTCAGCACTGTCATAGGTCATAGTAGAGGTACATATTTAATTTGTCTGATATTGTTGTAATGGGCAGGTTTCCAGCCCTTCATAATCAGTAGTAACGGTAAAATATCTCAGTGTAAGATATTCATTGCAATTTATAGTGTAGCAGAAGTTACATGCAATGACACCAATGTGACACCAAGTCACTGCTCCAGCCTCCCTGTTCTGAATGTTTTCTACCAGCAGCATGGTCCCAGCAATCAAAATGTTTACATTACTTTTGGCGATCTTCTTCAAGAGTTACCATAGGTCCTATCACCGTATTTTAATGATTTAAAACTGGAAGGGGTGGAGACTGGCTGCTTAATGGAAGAAAAAGGACAATGATGCAAATAAACAGCTAAGAATGCAGGGCAACAACAGGAAACCTTGTCAATTTGAACTACTGAGGCAAACTTAAGTTTATGATGGTGTTAATGGAACACTTGTGTATGATAGCGACTATAACAGCCATAATTGTTGTACAATGATAGGAATTATATGACACCTGCATGAAAGGAAATGATTCAGTGTCACAATGTGGACTGCTTGTATGCATGTAGCATGGATTCCAGCCATAGCATGAACATACTACGATATATTTGTGAATTATCTGAACAATCATTCCAGCAATCAAGTAGCTTCAAGGAGCCCTTAGCTAAAGATCTGTCGGAAAATAGCACTTTCCTTTACGCATGTTGCAAAGTTGACATGGTGGTTTACATCTTCTTCTCTGTATTTGAAGTGACTGATTCAAGCAAGTACATACGTATAGCATTGGATGATGTGGACCACGAATGAATGACAATGTCGAGTGATTTGTCTTATATTATGTGTTGAAACAATGCAGACTATGAGTGTGCAATGTGTCCAGTTCAACTGTTTATTGGATAGATTCATTCCATAGTAAAATATGGAAAGACAGTCGCTATACTCAACTTGTTCTAAGACCTGCCACATTTACGTACATTGCACGCAAGTTGCAGACTTGCAATGGAGGGCATACATTGTGAACATATTCCTTCAACGCACAACCTTGTAGCACTTTGGTTCACTTAGTAATCTGCTGTTGTTATGGTCTAGGATTGCACGTGCATTAGTGGACTGCAAATGCACTGTTAAAAATGGGGAGTGATGATCACACCCAAAATTGGTGTGAATTGGTTGCCACTGTGAGCACACCCATTTGCAGTGTGATGTTCACTCCAACCATGCAGTACACAACATACCATTTATGTGAACAGTTTGTAAGAGACTAAGCACTTCATGGTACATTTCACTACAGATAGTTCACAACATACCACCTGGTGGGACTGTTTGTGGGTGATACAAAGTAGCTAATGGTACATTAAATTACACACTTAGTTTGACGAGGTCCTCCCACTGTACACAACATACCATCAGGCTAAGCTGTATCCTGGGTAGCTATATATGTACTTAGTTAGCTCATAGGATTCCAAGTAAAATCTCATCTTTGCGTGTAAATTACTTCAAAGTCTCTTAATCTATCAGAAAAGATTTGAACAACAGTGTGGATACTGGTGTCAGTGTGAACGTCACACTAAAGTAATAGTGTGACTGATCACACCATTGGTGTGAGCACTGAGTGGTGTGACGGTCACACCATATTTTTAACAGTGTGGACTAATGGAACAACTACAACTGTTGTTAGTTTGCTACTAAAATGTATATACTAATACAATGGCTTCACCATTTGCACTACTCAACTTCAGGGTACGTATTCAGATACCTTATGAACGATGTGAAATGGTGTATGTATGGAGCTGCATGTGTTACACTGTCCTACTGCTACTTATTGACAGACACATGCATATGTTTTTACCCATCTCACTATATTCATGTAACTCTGGCCTTTTTCGAACTGCTAAGAGATTGTAATGCTGTCCTTTAAGTGTAAAGATGTAGTAGAGTACAAAGAGAATGCTTATATCATCATATTGTGTTTGTGAGTAAATTTGTTCAATTAATGTCATGTACATTCATGTGTGTGTGTGTGTGTACACACACACACATGCATGCATGCATTCAAGTGAGTGTGTGCATGTGTGCATGCGTGTTGTGCGTGTGTGTTGCATGTGTTTGTGTTGTGTGTGTATATGTTTGGTGCATGCGATGAAACTAAATTAATGTACATGTCAATCTGTGATGGAAATTAGATCACTGTTTCTCCAAAAAGGATTCCAGCTTTGTCCCTTTGCATTCATTGATTTCAGATGTGCTTGGCACAAATTCATTAGAACCCACAACTAACCACATTATAGTACGATTCGCATAAGGACTATAAGTTATAAGTTATTAGTTATAAGTTATGACTATTAGTTTCTTTGCCGAAACAATACTTACTTTCAGCACTTTAGACACTCACTCACAAATATCCGATCCTACAAACATCTTTGTGCATGTGTCAGGATCACCAAGTGTCCCAGTCAGTTTTCTACCCCTGCCGTTAGCTTTAATGCAAGCAGCTTGTGTAGGAGGCTAGCATTAGTGCATACAGATAATTGTGTAAGTATTTGAACATAGTCCTTTGAAATATCAAAGTTGAGATATTTGTGCCCTTTGCTCTTTGTACACCCACATGCATGCAGTGCCTCAATCGACTCACACTGGAGCAAGCTGTTAATTGGTGCCAGCCCATGCAATCATGTTGACACCTCTTACCCACACCTACCACCTGGCCTATGCTTGGTTTGATTGATAAACTGGGTCGTTCAGTAGCACTGTATGGCCAAAAGTAGCTATAGCTACTACAAGCTTATGGGATCAGAAAGGGGTTGGTTCTCCAATACCAGCTTCACAACAGGGTTGAAAACCTTGCCGACGTTTCGACCAGATGCTCTGGTCTTCTTCAGGGTAAAGCATCTGGTTGAAACGTCGGCAAGGTTTTCAACCCTGTTGTGAAGCTGGTATTGGAGAACTAACCCTTTCTGATGCCTGAGCCAGCTGAGAAGCCCTCACTTTGAGCTTATATATGGGATGCTTGTGGCACAGCTAGTCTAAGCTGTGAGAGGCAACTGGAATGTGTTCATATATTGAGAAAGAGGTCCTTCATGGTGCAAAAGAGGTCCATGATACATGGAAATCTAGATGGTGCCCACCTTTGCCTTTGGCATTCCATGATCATCTGGGTAGCTGTTAATACAGATTGTAGCTATATACAGTTAGCTATTTACTCACTTATGACACATTGATGACGTGCAGCTTTGTGCATGTGCATGCGTGGTGGAATTGTCCATGCTTTTTCCTATGAAAGTACTATGGTCATGCTTTTGCTATGAATGTCTGGAATGTAAGTTTAGCCATTAAAATCACTGCATGACATTTTGATCGGAATTGAAAGAGCACCCATGCATTCTGCATTGTTGCAGTCACGAGGTAGAACCTCCCTCGTCTAAAGTGACCACAGCTACCAGTGTGAATTGTATGTTGGCACATACTAGGTAGCCATAGTGTAGCTGTAATGCGGAGACTGGAGCAAAATGACAGTGTTATTACAAATACTTATACTTGCTACCATATGTGGACGAGAGGAGAAAGGTGCTTTGAAGCAACACCTACACAGTATACTAATACAAACTGGGAGGCTTAGTGATTGTCATTTCCACTCATGACCCACATTATACATCTAAACTCTACCTCGCTTGGCACCATTTGGCCATAAGCAGGGGACCAGAGCCGGTCAGGTATTAATTCAAGTAACCATGCCAAAGCTGAGAACAAAGTGCAGAGATGAGCAGTGATCAAGTCAATGACCTTTGCAACAATTTTAACCATTATGTGAATTGCTGTTTACACTAACACTTAAACCAAGTGCGGACAGGAATATGTAAGGGACTCTGCATGGGACAGCACCTAAGAGTTGTATTCAAACAATGTATAAGCGTTGCATAGTTTACAGCACTGTCATGCAGCTGGGGTTACAGATCGGACATACCTATCATAGCAACACGTACACCCCTACACCTTAGTGGGCTAAGCATTTAAACACTCTCGCAATGCTGTGTCATGGCCTGCAACTGGGATGCATATAAAGTACATACGTAAGAGGATTCATGAGTCACAGCGACTAATATTCATAGCCTATTCAATATTGATATAAATATAGGTGCAAGCTTTCAAACCTTCATAATTCTTTAGTGGCAACAGTGTTATATAAGCGTATTTCAGTGTTATTATTCGTTTCATATTCATTACTATTCGTTATTATAGATTTGAAGTCATGAGTTCAGAGAAGTACGAACTCGCACCAATGGCAAAAGAAGCCCAGGCCCCAAAGCAGAAGAGGCCTGAGCTTGTTCATGATGTCATCAAATTGCTAGGTGCAGCTACTATTTCCTATTTGCAAGAAAAGCCACAGGCTAGGCAAGAAACTACTGACAAAGAATTTGAAGTCCAGTGCATGTATCAAGTGAAGATTGGTCAGCAAGATCTACTAGTGGTTTCAGAAGTTGCTTGCACCTTCTTGGACACGGTGGATGATGCATTCTACTATTTCCAGAGTAACTCAATGAAAATTGCAAAAGATAGATTGACTTCATCAACACCTAGCCTGAATCCCATGAAACATTTGATGGCTTTCCTGGGGACAACATTGACAACGGCTAAAAGGAAGCATTCAGAATTTGCAGATGCTTGTGATAAAGCAATTGATAGCATCAAACCATCAGCGGTGACTTGTGCAAGCAAGACAAGCGAATGCTATAATACATGGATATGGAATATATTGCTGGCAATGGCCATTATTGTCCTATCATGCATAATATATTTTTGTGATAATAGAATAGCAGCAATAATTTTGGTCTCAGTAGTGGCAATACTGGTGGGATTTTACTGCAGTGGTACGCCAGCCAAGAAATTAAAAACATCACTCAAGATGTTTGGTGAGAAATTTGACTCCCTGTTGGAATACGCATGCACCATGAAAGTGAGAATGGCACGTATTCATACCACAATAGAACATCTTGCAGCCCAAACAGACAGCATCATCCATGCCATTGAGTCAGAAGACACCACATGGCTTCAAGATGCTATGGACCGTTTTGAGGGAATACTCACAACCGATGATGGCACTAATAGGAAATGCATCCGAGACATGATACAAGATCTCAAAGCAGAATTCAAGAATCAATATTAATTGACCACTATATTATATGTTGTAGTGTTGTTAGCATGAATATGCATGTAGCTAGTGTGATTTGCATGAATGTGTATGTTTTAAGTGTCAAAATATATCTTTATGCATGCCTAGTTTTGTAAGAGAACACGTGTATGCATAGTGCATTGCTGTTGTGTCATTGAAATTGAATCTGACTGATCATTCAATGTCACCTTCCCGAACAGAGATACCACATCTTTTCTGGTGACGAAGGTGGGATCGCATGTCTGTAACGTCAGCACCTGACCTGAATCCCGTGAAACATTCGATGGATTTCCTGGGGACAACATTGACAACGGCTGAAAAGAAGCATTCAGAATTTGCAGATGCTTGTGATAAAGCCATTGATAGCATCAAACCATCAGTGGAGACTTGTGTAAGCAAGACAAGAGAATGCTATAGAATATGGCCATATGTATTGATAACATTGCTGGTGGCCATTTTTTTGCATAATGGGAGGCATTTATCTTGCCTCGGCTGTCATAATGTCTACTATTATGCTTGTCATAATGACAGGCATAATAGCAGTGATTATTTTGGGCTCGAGCTCAGTACTTGTTATTGCACTCATGGAAGGTTACCACAACATTACATCAGCCAAGAGATTAAAAACATCATTCACGAAGTATGGTAAGAAACTTGACTCTCTCTTGGAAAACGCATGCACCATGAAAGTGAGAATGGCACGTATTCATACCACAATAAAACGTTTTGCAGCGCAAAGAGACAGCATCATCCATGCCATTGAGGCAAATGACACCACATGGCTTCAAGATGCTATGGACCGTTTTGAGGGAATACTTACAGCCACTGATGGCACTAATAGGAAATGCATTCGAGACATGATACAAGGTCTCAAAGAAGAATTCAATCAGGAATGAACATTAATTGACCGCTATATTGCAGCTGCAAGTATATACTAAACAGCTATATTAATACAACAATTCAAGTGCTGATAAATATAACTATTTTACGTCTTATATGATTCTGATTTTCTGTATTATTCATTAATTCTCATTATATAATCATATTATAATTTATATATACTGCACATGAAGAAGCGAAACCCAACAGCTAAAAGTTATAATCTCTCTTGTGCGACAATAGTCATGGTTGCATGATCATGCAAAAATTCAAATGTTTACTCAAATGCTGAAACTGCAAGAGTGTAACATCCAATAATTATTATAATAATATTATTCAAATGCAGATACGCTTGTAGCAATGCAATAACTTAGGAACTGGGTGAACATACATGGCTCCAAGGAAGCTAATTAGTTAACACTATCCTGACACTGCATAATAATGATTACTGCAAAACTGTAGTTGCCGAGCTGGTAAGCACACACACACACAGATAAAGGTCAGTCCACTATATGTGCATGATCATGAGTGTGTGTGTGTGTGTGGGTGGGTGGTGTGCATGTGGCCATGGGTGCATGTGTTTTGTTTTGTGCGTTTGTGTGCATGTGCATGGTGTGCGTGGTGCATGTAGCATGTGTAGGTGCGTGTAATGTACATGTTGGAGTGCGCATGTGCAAATACGTATATTACACATGCTATAAGTTTGCTTGTGCAGTTAAATTATCATATATAATATAATTATAATTATTATAATTAAACTATGTGAATGTCATGCGACTCCTGACATTCACATATAATTTAAATGATAGCCAAAGTTAGCATAATAATGGATTAAAGGGAAACAGAAAGGGAATTTCCAGGGGTACCAATTAAATGACACCTCATAGAGTTGCAAAGCTCAGTAAGTGGCAGCGCTCACTCATGAATGTTGCTGACTATGTGTACAGCTGAGTCATGCATGCAGGCACAGCAAAGGCAGGGTTCCTATAACATTGGGTCAGATTGCTTTTCTCAACAAGATATGATGTAATAGCAGTATGCATAATTGAATGATTGCAAGTTATACATACATACAAACTTGAGGGGATGATATTGACGTAGCATTCATTGTTACAAATTCTACAACTGTGATCATGAAGGTCTTCATTGTATGAAACTGGCACTGCTAGAGATTCATTTTTATGTGTAAATGAAGTAAGGTCATGAAGTATAGAAGTGTTGTGGTGGGATATTATTCTATAGAGGTTGGGCCCCTCACACACACACACACACACACACACACACACACACACACACACACACACACACACACACACACACGCACACACACACACACACACACACACACACACACACACGCACACGCACACGCACACACCTGACGTCTTCCTACAGTAACATTGTGTACAGGTCATTCTTTGGCTTTAGACCTAGAGATGCACTTCTTCCTAGAGTTTGATTTTTACATTGAATGAAATAATAAATTACAACTGATTCTACATATTAATTCTATACAATCGCAATAAGAATTACAATTCGGCAATGTTTATATATATAATAGTATAACATCAGATGCATGTGCTATTGGATGTACACTTGTTTTGAGGATAGGATAGATCTGCTCAGGAGAAATGCGCAAATGTTCACATCGTGATGATGTTCCTCCTCTATAAGTGTCATAAGGAAATCACCAGTCAAGCAGAACACTCGGAATTCAGAGTTCCTTATATAAAATACGCTCAATCAGCAACAAACATTAGAGAGCACTTTACAGATGACAGATCTCAGATTGGAAATCATGAATTCAAAGAAGTTCCAACTCATACCAGTGTCAGGAGAAGCCCGGGCCCAGAGCAGGAGAATCCAGTGACTGAGGCCATGAAAAAGCTAGGCAAAGTTATTACCTCTTTATACAAGGTAAAACACAGGCTAGTCAAGAAACTACTGAAATGGAAGTTGAGTGTATGTATCAAGTGAAGATTGGTCAACAAGATCTACTAGTGGTTTCAGAAGTTGCTTGCACATTTTTGAACACAGTGGATGATGCATTCTACTAGTTTCAGAGTAAGTCAATGAAAATTTCAAAAGAAAGATGTACTTCGTCAGCACCTGCATGATCATGACATGAATCCCCTGAAGGATTTGATGGGTTTACTGCAGACAACATTCACAGTGGCTAAAGCCAAACATTCAGAATTTACAATTGCTTGTGATAAAGCAATTGATAGCTGCAAACCATCAGCAGAGACATGTGTAAGCAAGACAAGAGAATGCTATAATATAATTATGGATATGGAATATATTACTGGCAATGGCCATTATTGTCCTGCCTTGCATAATATATTTTTATGATTTGGTTGCCAGCTGGTGCCAATTTTCCCTTTCTTTCCAACATTTCTTCCGAGTCGTGACTTTCATTAGACTCAACACAACATGTACAGATGTACATTAATTTCTTGCTGCTACCTAAAGTATACAAAAGGGACAACTTTAATTCAGTTCTCCTTCATTCATGCCACTGATGTGGCTCAGGACCAGATTCTGCTCCATGTCAGGACAATTAATCCCCCTACAATTGTACATCATAGTATTATTGAATTGCGTATTGCGGCAATATACTATGCTGCAATGATTACGTGTGATGGCAATTTGAACAACAATGTATAATAGAGAGCAGAAGTGCACACTCAGCTTAGCTGTTTCAATAACTAGTAACAAGTAAAATTAAAATAGGAGCACAGTACCGGGTTGATAAGTGGCAGCAGTTAGCAGCCTGCCCGTTCAGGTTTGTGGAACCTTGTCATTGTTCCGTACTGACTTGACTTGAGAGTGAGGATACAACCCCCTAGTGCAGCTAATAGTATCATCAGTGGCATCAAATCAATCAAGCAGTACTTTCACTAAATTCACAATTAATTTTAGCTGTGAGCAACATAACATATTATAGCTAATTATATTTATTCATGCATAAGCCATATGCATACTCAATGCATTATGAATGAATAATTAAGCAAAAAGCGGGTGTCATTCTGAAGGTTCAAAATAGAGTTGGATTTGCTGTCGACATTTGCATGCATGTGACCTCAGGAGAGGATGGCCCAAGTTTGTGCTAAGTTGGAAAGTGTACGTGCCAACATATTAAGACAACATTGCTAAATGTATAGGGATGGCTTTTCCACTGACTTGCTCGAAGTTGCATTGCATGTGCTGCAGTTGCAAGTGGAATGCACAGACTCTTATGTACATCACAACCTAAATTTAATATAAAAACACTGTAAATTAAAAGCAAAATTAATGTGAATGAGCTCATTAAGGCTTGAGTTGCAGTGTCATTGCTGGACATAGACATGCAAATGCAACAGTTAAATGACCTATACAATCCATAATAACTACGAACACCACTATATTATAACTATAACCCTCTGACCCTCCACCTATACTTATAGTGCATGACCTATATATGTGCACATTTTTTCTGGAATATTTCTACTGCTGTACTAATCACTGAGATTTAGTGCTATATACCACCAGTCATTTCTGCAACTGTCACTGCTACATATTCTAAGAAAACACGCTACTGTGGAACCCTCGTAGAGGGCGATTACCAATGATTATTGAGCTCCTTTGCCTATGATGCCTAAAAGCATCAACTGAACTTACACACAAGCCATTTTTGGCGTCATTCAGCATTAATGGGTTGATAACACAGTGTATGTACTGCTTGTGCATGCACTGCATGACATTGTATGTCTGTGGGCAATAGCTCATCTATGAATTGCAGGTTTTACTGTATGTATATACCCCCAATCCAGTCAGACAAAGAAACAGAAGCAGATACTCATGCACTCTATACAAACTGTTTATGGTGCAGCCACATACAGGGAACAGTCGGAGAGGACTTATTACTACAAACCACAGTTTGTGCTAGAAGACAATATGTAAATTCAAATTCCAAGCTTTATCAATAGAAAAAATGGTCAAATGTTTCCTAAATGTGCTGTTATCAATAGCCTTTCCTTACACTATTCCAATTACTCTGTGGCCATGCAGTAACTGTCAGAATGCCACTTTTAGGTGTATAACACAATATGTGCTAATCATGCACCTGATTCAGAAGTGGGTGAGCACACAGTCCACGTACAAGTCCTGCATACACATGGCACAGTCCATGTAATGGGAGTTCATCACACCACATGCAGACTAGAGATTATGTTCAGAAAGTAATAATGCAAATAATTGTTTTTAATCACTCACAATCATTTCATATTAATACAGTGTAGCCTGCTCATAATACACACATGGTCTTAAACTGCAGTGTTTCTGTACCAGCCCTTTCCACACCCACACCAACTACAGTATCTATAGCAACACACGCATGTAGGCACACACACACACCTAATCCTACACCTGCCTACTCCCTACATGTTCACACACACCTAATCCTAAATGGGGCTGATAAGAAGTTAGTAAGCTAATGCCTAAACTACAGTTGCATTTCCACTGACACCAGTAATCTGTACGTGGTGTCTTCTATGATAGACAGGATTCTGGCAGCTCCTCCCACCACAGCTGTTGCGGCAGCACTTCTTTCTGCCACTACACTGGGAGTCAGTCCTGCAGCGTGAGGCACAGTGCCACTTCCGTCTGCCCCAACATCTCCGGACATGTGGGCAGCTGCCAGCTGCAAAATGCAATTAATCACAATTAAACATAAAATTGGAGCAGATTAGAATTGTACTGTTTTTCTTACGTTTGATCTTGGCTGGGCACCATTTAGTGGGAACACATCTGTTGCGCTTTGTGTCAATGACTTGTCCACTTGGGCATGTACACCCAGGTCTGCATCTTATTCTGCACCTCAGCCATTTATAATTGCCACAGGTCTTTCTACAGGGACTGGCACATCTGGAGTACACCTGACCTCTCACCGGGCAGCTTTCTGAGTGAAATAACCAGCCAACATTAAGTATATGTGTACAATAGCAATAATGTATTATAATCAAATAACCATGCAATAGAAGCATATCTGAAGGACACACTGATGTAATCTAACTTACTTGGCATGCACTTCCGCTTGCACTGGGAAAAGGTTCTAAAGTTGTTTCCATTGCCACCGCAGCCGCCGTAATAGAACTTCTGACACTTCTTGAGCCTCGAGTTGTAGTAGTAACGTGGAATACGGGCTCTGCAGTGACCAACTTCACATCTCATGTGGCAGACACCTTTGAGGACAAATATGTCAATACCGTTATGTGTGAGACCTTTGGCTTATCAAACCACAAGCATTATACAGTAATTGTGGAACATGACAATAATTATATAATTCATGGTGGAAGATTAAAAATTAGCTTACTGCACTTCTGCTGGCACTGGGAAAGCGTCCTGAAGTTGTTCCCATTGCCCCCACATCCGCCGTAATAGAACCTCTGACACTGTCCTGTCCTTGAATTGTAGTAATAACGCAGAATGCGAGCTCTGCAGTGTCCAACTCGAGGACTCAGGGAGCACACATCTGCAGAAAGACAGGAAGGCAGCAATTAGTGTATGCATGGGATGCTGCTGTGGTCCTATAGAATGAGCTATTCTGGACTTGGTCTCTCTTGAATCATAAAATTAATAGGATAAAGTACAAAACTCAATGTTAGGGAAGTGCAATTCAGTTTCCTTTTCCAATTACTTGGTCAAACATCACAGACACACGTAGCTATACAGGTGATACTTGCATTCAGTTCTATAGTATCCCATTTAGTCATGTGCACGTGCGTACCATGGAAGTATGTAGCTGTATATTAAATACTATAGTGAGTCATATGTATATACATTAGGCTCTTCTGCAGTTTAATTTTGGTGTATTTGAACTCACTTTTTGGTTTTATCTTCCACCCATCAGACAGAGGAAGCAAGATGGCCAGCAAGACCACCAACAGTGGGAGACCTTTCCACATCGCTGTGCTCCGGTATAGTGCTATTCACTTGCAATTGGTTTGCGACAGCAGCGTGTTTATATAGACAAGGTGGGGTGTGACCCGCCCTCGCTACCTTCTGTACACAAATCACCTTTCAGTGGCTTACAATTGGTCAAGAGTTCCCTTCCTTCCACATTTGAACTTGTGGGAAGAGGACCATTCAAAAATGAATAGGTGGCAGAATTTGGATAGCTATAGTCTTGTATATTATGTTCCTATATAAATCTTCTTCAACTTACAGCAGCAATTTGTGTTAATGTATAGGTGCAAGGATGCCAAATAAGCTCTGTAGTCAAGCTCTTAAATGTCATTTAATATATTTTTACCCTTATATGGAAGGTTTACAGGCATTAACTTATAAATACATGCAATAATGCAACCGGTTCAGATGTGTATTTAAAATCAGTTTGTTACATGAAATAGTTTGGTCACTTGCTTCTCTTGTTGAATGTATAATTAAGCTACCCATGCATGCAGGTATGTGGGTAAATAACTCACTTTGGTGCCTATGATATAGTGCAAGGAGATCAAAATGAAGAACATGAAAGCATGATTCTCTCTCCCTCTCTTCCTCCCTCCTTCTCTCATCAGTACTTTTTCTCTCCTATATGTATTACATACAGCATCTATATGTGCATGTGTGCTTAATGTCTATTGTTGTGTGTATAGACATATAGAATAATATTGAATGTGTGCACATGTGTGCCTTCAGTTCGTGAATGCATTTGAATGTCAGTGTCATGCATGCGGAGCACTCACAGTGATGGTTTGGTTCATGCAGCACCTGACTATGTAGGTTGATGCTTGTACAGCCACAGAGAATTGTCAGAGAGAACGTCAACATGTTGTGGCAATTTCCTACTATGCAGTAACTACATACTTTGAAATGAATCAAACAGTGCACTTCAAAATCTAAGAGCTGAATGGAGAATTGTGACGGGTTTTCCTAGGTGTTATTAATTGACAATTGCTTTCCTTGACTATGTAATCCTGTAACTATGATGACAAGTACCAGGCTGCCGGAATGCCCATTCACACCTTTCCCCATGTGCAAGCACAAAGCATTGCCATTCAGTTCTATTCATAAGTGAACGATTGTACATTGGTAACGTAACGTTGTGTTTGGTTGTGCATTCACTTGCTATGAACATTTTGCAATTGTGCATGAATGCTTGCCAACCCATGTACACCCATCATATTGTGGCCATTCTGTACATTGAACATATAAGCCAGGTGGAGAGAGCCGCAGTATAAGCTATATAGTATTGACTATGCATCACTGTCTGGTGCATGGAAATTAATGTATAACAAATAGTTCATACCCTTATTACCCTTACTTATATTGCTTTAATTTTGCTGTTCTCAAAAATTAATGAAATTGTGCTTCTAGATTGTATTCAGACAGCAGCTTCCAAGAATTGTTGCTGAATAATTAACCACCATTTCATAGTCGCTGTCAGCATTGATTCTGTGGAAACATGTTTTGAGGCAGGAGTCAAGTTAAACTTAATAGTATATGTTGCATGGGCACACAAGTGCATGGTGCATATATAGTCTTGGGGATTGTAGACAAAAGGAAGAGCATCATTCATGATTGAGTGAAGGCAGCACTGGATGCTGCTTACACCTTCTTTGACAAGGAAGTTGATGTACTTTACTACAGCCAGAGTGATTCAATGAGAGATCGCTCTCCTCCTGATCTGAAACCCTTTTGTCTGTACGTAGTTCATTAGAGCTACTGGGGAGTGCACTGGCAGAGGCTGCAGTCAAGTATTTGGCATCTGTGAGTTCCTGCGCCACAGCCATTCACAGTTGTAAAGAAGCAGTAGATTGGTGTATAATGAACATCCTGAAACTGAATCCACCCTGACAAAGTGGGGAAGAAGAGTTGATGGTGGTACATTATCGGCTAGGGGTACTACTACTGTAGGTGCTGCAGTAGGTGGTGGACACTTATATGGAGCAGCCCAAATACTCAGCAATACTCCCAAGGCCCATGTGCATCAGGACTATTTTAAATTTCATGCTCTCAGTAGCAATGCTGATTATTATCTCCTCATGTAACTAAGTACGCACTCTGCATACACATAAATAGTCATGATTACACAACTGACAGTAATATACACAAAAGTGCACATGCTCATTCTTGTGAGTCCATACATTGCCCACAGTGGGACAATTGCATGATGCAGCTACTATATATTGAAATTTCTCTGCTCAGGAACTATATATGGGAAACCGCAGTGCAGGACTCTGAATGGAGAAGTCAGAGAAGGAGAACAAATAAACAAACAAAGTACACTCAGATGTGGCAATGATTCAGCGATGTATGAGTGGTGCATGGCATAGGGTGGAAGCTTATGCTGGTCACGCTAAAACAGTGCAAGTTAAACCTATACATGTTCACGTTGCATGCTGTTGAACATGTTAGGAGATCATGGGTACACAGTGAAACTGCTATTAGTAACTTGGTAGACTTTTGAGTGGTAACGTAGAAGGAAGCAATCACTGACTGTTAACTGTTATATAAACTGTTATTGCTGTTCAGCTCCACCGCACTCATAATTAAATTGTATGTTTGAAAGTTTGAAATAGTACATGTGCAGCCAGAATAGCTATCACTGTTAGACTAGCTAGCTAGTATAGCTAATGATAAACATGTCTTGTGACATATGCTGGAGTGATCATGCTTCAATCCCCATACATGATATACATACATACATATGAATGTTTGTAACATTATGTGCATAATACATGCATATAGATGTATATCTGACACTGTGCTGGGTCTTCACACTTTCTCAGAGCTATTTCTGGCTGGCTGTTGGCTGAGTTAAACCTCAAAGTCTTCCCAAAGTTACCTATTGTGAAATTGCGGATTGCACAACCTACCGTGTTCCTAGTCTGTATGTCTGCTATATAGACTGTTAATTAGGCATCATGCTGATGATTGGACAATGATTGCTGAGACTAGTACAAGAGATACAACACATGACTACCACCCTGGCCATATGCATGGACAAGGCACGTGACCAATCAATTCTAGACGCTAACCAACATCTTTAAGGAATATGGAGTAATTAAAAATAGGTACGTATGTGCACATGCATGTGTGTGTGTGTATGTGTGTGTGTACTGTCAGCAAATCAATTATATTCACGATGTTTACAGGTTAAAGTTGTAGGGTCATGAGTTGCCCTTAGCTGTGACCAGTACCAGAAAGTGTTTATTCACTTTATCAGATTCTGTGGCTAGTGTAGTTTAAGAAAGTTCACAACCCGTAAACTATTAAGTCGCTGGTGTGTGTACACAGTTCAACTAGATGTTCCCAAAAGCAGTTACAAGACCATGAGAACCCAATTGCAATGCATGCATGTGAACTGATCGTTGAGCAGTAAATACATAGCTATATAATGAACAATACATCACTTTAAGTAGTATGGGTCAACTGCTGAGCTATCCCTGGCAAGAGGGTTCGACTATGAGAGGCCTTTGCAAGTGACTAGCTGCCAAAGTGTTTGTAAGTATTTGTAAGTATGGTGTCAAGTGTGTGTGTGTGTGTGTGTGTGTGTGTGTGTGTGTGTGTGTGTGTGTGTGTGTGTGTGTGTGTGTGTGTGTGTGTGTATGTGTACTGTTACTCATTGACTCCATTTTCCTTATTTTTGTACCTTGGTCTTAATAAGGAAAATGTTTGCCCCGTGGGTGTGCAGGGGTGTGGGTGTGTGGGTGTGGGTAGGTGGGTGTGTATGTGTGTATGTATTTACGTGTGCATGTGTGTACGTGTGCATGGCAACATTGCATGCAGTGGAGGATCATGACCTGCAAAGTGGAGTAGGCAGTGACATCTGGGTTGTGTCCACAGTTTGTGTTACTGTAATTTCATATTCTTGTTTCCGTGAATGGTATGAGGGGGATTGGGAATTCCATAACTTGTAATAATACTTTTCTCCTTATTTGGATTAAGCTGTCACTGTGCGTAAGGGGTCTACAAGGGCTATGTACGAGCAGTCCCTTCTCACTTCTTCCGTGGGGCGGGGCGGGGCATGTGACTAACTACCCCGCCCACATATGCATTCTCTAAAACCTTGCGGTCGGAGAGTGGCCACGCTACATTCACCACAAGTTTGAAAACCTAGTTGCAATATGGACGCAAGTAGGAAAACGGCGTTGAGAAAACACCACCAAGACCTACGAAGGGGCCTTATTCCCCGAAACTTCCTACCAGATCTTCAAACGCTATTGACAGAAGTGGAGTACTCTGAGATAAGGGACCGCGAAGACAGAGTTGCTATAGTTGACGCGCTTGTTGAAGTCTTACTCACGAAGGAGAATTGGCACTTTGAAGAGTTTTGCGCCGTTCTGACAAGGAACGGGTACGAACATTGGGCGAAGACGCTACAAGAGGAAGCAGATCAAAGAGAGGGTAAGCTAACGAATAGCGATTGGCATAGATAAGGTGGGGGCGGGGATTTCCGGAAACACTTTGCGCCGCCTTCAGTATTGTAAGCTATATCTCAGCTTCTCTTTAAGCTACAATAACGCCACTTATATCAGGCAACTGCTACAGGATAGCGCTATAAATGATGCAAGATTTAACTCCATCGTTCCATCCCTGGTCCAAGGTAGAGACTGTAGGCTCAAATATGCTTTCAGTTTTGACAATATGTTGGTAGCATTTTCGGATTCACCTACCTTTTGCGATCTGTATGAGACTTTTTTCATCCAATTCCGTTAGGTAGAAGCTGAATTACAAGCTTCTGAATATTGTTACCGTACGATTTTTTTCTGACACGTAGTAATAGGAATTACGGTATGTACGAATCACGCGCGCATGACGTCACTGAATAACGCAGTCACGTTTAGTAGAACAAGAACATTCGTCGCTTGCGAGCAGTAACCGAGCGCTTGGCATCGCACAGCGATGACTGCGATTCGACTCCCGTATAGCTAGTTTCGCGAAACTGCAGGTTTCGCCGTCGCAAAAGTTGAGTTGTCGGTGAGTGCGAAGATTTTAAAGAGTACATCTTTGCCCACAGGCGCAATAGCATCAAAGCTTCCAAAATTACCTAAAGTCCGAAGCCTTTTCAACTTCGCTTAAGCAGGACACCATTTAATAGCGAATAAGCGTTGTTGAACATCCAGATTCGACCCTACGCCACTGATTACAGCACTTTCGCGTTCTTTCTAATAGCCAGCTGGCTGAAAGGTGGCCCACTACACATTACCCTAGAAACTGAGCGCCCATTACTCAAAGCCAGTACTATCAGTCAGCATGAAAGTACTAAGGTCTGATAGATCTGCCAACGATCTTTCGTTTGATACCAAGTTTGCTGAGTTTCGTTTCTTCTGGTACCAGCGGCAAGCTCTTTAATTTGACATACCACGCGGTATTATCGAATCGGTCAGACATTTTTGCTGCGATTGCGCAAGACGTCTGCAATATCTATCCAAGGGCTAGTCGAGATATTGATACCGAAAATATCGGTAGACGGTAATTCCGGAAATATTGCGCGTAACTCAGAAAATGGGGCGTCTAGTGAGCTCGTGCGCAATGCAGGAGGGACCCTTCGTACTGCTGACGGTGGTTGGTACTTCATATATGCCAGAAGAGGTAAAAGGTATAGAAATAATAATAACAATTGGAAGGATCAATCAAAATGCAACCCAAAGTGAAAGTAAACATAGAAGTTGGTGCTAGCTATCAGTTATTTCTTACAAGCACTACAGAAAAAGAGAGTTTTTTTCGATTGCTTTCTCTTGTATCCAGCACACTGATAGTGACACCATTTGGCACAGGTGCCATCGCATCCAATCCAGTACTTCTGCTCCTCATCTGACTCCTCCCAGTAGTTTGCACCACAAACATAACAAGTGTCATCATCCTCAGCCGAAGACTCTTCACTGTCAGGGGTTGTGCCTGCTTGTGGCGATGCTTATTTCACCTTCCCTGCCTTCTTGTCCTGCTCCCCCTTGAGCAGTTCCACAAATTCATCAGAGGTGATTACTTCCCCCTCAAGCCGAACCCGTGTCTTGCTCCTGGTGCGTGCAGGTTGCTTCCTGACTTCTAGTACCTTTCGGAAGTAGTCACGCAAGTGAGTCCTGATGAATGGACTAGTGGACACACTTGTCTGCTGCCCACAACTGCCACAGGTGACCTGGTGTTTCCCCTGGCTCAACTCTTCCATCTGAGCAGAACGAAAGATGCTGGAAGGACCTAGCTTGGATGTCACTGCATTGCGTGATAGGGGGAAAATCCCGCATCCCCTAAAACTGCCGGTGCACTGTGCCGGGGTAAGTGACTGTTCCCACAGCTTTGCAATGAGTCCTGGGAGTGCCTCTTTAGATACATTGGTACCTCTGGTCTCCAGTTTCCATTGCTTCAGAACTGTCACCCATGTCTTTTTCACTGGGCCAAAAACACCAACATCAAGAGGCTGCAGGATGTGTGTGCAGTTTGGCGGTAAACAAAACAACTTCACATTTGCCTCCTGTGCTGTGCAAATAAGCTCCAAGCTGATGTGTGAATGGTGGCTGTCAAAAAATAAATACACTGGACCGGTGGCTGTCAGTTGGCCAACAGCAGGGAGGAACAGCTTCTTGAACCAAGAGAGAAAGTTAGCACCATCCATCCATCCTGATTCACTTGCACCATACCTGCATCCAGCAGGCCCCCCTTTCATCCACTGTTGATACATATTCTTTGCCTTATACAAAATAAACGGGGGCAATCGCTGACCATTGGCACAGCAGCACACATGGACTGTAGTGTGCTCCCTTCCTGTACCACCACCCACTTCATGGAGGGATTGTGCTCCTTGTTTGCAAAGCAACTTCTTGGAAGTGGTAGATGTACAGAAGGCGGTTTCGTTGCAATTCCACAGTCTGCAAGCTACCTCAGGATCTTTCGGATCCAGATGATCCTCTGCAAGGCTGGACTCCAGGCGGTCAAAGAAAGCATCAACGGTGTCCTTGTTTGCTGCTTCTGCTCGTCGCTTGCTGAGATGCTGTGGTTTTCGCTCTGTCAAAGTGGGCCATCGCTTTAGGAATCATTGCCACCAATCCTTATCAGGCATTCCATTGGGGAAAGGATTAACAATACCGCTCTCTCGGATGAAATCTGAGAGTACTACTGTTACCAACTCCCTGGTAATACCAAAACCCATCTCAGCTAGAACCTGGCAAGTGAAAACAATCTCCTGTTCCTCACAGTATGACAGAACAGTTGGAGCACCAGCTCCAACCTTGCTCAACTTGCCAGAAACATGATCATGTAGAGTACTGTTTGGTATGTTGAACATTTTGGCAGCTGCGTGAATACTCATTCCCTTCTTGATCTCATCTAATGCACTTTGCATTGACTCTTGTGAATAACGGACAACTTTCTTAGGTTTGCAAGCCATGTTAACTCCACAAGTGTGAGTTTCAAATAATGCGCGTGCAATTGATTGCTGTCTGTGGGGCAAGGTGCTAGGTGTCAATTTTTGATTACTTGTCACCTGTAGCGGAAACGAATTATAGTGCTGAGTCGAAGCCTGCATGTGTCATCGTAGCTACCCTTTCTGAGACACAGGCGACTTTTACAGTGGAGTTTAGCAAGTTTGCAGAAGGTTTTTGTATCGTATAGACGCCCAATTAATGCGGCGAGTAAGCGCGGCTTAATCAGATGTTTGGTTATGCGGCTTCATAAAGCCGCATTATTTATTGTTGTCGAAGAAGAGCAAGAAGGAGAAATCATACGATCCAGCGTAGAAGAGTCAAGTGATGGTACTTGCAGTTAAGGTGAGTAGCGCAGCAGTATTACCATCAGCAGAGGTAGGAGAACGAACCGTTAGTCTGGTTTCCGGAAATCCCCTCCTTTCCGGAAATCCCCGCCCTTACCTTAAATAATGTAGGGATAAGTGATGCGCAAGGTAGCAATGGCATTTCCACATGTGATAGTTTGAATTCTGGACACTGATAAGCCTAGATGCATTCAGTCCACCGCTTAGTGAAAGAACATGTTGCACCTAGCTTCAATGCTTATAATTGTTTTGGACAAGTTTGAAACTAATCGTTTCCCTTTATCAATTTTGCTGTGTCCGGAAATCAAATTCCTACTGGAAATCCATATAGCCTATTCTCTAGAATACATTACACTTGTACGTGGAGCTCTTGTACTATTGGTGTATACACATATGGAAGGCCCCTCACTCCATTGTTTACAGGGCTTGTAACGCTGGACGTAATTGATGTGGACAGTACAGTTGGAGTTGGGGCACATGGTCAGTGTAAGTTGCACAAAAGATCGATTAAGGTCAACATTGATGCTATAACAAAGATGTTTAAAAGAAGAGGCAGGCTCATCCAGAATTTGGAAGGATTTGGCACAGAAGTGATAATTATCGGCCAAAAAGTGCTGCAAGCTCTAGAAGAAGTTGATAATGAAGAAATCAAGCGCCTCTACCAAGTGGATGAAGCTCTGCACCATATTAAATCGGTTGCTGAGATTGCCTATACTTTCTTGGACAGGGTGAATGATGTAATTTACTACTGCCAGGGTGATTCCATGGCAGCTGCGAAAGGAGGATTAAGTTCCTCGCCAAGAGATCTGAAACCCTTGCGTAATTTGATGCATCTGTTAGAGAATTCTTTGAAAAAGGCTGAAAACAATTATGCAGAGCTTATGGGTGCAAGCAGCAAAGCTATTTGCAGCTGTGATGAAGCAGCACAAGGTTGTGAAAGCAAAGAGAGAGAGTTGCGGAAGAAGAAGGGAGCAGCAAGGGGTATTGGTGGAACAGCGGCCGGTGCACTGATGGTTGCAAGTGGTGGAGCAGTGGCCGGGGGTGTCGCTGCATCAGTTGTTGCTGGAGTCTTCACATTTGGGATAGGCACTGTAGTGGGGTTGGGCCTCACTGCTGCTGCTGGTGTTGGTCTTGGAGCAGCTGGTGCGGCTGCTGGAGCAGGAACAGTTGCGCTGACACGCTACATTGCCAATAAGTATAAGAAGGCTGAAGCCTCATTCAGGAATGTTCGAGATGGGTTTAAAGCTGTCTTAGATTGTGCACACAATCTTAAAGAGGAAGTGGCTCAAGTTCATACCATTCAAGGAAATCTTGCAGCACAAGTTGACAACATTGAGCTCAGTCTTGAAATTGAAGACATCACTTTGATCAAAGATACTCTGGAGCGCTTGAATATGGTATGCACTGACAGTTATGACATTACCTCTAAGTGCAGAGATCAAGTGAAGAGTATGATGGATAAACTTAATGATAGAATCAAGTAGACCAAATGGAATCAGACTAAAGATAGTAGGCCTTGACTGTAGTCAGTTTGCACAACTACTTTATAAATTTGTCAGTAGTAAATTGTGTTATTGAAAGAGATGAAATGCCGGCCAGGTGAAATATAGGTCATGTGAATACAACTTGATAGTTTGTGCAGCTAGGAAGGAATGGCCACCTTCAAACAATCAAATGCAATTGCAAGCAGCACAAAACAGTAAATTACTGCAGTATAATATGATCATAGACTATTTTGCATTTTGTTTCGAACAGGAATTCTAAGAGATCAACAAATTTGAACCTCAGCCGAGCTTCATCACTTTATAACCATTCCTATAGTAACCGTATATATAAGGGTTCAACTACCTATACTTTAACTATAAAAAGTATTACACCTAGTCTCTTACCCAGGCCATCTACAAAATTTATAATAGCTGGGATGCATTGGATCGAAAGGGCCTGGGTACGAGGCTAAATTATAAATTGACCATAATTATAGGTTGCTGTGCAGCGATCTGACCCTATTGGCTATGTACATAAATATGGGATAGAGCTAGTCATCAGTCTCCTTAATCAGTCATGCTTCATGGTGCAATGATAATCCAATCACTATGCATTTATAAAAGTAGCACTATAACTGTTATGATCACTCAGGTGATGTTTGGCCACTTCAGCTGAACCATAGATCAAGCACACAGGACAAATATGCAATTAAAATTTAAACCTAATGTGATCATTAATTTTACAGTTTTCGTAAACTGGATGTAGTTAGCTGTAATCACAACCCTGGCAGTTTGGTGCTTGACTTATGTATAGCCAGGCTAGGTGTTATATATTATAGCATTTCCGGAGTTAGTTGCTGGGCATGCAGTGAGGTTGCTATAATCAGTATGCAGTTATGTAGCCAAGCATACTCAATTCGCTATAAATGAATATGCAAAAAGTGTGGTTACCGTGTTATTCTGATTTTTTGAAGTGGCATTTCAAAGTGGATTTGCTGTCGATTTTTGCATGTGATCTTCACGCAATCAGGAGAGGATGGCCCAAGTTTGTGCCAACTTGGAAGTATACATGTGTCAATACAAGTAGACAACATCGCTTATTGTATTATTTTAGGGATGACCTTTCTGTTTACGTGCTCAAAGCTGCCCTGCAGCAGTTGCAAGTGGACTGCACAGATTCTAACATTACAACCTTGAGTTGTATTGAAACCATAAAGACAAAGTGAATGAGCTCAATTGCAAGGCCTGTATGATCTGTGGTGTCAGCATCACTGGATATTGTCATGCAACATACCACTAGGCTGGCATTGTAATGTGTATATGTAATGTTTATGTGGTTCAGTTTATACAGTTTTTATGTAATATACTTTTGTACACGACTATAAAATTGATGACCAGTGATTTGTGATTGATTGTGTTCAAATAACACTATGATTATAATTTATAATGATGGTGCCACTCAGTCTGCCACATGCATTATACTTAGTAGCTGTGTGTGGCGTTCCACTTGGACTGATTGAGTAGCTGTTATCAAGGTGAATTTGATCTTGGTTGGAGGGAACGTACAATGCTTCACCTGAACAAGGCCTTAGACAGAGATTCAATCAATCCAACACACTACTTAGATTGATTAAAGAAAACAGACGTGCATAAAAATACGGATTTAAAAGCCTTCGGAAAATACAAGTCATGTGCATGCACATAACACCAAAAGCAAATTACAAGTCAGCCAGCAACGAGGTGCGTGTATAAGTCATACCAGTGCATACACATGCAGCAGCAACACAATAGCATAAATACAACTTTGTCACACTGTGAACGCACCCATAGTTTAATCAGCAAGGGGTTAGGATATCTGTATAAGTATAATTATGATACTGTAGAGGTTCATTACTGCGTGGTCACGACAGCAGCTCAGCAGCTCCGTCACCATGCATAATCAAATTAAGCTAGGCCCCTCCCTTGTGCGTGGGCTGCTACATAACTGCAACGTCACTGCATGTCCAGCAAGCTAACTCCGGAAATGCTATATAACGCCTAGAACTATATGCACATAGCAGTCTACGGATTGCTCGAAAGCCCACGCTGCGAGCAGCGAGCTGTACTGGACTGAGGGTGTTTAGCAGCGCAAGTGCCAATGGCCAAGAAGGCCCTGTCAAAGACGATCCAAGGGATTGGTGATCTAACGGGTGCCGTCGAGAGTGGAGGTGCACTGATCGACGCATTCCAAGACTTGAGTTCCACTGTGTTAACAGTTGTAGACAAAGCGCTGGCGGTCCTTCAAGAGGATTACAGTGAAGAAATCAAGCGCATCTATCAAGTGAAGACTGCTCTGCACGACCTGAAGTTGGCCGTCACGTGTGCCTACGCTTTCTTGGACAAGGTGGACGACGTATTTCACTATTGCCAGAGCGATTCAATGAACGCTGCCAGAAGAGGACTGAAACCTTCTTCTCCAAATCTAGCGCCCTTGCGTCATCTGATGGGTCTGCTGACGAAGTCATTGACTAGGGCTGAAACTAAGTATTTGGAACTCGTGGGAGCCTGCGAAACAGCTAGCCACAGCTGCAGAGAAGCAGCGGAGGTCTGCGCACGCAAGGAAAGAGAATCCCGCAACAAGAAGTGGACAACAGGTGTTCTTGGGACAGCATCAACGATTGTACTAGTTGCTGGAGCTGCTACGGTGCCCACGCTTGCAGCAAGTGTCGTAATTGGTGCTGTTGGAATTGGGACAGGTGTGGCTACATACACCGTATACAGTGATTATAAGAAAAGTGAGGCATCATTCAGGAGGATGCGGGCGGAGTTTGACTCCCTCTTGGATTATGCACATGACCTCCACGAGGAAATGGCCGTAGTTCATGTCTCACTGGAGAATATTGCGGCACAACTTGACAGCATTGATCACTGTATTAGAAAGAGGACAAACGTGGTTATGATCAAAGGTGCTCTGAAGCATTTGAATGCAGTATGCGCAGACTCGTACTACTCCACCTCAAAAAACAGAAATCGTGTGAGAGGCAAAACAAAGAAACTCAAGGCCAAATTCAAATGTGTGTATACTTATTAAACAGCATACAATTCAACGCAGTGTTTTACTATTTCATGTTGTTGATATATGTATCTGAAAGCATACCAGACTAAGTATACACTTTGAATGGAATAGTTTCTCTACACTTTTATTATGCTCATACTCAGTTGTGTAATATAGTTCATTAGGCTGTACTTTAAGTTTTGTAATAATCATGTACTTCAATTAGTGCGTATTTTAATGTATTAGCTTCGTATATACGTATCCAGGCGGTCTGTTGATAATTAGCAGGGACAGGAGAGATGCATGCGCAATTAATCAAAAGGGCATGGGTAATGATGCTTCAAAAGGTTTGCGTACTGTGCTGTATACATTTATTGGGCATGGCCACAAGATGAAACACTGTAACCATGCAATATCTATCCCTAACCATATACATATACCACATAATACTATTCAAAATTCAGTAATTGATAGTTATAGATGTTTGGCAGATTTAAGGGGATCATGTGATCACTAAAAATTTATGATTTGGTGTATGCATGCACCACACATGTAAGCTCCATTGCATCTCACACTGTGTTTGGTAAATTGCAAGTAAGCCTCATTATTTTTCATGCCAGATTGACCCACGGCCATATATGTGTACACTATATAGGAAGGCCAAAAACTGTCAAGTTACACTGACAGTATGTTGCACATGTTCTGCATGGCAGAATGCACTAGCTTAGGGATGTTGTATTATAGTATTGCATATAATATGTGTGTGTGTCATTAGGTGAAGCTAATAACAACAACATACATGGAAAAGAGAATTTTTTTGCAAGAAATGATGGAATGTTTTGACCTGAGGGCTCGTGAACTGGTATAATAGTGTTAGGGCTTGCTATAACCTGTGAAAGGTGCCTTGAATGGAGTACACGTACCCCAAAATATAGTGAGTTTTTAAAGCAAACATGAGTCTCTGTATAGTGGAGAAATTACTAGCTGAAAACTGTATGAATTACTAGGCTATTATTCTTATCAGTATCCCTCTACCAACATATACATTGTTGTGGAACCTCAGAAATAAGACCACCATCTGGGCCATGCAAAGTGGTCTTATTTCAGGATGGTCTTAATTCTGAGAATATGCAATCAAATACATAATACATCTGTATGTTATTTGGGACTAAACCAAAGCGGTCTTATTTCTAAGGTGGTCGTTTAATAAAGGTTGTTGTTTAGCTGGGTTTCACTGTACAATTTGTGCACTGTTACAATACATACTAGAATTCCTTCATTGTAGGGTAAGTACAAAGGTACACAGTGTAACAGGAAACAGGCAAAGAAAGGATTAGTAGTTCATGCAAGATGAGTATGAAACATGCAGCTGTAAATGATCCAAACTTTGCACAGCTGCTCACATAAAGCAGTGGCAGATCTAGGATTTCTGAAAGGTGGTGGAGATGGGGGGGGGGGGGGGGGGGGGGCTAAAGTAGTCAGGTGTGCACAGTGCCTCTAAAGTATTGCCACCACTCCTAATTCTGTTCTAAAATCTGCCCATATACAACTAGCAAAGGGGCTCCGTTGCACCCCTGGATTTCCCTAGATCTACCACAGTCAAGCATTGACAACCTTCACAGTGCCTGCTGTTGAACATGTTAAGCGATCATGGGTATACCCAGTGAAACTGATATTGCCGTGAAGCTCCACCACACTCATAATTTAATTGGACTACCTGTACATGTGCAGCCAGAATGGCTATCACCGTTAGAACTAGCTAGCTAGCTATTGATAAACATGACTTGTGACATGTGCCAGCTGTGGAGTGATCATGCTTCAATCCCCATATATTATGTACATGCATACACATGGATGTGTATCTGACACTGTGCTGAGTCTTCACACTTTCTCGGATCCATTTCTGGCCGGCTGTTGGCTAGGTTATATTTCAAAGGCTTCTCAAAGATCACTATAGCACAATACATACCCCTGCTGTTTAACGCAAGCCAACCTGTGTAAGAGGCTAGCATTAGTGCATTAGTGCATACAGATAATTGTGTAAGTATTTCAATGTAGTCCTTTGGAATATCAAAGTTGAGATACGTATTTGTGCCCTTCGCACTTTGTACACCCACATACATGCAGTGCCTCATTCAACTCACATTGGAGCAAGCTGTTAATTGGTGCTAGCCCATGCAATCATGTTGACACCTCTTACCCACACCTACCACCTGGTTAATTTGATTGATAAACTGGGTCGTTCAGTTGCACTGCATGGCCAAAAGTAGCTAGCTACTACGAGCTTATGGGATGCTTTCTTGCAACACAGCTAGTCAAATCTGTGAAGAGTCAACTGAATTGTGTTCACACATTGAGAAAGAGGTCCTTCATGGTGCGAAAGAGGTCCATGATACATGGAAATATAGACAGTACCCACCTTTCCATCTATGACATCACGTTTGGAACCAGCAAAATAGTGTGCTTGGGGCTCACTGCCGTTATAGGAGCTGTTGGGACCCATTTTGTAGCTAGGAAATTTGAAAAAAGTGAGGCATCATTCAGGAGTATTCATGGGGAGTATAACAATCTCACGATTGATTCGTTGAATCTCCAAGATGATATTTTTGATACTCATAGCACACTGGAGAGTATGGCGGCACAAATCGAGAGCATAAACTACTCAGCTAACATTGCAAGCATCACTTTGCTTCAAGAAGCTATGACATGTTTGAGTACAGTATGCACAAACTCTGGCAACACTACATCAATGTGCAGAGACCAACTCAGGGCTAGAATTCAAGAACTCAATGCTAAATACAGCTAAGTGTACGAGATAAATGAAGAAATGTCTTAGATTTTTGTGTTTATTTTTACATCAAACTGATACCTTTATTATGCATAATACCCTGGCCATTAACTTTGCACAGTTCTAGTATTCGGGGGCATGTTCAGTTTCATTGAAAGACTGATTGCACTAAAGTTTAGATGCCTTTTGAAGTAAGATCAACATTACAAGCACTGTGACAGGTAGTAGCTTTACCCTCTACCCTCATATGACAGAGGTCAGAGTAGACCATGCAAATTTTCATCCCATACTAGAATATGGAGCTGCTGCATGAATCACAGAATGGTGCATGCATGCTCATGCATGATTCATACAAAGCACATCATCTTTGACAGTGCTATAGTTTATTAATAAGTGAAGCTGTCTGGTGTGGCCCACTCTGCATGCAAGGGACTTCTTAAGGGGAAGTCCCATGCCTGAGTTTACTGACAACTCAGTACTTAGTCTAGCTGTTTACACTATAACAGGGGCAACATTCTTCACACACCCAAGGCCACACCACAAGAATTCCACTGTTAAGGAATTACCATACAAGTGCGCTTTCCTAATCACCTGTGTATTACAGATGACTCCACAATGCATGCGTAAGCTAAATGGCCATGCACCTTGTGGAGTGCATGTGGTGATGGTTTTAAACAATTTATTACTATCTGATCGATGTTTACATGCATCCAGTCCCGCAATCGATAAATTCACAAGATTCACAGTGTGCATGGTTGGGACTGATATCTCCTAAGTTAATAAAGTGGATGAGGCCGGAGGAGGAGCATGTTGCTTCTTCCAGGCCAAGTAGCTATGGAAGTTGTGGGTACCTGGAAAAAGCTTGTCATAGCGCAGAGAAGCAGTAGAGATTTTGTAGCTTGCAAGGAAGGAGAATCCGGCAACAAAAGCGGACAACAGATGTTAACCCTTGCATGCGATAAGAACAACAGCAACAATAATTACACTAAATATAGTGACTGGGGCTATACTATACAATGCCCATGCTTACAGCATGTAGTCTCGCGTAGCCAGACCGCCATCTTTGCTCAGACCCCGCCTTCGCAAAAGACGGTCTGGGAGCTTACGCCGGTTTTTTTCCTGACAGGAGTCCGAGGAAGTTGGGACCGACGATTATTCATGATTCCCTTATAAGGCAGGAAGGCGGCGCTAACACCTTGCGCTGCGGTCGCTCGCTCCCAGGTGTTAAGCCTGCACGTGACCTCACTGTGTACACAAACACGCAATGATTAGGAACTGATCAGGGCACGCTGCAAACAAACACGCACGCACAGTTCACGTTAGTTGGCAGGCTACAAACGTAGATTGCTATCTGCCGCCGGCCTAATGCATGCCTAATGCTATCTCCCATCCTCTACCTCTGCAGCTGAGTGTCCACAACACAGAACAGCAAAGACACATGCAGTTGGGTTCTTTTACAACTTTGAAGAATAACTCAGCAGCACTGTTATGCAATGTGTGTCACAATGGCATACATATAATCTATGAATTATCATATTATATGTATGGGTTGGCTGGGGCTGAGCGTATACACTCAGCCCCAGCCAACCTTGAGGTGGCACACTGCAGCTCCATGGAGCTCCACATGGATTATATGTAGCGTGTCATTGTCCATTTAATAACAATTGCACTATAGTGGTTGGGGCTACCACTGCTACAGTGACCACACTTAATTAAAGCAAGTGTCCTAATCGGTGCAGTTGGGACAGGTGTGACTACGTACACCGTATACAATGATTATTAGAAGAGTGAGGCATCATTCAGAAGGATGCAGGAGGAATTTGACTGTCTCTTGGAGTATTATGCCCATGCATGCACTCTGCAAGGGAATGGCTGAAATTCATGTCACACTGCAGAATATTGTGGAGCAACTGGACAGCATTGCGTGCTGTATTACAAAGAAGAAAGTTAACATGGTTATGATCATAGGTACTGTGAAGCATTTGAATGCAGTATGCACAGACTCGTACTACTCCACCTCAAGGAGAAGAGATTGTGTGTGGTGCAAGACAAAGGAACTCAAACCCAACTTCAAGCGTGTGTACTAAAAGGTGTAATACTTCATCACAATGCTAACCATCTATGCACAATGAGTACATGCAAGCTACAGCTGCATACCTATTGATGAAGCATTCATGATTATACATGGAAAGTAAGATTATTTTATGGACAGTAATGGAAGTGGATATTCAGAATTCAGAATAGCTATTGTAAGTCTCACATGGTCACATGATGTATGTCAGCAGTGAGGGTTATAAATTCAGTGTTAGTAATTCATAAACACGCTAAGTAACTTGGCTACATTGTCACGGTCCAATTGTTTACTGTGCTAGATTCCATGTACTCAATGCAAACCATTCCTCTTCATTAAACATGCAACCGCCTCTCATTTCCGGCGGAAGGCTGCATGACTGTTATTTTTCACACAACATGGACAAGAAGAGAAAAGGGGCGTTACAGAAGTACCATCAAGCCCTACGAACTAACCTACTGGTGGGGAACTTCTTGCCAACTCTTCGTCAGCTGCTGACAGAGGTCGAGTACTCCCAAGTGAAAGACAGAGATGGCAACGTTGCACGAGTTGACGAACTAATCGAGATCCTACTCACGAAGGAGAACAAGCACTTTGAAGGCTTTTGCACCGCTTTGGAACGGAACGGATACGAACATTGGTCAAAGAAATTACGGGAAGAAGTCGATCAAGTCATTAGCAATGGTAAGTGGTTTAATAGCTAACACAAAGTAATTTCTGGTAAGGGAAGGTGCACCCATTAGTAGTTAGCTAGCTTGCTTGCTATCCCCACAGTACGTTGGAACAAGCTAAATGTGATGCCGATGAGGTGGGAAAGAATGAGGCTGGTGATCGATGCATGCATCGAGTTTTAGCCAATAGGGTGGGGTCTTCAGAGTGGGTGAGGATAGCATATTGAATTAGCCTCGTCACGCCGTCCAAGTTAATTAGCGCGGGGGCGGAAAGGACGGCCTGGGAACCACTGTTTGCGCATGCGCAAAGATTTTCCAGCAAACAACTAGCTCGTAAGAGCTTCAGCTCTAGTTATTTGCCTGCCTTGCCTTAGAGAATACGTACGGCAAGGCTGTCGCGAAGAGCGCGGCTTCTGGAAGCTTCCTCGCTGTGGATATCCCTTTGCACTCACACACGTAGCAGCTAGCAGGAATGGCTAAGCCTACAATAGCAAAGAAATGCTATTTTGAAACGAGACGGAGAGTCAGACAGGCTGACATGTATACAATAGTCGGCGCACAACCTTATCGCGAGCCGTATTAGATCCAGACGACGTTAGCGAGACTGCTTTGCTCCCGTCAGTCCCGTGTGCAGTGTTTGAAAATCACTGGCACCGCATATCGAAGGGTTTCGGCAAAATGACTAACGTCGGTAATTTTCTACCCAAACTGGACCGGTTCCGACTGTTCTGAGCGTTTTCCCAGCTGTCCATTTCATGGTTCACCTATACTCTTCTACACGTAGTCTCGCGGGGCCAGACCCTTTCTTCCGGTCTTGCGTAACCCGCCCGCCCGAAGATTTACGGAATTAGATTACGGAAACATATACGATGTTTTCCGGCGCCCCCAAAACTGGGGGGCGCTAGTCTCGCGTAGCCAGACCGCTCTCCCCTCCATTTTTTTTTATAAAATGACGTCATTGGGGAGGGGAGAAAATGTCTGGAGGACCTCCTATACACGACCCATTCAATGTCTGTGGGAACGTCCGACAAAGGAATATGCACAACGAGCACTTTGGAAAGGGTTGGTTCTCTAATACCAGCTTCACAACAGGAAGATCATCTTCGCCCTGAAGAAGAAGACCAGAGCATCTGGTCGAAACGTCGGCAAGGTTTTCAACCCTGTTGTGTAGCAGGTATTAGAGAACCAACCCTTTCTGATGCCTGAGCCAGCTGAGAAGCCCTCACTTCAACTAGCACTTTGAAGTCGTGGTAGATGTGAACCGCAGGCGTGAAGACACGTGCATTGAGGGAGGGAGAAAAGGATAATGGAGCTCACCGGAACAGCTACAATTGAGGAGGTAACGCGTAGAGCGGCGATGGACGCAGGATTTGTGGAGCTGAAGTCAGAGCAACTAAATGCCATCATGGAGTTTGTACATGGACGAGACGTGTTTAATCGCTTCCAACTGGATTCGGGAAGTTCCTTATTTCTGGGCTGATTCCAGCTCTCCGAGCGCTTCTACCTCCTGGCTTTTCTTTCCGAAGTTTACAAAAGATTGTCGGCATCCTTTACAAACCACACTCCCTTCCTCGAACGCCTCCTGCAGGTCTAGCATTGCAGATAACATGTTCTCACCGTTGGCAATAATTGTACAGCGAAGAGACTCGCTAGCAGTACCGAACAGTCATTGGTAGTTCCTCCTGTCTGTCCAAGATCGTTTGCAGAAGCAGCAGCATTTCGCTTCCATTTTGTTGGAAACTGACTATCTCAGCTGCAGCTGGAATAACACCTTGCAATGCTGACCGCAAACCACTTATCCCCTAAGATGTTAAGTAAACAATTACACGTGGGTGGAAAGGGTCGTGTATAAGCGGTCCTCCAGACCCTTTCTCCCCTCCCCTATGATGTCATTTTATAAAAAATTGAGGGGAGAAAGCGGTCTGGCTACGCGAGACTAGGGGGCACGGAAACAGTGGTGCCCAGGCCGTCCTTTCCGCCCCCGTGCTAATTAACTCGGACAGCCTGGGAACGACGCTAATTGAATGTATGAAAATTATAGGGTAATTACACCATTTCCTGGTCGGCTATAATAACGATAAACCAGTGAGAAAAGTTGGTAAAGGGTGTACTTCAGCAGTACAAACGCATAATATTATACTTACTGGAAAACCATCTATTCCTTTAGAGGGGGTGAGAAAATGAGCCGTTTTGTCGAGATCGCCTGGTGACACCATCCTCGGTCGTACTCACCATTTCCCCTACTCCCAGACATTTTTCCTAAAGTGGGACAGGCCTTAGGAATTAGGGTGCTTTCGTTTAAGGCTTCGTTTAAGTGGCTGAGATCAGCAATACAACCATGGATCAACATTCAGGGCACTTCCAAAAGGACTGGACAAGGTTGCTAGAGTCAGATAGCCCTACACAACAAAGATGATTCCATTTGGAACAACTGTGACAGCAAATCCAAGTGCCTTCTTCATCAGTTCCACAGGTGGTGCAAAATCCTTCATCCGCCTCTCCAGTATCAATCGGCACATGTATGTCTGCCTTCACTCTGCCTAGCTATTGTCTGTTAATTTAAATCAGCAACCAAAATATGCATATTTTGCTGCTGTCCGACAATTGGCAACTGCAGTAACTAGTATGCATTGAATTGTACTAACTTCTCTCAAGCACAGAAGTTCGTTTCAGTAGTGCATGCAGTTTGAATACCAATGAGTTCAATGTATCTTTCCGTAAGAAGGTTCGGCCAACCATTTGAATTTGTCGTGCACTTGAAGATGGTGCAATTCTTAGCTCCTCCTACTTCCTGCCAATTCTTGATGCTCCAGAAGAGATAAGGGCGAAGAAATTGGTGTCCAGCCGCCGAACGAAGAGCGCTCGTCTCGTTTTGGCTGAGGATTCTTAAGTCCTGCTAATGTAGGTATTAACCAAACGTGGTGTTGGCTCAAAGTTTGGCCTGTCTGTTTCGTGCAACGTACATTTTTGCGAAGTGTCCCGTATTGGCGCTGTCCAGGAAATTGCGCAGCTACCCTAGCGATGTTGAAACCCATGCATGCATGGACATAAGGAATTAATTAGATGGGTAGCTACAGCTACAGGACTTGGGAACAATATTTGGAGATGTGTGGGTGGGATGAAATGAATGTGGAGGCCCTGGGAGGCTTGACAGTGGAGGAGGTGAAGCACATGTGTGTTGCGGGATGTAACTATAGCCAGGAGAGAGGTAAAGGAAACTGGTTACCCCAGGTTAGAAGCAAATGGTGGGAAGCTGGTTGAGAATGAATGTGAGGAGTGTTGGATGTTGGTGAAGTGCCAAAAGTAAGGAGAATGCTGGCGAAGTTGAGAAGAGGGACGGTAGAGTTGGAGATTGAATCTATATAGAGGTGCACAATGTGGGCTTACAAGAGAATATAGAATTATGCAAGAATTGTAAAAGTGAACAAGTGGAGGGTGCTCGTCATTATTTGTTAAGAGGAGTATGTGTGTTTAAGTAAGGAAAAGGATAATAGTTGATGGATGAGAGGGTGGAAACTTGGCAGGGTATGGATGACAACAAAGTGTCTTATGGTGATGATAAGCAAAAATGCCTATGGACAATGTAGGGTGGCAGAAAGGTTTTGGCATGAGCAGTTAGTTGCATAGTGCATGGGTTCCACTTCTCAATTCAGTAACATGTGCATCCTTACTTTGTAAAAAAAATCTGACAGTGTGGAGTGTTTTATTTAGGAGTACATACTGCTGCATGGCGTAGTGGTGTGTTGATAGCTTATACAGTGTGCATTAATTTAGCATACAATACATCTATGTATGTAAGTATAATATGCCTATTATGGTAACTCTTTCACTAGATGAATGCGGAAACATGGACAAGAGGAGAAAGGATGCATTGAAGAAGTATCGGCGTGTCCTAAGAACTAGAATAATGGCTGACAAGATAGTGCCACTACTTCAATTCCTCATAGATCCCGAGCGCTCCAGAATAAAAAACAAAGAGGAAAATGCTGAAAAGGTTGATGAACTCATCATCATCTTACTCACAAAGGAGAATGAGCACTTCGAAACATTCTGCAATGTTTTGGAGGAAAATGGATATGATGGATGCGCAAAAATGCTACGGGAGGAAATTGATCAAAGTAAGCCAATTGCAACCTATAGAGAGTTTTTCTGTTAAAGTATCTATATGTAGCTGGGATGGATAAGAAGTCAATTCTTCTATCTTTTGCCCCGGCCATGAAGAACATACAAAGAAATTGAGGGGCTAGATGCAAGAATTATAGTAGAATATATAGTTAGTTGCCAGTTTCATACATGTATGTACATGCTGACTGTGATAGAGATGCACAGTGTAGTGAGAAGTGTCTTTACTCCACTGTACATGTAGGTTCTGTTCCTGCCCACTGCCGAGTTCAGTTCCCCACCAATGACGACCTTTCAGATGAATTTGCAATACTGATTGGTAACCTTAATGAAGTAGTGCACTCCCTTCCACAAATACGCCTTGTAGGTTTAATAGCATGCATCGAAGAAAAGCTGAAATCAATCCATGGCCCGCCACCTGACCCAATCCCTGGCACTGCTAAGGATTTGATGCGGACTGCAAGCAAATACTGGGACTATCTCAACATTGAGATTGCCCAGGTGGCAGTGAAATACGTTAGTGAAGATAATCCAGACCTACATACACGAATGCAGGCATACAAGGAAACATTATCACAGATAGCATTAGAAGACCTAAGGAACTGCAGGAAAAAGAGCATTGCCCCCAGAAAACCACCCAGATGCAGCATCATGGAAATCATAATGGATGTAAATCCGCGTAGTTACTCATTGCGCCGCATTCTGGATATAAAGGACTTCCTTTTGCATCGGATTGGTGTGATCATTGCCTTGTTCGGTGGATGGAGACATGGAAGCATCATTCTCCATTTCTACATTCTGGAAAGTGACAAAGAGGCTGCAGTATGTCGACTGAAAGCACAAAAGTTGCAATTAAAGCGCATGCAAGTGATGGCCATTAAAGTGGATGGCACCTTAGTTTTATCTATGTCGCCAAATATTGTAACTGAGGCCAACATCAATGTCAGCATAGATTCTGTAGCAGAATGTTTTGATGCAGGAGGCAACCTTATTAGTGCAATGAGAGGATTTGGTCAAAATGTGGGGAGTATCGGCACAAACGTGGTGCAAAGTCTTGGAGGAGTTGTTGACGAAATCAAGAGCATCGTTGGTGATTCAGTGAAGGCTGCACTAGAAGTTGCTCGCACCTTCTTTGACAAGGTGATTGATGTGTTTTACCATGGCCGTGGTGATTCAATGGCTGCTGCAATAGAAGGACTGCAGTGCTCTCCTCCTGATATGCAACCCCTACGTAGTTTATTACGGCAACTGGGGAATGCATTGGCAGAGGCTGCAGCCAAGTATTCAGAATTTGTAGGTGCCTGCGACACAGCTATTCACAGTTGTAAAGAAGCAACAGACTGGTGTAGTGAACACTCTGAAGGAGAAACCACCTGGGATAAGTGGGGTAGAAGAGCTCTTGGTGGTGTAGCTGTGGCTGCTGGTGCTACTGCAATTGTTGCTGGATTCGCCACATTTGGACTTGGTTTTGTGCCTTTAGCTGCAATAGGTGGTGGACACTTATATGGAGGATCCCAAATACTCAACGATACTCCCAAGGCCCGCATCAGGAATATTAATGATACGTTTCATGCTCTCAACAGCAATGCGTATGATCTCCACAGTACAATGGCTCCAGTGCATACCACAGTGGAGAACATTGTGGTACAAATCAACAGCCCCCACTTCTCTGCTGAGACGGCAAACATCCGTTCGCTCCAAAATGCTATGAAGCGATTGAAAACGGCATGTGCAAACTCCTACAGGACTATTTCACGCTACAGGCAGCAAGAGAGATAAAGGAAAGCAGAATTTTATGCCACATTAACTTAAGTGTGGGTACATTTTTCTATAATATTATACAAGTAACTTACCATGCACAGATAAAGATTACACAGTGTAGATGTACATGTCATTTAGCTATCATAAACATTACTGTATAAATTCTTATTATTATGTGTCAATGAAGAACTCAAAAAAGTTATTATAATTATACTTTATCGGTTTAGTTAGACCTTCTCGTGTGAGCTTAAATTTATTTTACTATTAATTTTCATGTTTTTGATATATCTAAAAGCATACCATTATACACTTTGAATGGAATAGTTTCTCTACACTTTTATTATACTCAGTTGTGTCTAATATAGTTCATTAGGCTGTACTTTGAATTTTGTAATAATCATGCACTTCAATTAATGTGTATAAATGTATTAGCTTCATATCCAGGTGGTCTGTTGATAATTAGCGGGGACAGGAGAGATGCGTGCACAATTAATCAAAAGGGCATGGGTAATTATGCTTCAAAAGGTTCGCGTACTGTATGTGCTGTTTACATTTATCGGGCATGGCCACAAGATGAAACACTGTAACTGTGCAATATCTACCCTATTAGTAACCATATAATTATACCACACATGCTATTCGAAGTTCAGTCTTCGATAGTTATAGACATTTGGCAGATCGAGGGGATCACGTGATCACTAATAATCAATGCTTTGGTGTATGCATGCACCTCACATGTAGTCTCGCGCGCCAGCCCCTATTTCCCCTATTGCACAATCGCAGAGAAATAGAAATAAAATATAAATAATATATAATAAATTCCTTCCCCACAGGAACAAACGGCTGGCGCGCGAGACTACCTCACATGTAAGCTCCATTGCATCTCACACTGTGTTTGGTCAATTGCAAGTATGTGTCATTAGGTGAAATCTAATAACAATGACATACAGGATAAAGAGAAATTTTGTAACTTTTCCTTTGCAAGAAATGACGAATGTTTTGACCTGAGGGCTTGCCAACTGCTATAATAGTGTTAAGAATCGATATATCCTGTGAAAGGTACCTTGAATGGAGTATGTACACATACCCCAAAATATAGTGACTTTTTAAAGCAAACATGAGTCTCTGTATAGTGGAGAAATTACTAACTGAAAACTGAATAAATTGCTAGGCTATTATTCTTATCAGTATCCCTCTACAAACATACATTGTTGTGGAACCTCAGAAATAAGACCACCATCTGGCCATGCAAAGTGGTCTTATTTTTGGGATGGTCTTAATTCTGAGAGTATGCAATTAAATATGTAATACATGTGTACGTGTATTTGGGACTAAACCAAAGCGGTCTTTTTTCTAAGGTGGTCATTTTATAGAGGTTGTTGTTTAGCAGGGTTCCACTGTACTATTTGTGCACTGTTACAATGCATACTAGAATTGTTACAGTGTAAGGTATTTAAGTAAGTACAAGGGTACACAATGTAACAGGAAACAGGTATAGAAAGACTTAGTAATTCATGCAAGATGAGTATGAAACATGCAGCTGTAAATGACCCAAACTTTGCACAGCTGCTCACATAAAGCAGTGGCAGATCTAGGATTTCTGTGCACAGTGCCTCGAAAGTATTGCCACCACTCCTAATTCTGTTCTAAAATCTGCCCATATACAACTAGCAAAGGGGTGTTCCGTTGCACGTATCCCTGGTTCTCTCTAGCTAGATATGCCACTGTAAAGTATTAAACTTCACTGTGCATGCTGTTGAACATGTTAAGCAATCATGGGCCTGCCCAGTGAAACTGTTACTGCATGCAGCTCCACCGCACTCATAATTTAATTGGACTAACTGTACGTGTGCAGCCAGAATAGCTATCGCCAATAGAACTAGCTAGCTAGCTAACAACTAGATAAACATGACTTGTGACATGTGCCGGCCATAGAGTGATCATGCTTCAAATTCCCGCCTTCAATCCCCATACATTATCTACATACATACATTATGCATGTGCGTGTGACACTGTGCTGTGTAGGCATTCAAATGTGAGATGGCCATTGATGACAACAGCATTCCTAGTGCCAGTCCAGTGAACCAATAGCAAAGCAATCCTTCACACATGTAAGGCAACAGGTGCTAATTCACACAATCCACAAGGTACAGAGAATACATGACCACCATGTGTGATTGTTCCTGTATGTGTGAATGGGTATCATGTCATTAGTAAATGGCGGTGTGAAGAATCATGTGTGGTGTCATGTACTGTCTGGCCTGATAGACCTTCGCCAGAGGCAGCCGTGTGTCTCTTGTTCTCCTTCTTCTTGTTCTTGTGTGAGGAATTCTTCAGCATCTGGTCATGCAGTCTGTGTGTATGTAGAAGCAAGCTTACAGTATATATGTATGCATAGACACCTCTCAGGTGTGCATGCATAATTTTGTAAATACAGTATAGACGCACACCACATACACACACATTCGCACGCACGCACACACACACACACACACACACACACACACACACACACACACACACACACACACACACACACACACACACACACACACACACACACACACACACACACACACACACACACACACACACACACACACACACACACACACACACACACACACTTGCCTTGTCTACTGGTACCCCTGCTCTCCACCTTCCTTAATTCGTGATCCCACTCCTTATGCATGCACCAAATGGATCATTGCCCTTGCCCATGTGTCAACAAGGGGCCTGGGCGGCTCTGGAGAGAAACATCAATAGAAACAGATAATACTAAAGAACAGTCATGCTGTGATGCTGGTAAGTTGTATATCCTATTAAAAAAATTATACATGTAAATAAAGCAGCTAAGAGTGAAACGTCTCTTCACCCTTTGGGACGGTCCTCCAGCTAGCCCGGTGTGCACTGGCTGGTCATTCTAGATGCAATACTATGTGATGTCAGGAGTGTGCGGCAATTACCAGCGGATGTATATGGGGGCATGATTGAAACTAGGTTAATGCCAGAAGTGGGTTTAGAATGGTGGTAGAGCTGCAAGTTGGCAAAAACCGTATTCCTTAGGCATCCAAGAAAGATAAGGTACCTTCAGGAAGATTCCGGGCTAAGGTGAGTTGAATTATTCAGCAAATGACAATGCACTGGGAAAGTGGAGGAATTAGAACAAGCACACAAAACTGGCCAGGAATCAAACATATTATACATATTGATGGTTCTCTAGTGCAGGTAAGTAACCAAGAAATTTAAGCTATAATGACATCCATTCTAACCCATTCATACCACACCACATTAACAGATGCCTTATTTATGACAGAGTATATACAGGAGAGAGCAAGGACATTCATGCACATCACCAACAGAGATGCATGGAGTGCCTTAAAGACCTGAAATAGTAGTTAGCTAATGCATAACAGTGTGTGTGTGTGCGTGTGTCATGTATACAACAGTACACTTGTGGCGCTTCATATCTGCATGGATGTATTATGCTAGCACTGCAGCCAGAGGATGTCTAATGGATAGGAATCTTGTAAAGGACTTTCTGAGGGGAAGCACCTAAGTGTCATTTTCCTAAGAAGAGTTGCACAATGCTGTGTCACGATGTTCATATCATAACAACACCTCCACATAGTACACATCCCTCCACCATGCAAGGTAATGAGAACTATAACAATTTCAAGGCATCTACCATAGCAGGTGTTTATGTAGTTATGGCACACGTGCAAACATTACGCACTATGAGATCTGCCGTGGGAGTAGGTTTTGTGTGTGGCAACGTGCAGGCAGCTGGTATAGTGCATGAGTGGGTCCAATGCATATATACACTGTGGTGTTTTGGGAATAAAAGCTAAGGCCTTCCAAATACTACAAGAACAATGACTTTCCTGGTATGGCAGCAGGAGGTTTACAAGTTCATCCTACCAGTGTAAACAAACATGCCGTGGGAGGCAGTCAGGTCCAACAGCAGTAAAATTACATTAGGCCTAAAGAGCATGATCTATGTAAGAGCTCTCATGGGTCATACATAGTAGAGGTACACATTTATCTTGTCTGATAATGTTGTAAGGGGCAGGATTCCAGCCCTTCACGATCAGTAGTACGTATCTCAGTGTAAGTTATTCTTAGCAATTTATAGTGCAGCAGAAGTTATATTCAATGCTGGGTGACACCAAGTCACTGCTCCTCCCTACTTCTGAATGTTTCTGCCAGCAACAGGGTAGGTGCATTTCCACAGAATATTAAAACAATTGCTGTATAATGAATTCATTAGAATCCACAACTAGCCACATTATTGCACGATTCACCTATGAACTATGGATAGTGTACTCAGTGCTGTTTACTGCACTGTGCTGTCTAGTGCCCCAGACACCTGACACAGTTAGCTAGTGAACTACAATGAAGTGAATGCATATCATCATAACAGGTCTAGCAAGTGCATAACAACACACACACACACACACACTTGTGTGTGTGTGTGTTTGTGAGTGTGTGTGTATTTGTGTGTGTGTGTGTGTGTGTGTGTGTGTGTGTGTTTGTGAGTGTGTGTGTATTTGTGTGTGTGTGTGTGTGTGTGTGTGTGTGTGTGTGTTTGTGAGTGTGTGTGTATTTGTGTGTGTGTGTGTGTGTGTGTGTGTGTGTGTGTGTGTGCGTGTGTGTGTGTATGTGTGTGTGCATGTGTGTGTCATGAATACAACAGTACACCTGTGGTGCTTCATATCTGCATGGATGTATTATGCTAGCACTGCAGCCAGAGGATGTCTAATGGATAGGAATCTTGTAAGGGACTTTCTGAGGGAAAACACCTAAGTGTCATTTTCCTAAGAAGAGTTGCACAATGCTGTGTCACCATGTTCATATCATAACAACACCTCTACATAGTGCACATCCCTCCACCATGCAAGGTAATGAGAACTATAACAATTTCAAGGCATCTACCTACCGTAGCAACTTGTTTATGTAGTTATGGCACGCGTGCAAACATTATGCACTATGAGATCTGCCGTGGGAGTAGGTTTGTGTGTGGCAATGTGCAGGCAGCTGGTATAGTGTATGAGTGGGTCCAATGCATATATACACTGTGGTGTTTTGGGAATAAAAGCTAATGCCTTCCAAATACTACAAGAACAATGACTTTCCTGGTATGGCAGCAGGAGGTTTACAAGTTCATCCTACCAGTGTAAACAAACATGCCGTGGGAGGCAGTCAGGTCCAACAGCAGTAAAATTACATTAGGCCTAAAGAGCATGATCTATGTAAGAGCTCTCATGGGTCATACATAGTAGAGGTACACATTTATCTTGTCTGATAATGTTGTAAGGGGCAGGATTCCAGCCCTTCACGATCAGTAGTACGTATCTCAGTGTAAGTTATTCTTAGCAATTTATAGTGCAGCAGAAGTTATATTCAATGCTGGGTGACACCAAGTCACTACTCCTCCCTACTTCTGAATGTTTCTGCCAGCAACAGGGTAGGTGCATTTCCACAGAATATTAAAACAATTGCTGTATAATGAATTCATTAGAATCCACAACTAGCCACATTATTGCACGATTCACCTATGAACTATGGATAGTGTACTCAGTGCTGTTTACTGCACTGTGCTGTCTAGTGCCCCAGACACCTGACACAGTTAGCTAATGAACTACAATGAAGTGAATGCATATCATCACAACAGGTCTACCAAGTGTGTAACAACACACACACACACACACACACACACACACACACACACACACACACACACACACACACACACACACACACAGCAGGCCTGTACACAGGATTTCGATAAGGGGGTTACATTTGGGGAAGAAATGAGATCATCTGATATACCTTCAGGATATTTCTCTGTTGGGGGAAGTTTGAGAACCACAATGCAGGAATACAGAAGTACTGCACTGAGAAGCGATATATGTGTGGTGCACAGTATAGCCTGGCAGTTGGTACTAAGGAAGTTACAAACTTTTCAAATTTCACCTCCATTAATTAACTTACCATGAAGCAGCAGATGATGAATCACATACAAGAGTACAGGTAGCACCCCATCGGAATATGGAACAGGTTCCAAACCGATACACAGCTATGCGCGACCGAAGATCTGAGGCAAGAATGAGCATATTAGCTAGCTAAACACACCTTAACGACAAACAGATGAGGACACCGACAAAGACATGCAGCACAATGTCCTCTTCTAGACATCCCGACAGTGGACTGTAACATGAGATATTACCTCTCAAACTTACTAGGAAATGAGAAGTATATACACACAATAGTGTAAGTATTGGCGGCCATTTACAGGCAAAGTGCACAGGGTGCTTTTTGTATGTAGGTGCACAGCGTTATCCCATGCTTACCTGTATAAAATAAAGTAGATAAAATATTATTATGCACTAACAATACCTAGCATTCTGTATCAAAATGGGTACAACGCTCGAGTCGCTGGCTGCCCTTTCATGAAAAACATGCTCCACAATGCCTTCTTAAGGGTAAGGAAAGGAAAGAATTCCATCTGAAGCAACAACAAGTTAGTTTCTTTGCCGAAACAATACTTACTTTCATCGCTTTAGACACTCACCCACGAATATTCGATCCTAGCTAATTTGCTACAAACATCTTTGTGCATGTGTCAGGATCACCAAGTGTCCCAGTCAGTTTTCTACCTCTGCCGTTTAACGCAAGCAGCCTGTGTAGGAGGCTAGCATTGTGTAAGTATTTGAACGTAGTCCTTTGGAATATCAAAGTTGAGATACGTATTTGTGCGCGCCCTTTGCACTTTGTACACCCACATACATGCAGTGCCTCAATCAACTCACATTGGAGCAAGCTGTTAATTGGTGCCAGCCCATGCAATCATGTTGACACCTCTTACCCATGCCTACCGCCTGGCCTATGCTTGGTTTGATTGATAAACTGGGTCGTTCAGTTGCACAGCATGGCCAAAAGTAGTTAGCTATATATAGCTACTACGAGCTGGAATGCTTGCAACACAGCTAGTCGAAGCTGTGAAGAGGCAACTGGAATGTGTTCATACATTGAGAAAGAGACCCTTTATGGTGCAAAAGAGGTCCATGATACATGGAAATCTAGATGGTGCCCACCTTTGCCTTTGGCATTCCATGATCATCTGGGTAGCTGTTGATACAGATTGTTGCTATATACAGTTAGCTATTTACTCATTTATGACACATTGCTGACGTGCACTTTTGTGCATGCGTGGTGGAATTGTCTATGCTTTTTCCTATGAAAGTACTATGGTCATGCTTTTGCTATGAATGTCTGGAGTATAAGTTTAGACATTAACATCACTGCATAAATTTTGGCAGGAATTGAAAGAACACCCATGCATTCTGCATTGTTTCAATCACCAGGTAGAACCTCCCTCGTCTAAAGCGACCACAGCTACCAGTGCAAATTGTGTGTTAGCACATACTAGGTAGCCATAGTGTAGCTATATATACTGCGGAGACTGGAGCAAATGACAGTGTTATTACAAATACTTATACTTACTACCATATGTGGACGAGAGGAGAAGGGTGCTTTGAAGCAACACCTACACTGTATACTAATACAAACTGGGAGGCATGGTGATTGTCATTTCTACTCATGACCCAAATGTACATCTGAACTCTACCTTGCTTGGCACCATATGGTCATAAGTAGCTGACCAGAACCAGTCAGGTATAGTTAAAGTAATCATGCCAAAGCTGAGACCGAAGTGCATGCAGAGATGCTCAGTGATCAAGGCAAATGACCTTTGCAGCAGCCATTATGTGAATTGCTGTTTACACTAGCACTGAAACCAAGTGCGGACGGGATTATGTAAGGGACTCTGCATGGGACAGCACCTAAGAGATGTATTCAAATAATGTATAAGCATTGCATTGTTCACAGCACTGTCATGCAGCTGGGGTTACGGACCAGACATTCCTATCACAGCAACACGTACACCCACACACCTTAGTGGGCTAAGCATATAAACACTCTCAAATAATATGTGCTGTGTCATGGTCTACAGCTGCAAGGGATGCATGGCCTTATAAGGTACTTAAGAGGATTCATGGGTCACAGTAAAAAGATATTCATAGCCTGTTCAATATTACTATAACTATAGGTGCAAGCTTTCAAACTTTCATTAGTAGCAACTGTGTTATGTAGGCATATCTCAGTGTTATTATATATTTGTGCATGTTTGTCAACCTATAAACCATTAAGTCACTGATGTGTGTACAGAGTTTTACAAGATCTTCCCAATTAAGGTAGTTACAAGACCATGAGCACCCAATGCATGCATGTGAACTGATTGTTGAGCACTAGCTATAGTGAACAATACATCACTTTCAGTAGTAGTGCATGGGCCAACTGCTGAGCTATTCCTGGTGGGAGGGTTTGACTGTGAGAGGTCATTGCAAGTGGTCAAATGCATTTATCACTGACGGTTTATAACAGGCTGTATGTGTGTGTGTGTGTGTGTGTGTGTGTGTGTGTGTGTGTGTGTGTGTGTGTGTGTGTGTGTGTGTGTGTGTGTGTGTGTGTGTGTGTGTGTGTGTGTGTGTGTGTGTGTGCGTGCGTGTGCGTGTGTGAACATGCATGTGCATGACAACACTGCATTGGAGGATCATGACCTGCAAAGGGGAGGATTAGTCGATGATGTCTGGGTTGTGTCCACAATTTGTGTTACTGTAACCTCATATTCTTGTTGTCCGTGAATAATATGAGGGAGATTGGGCTAATTCTACAAAGGATACTTGTAAAAATACTCCTCTCTTTATTTGCTGTCAAAAGTGTGTATGCATGGGGACCACAAGGAGTGAATACGAGTACGTACGAAGATCCCCTCCCCACTACTTCAGTGGGAAGGGGCTGGGCATGTGAGACTGACTAGTATATACCTCGCCCATATTATAAATACTTTGCGGTCATCAGAGAGTATATAATATATTGGCCACTAAGTTACATTCACCACGACACCTAGTGCTGTGCGACATGGACGCAAGTAGAAAAGCGGCGTTGAAGAAATACCATCAAGAGCTACGATGTGGCCTCATTCTCCGGAATTTCTTGCCAGTCCTTCAAAAGCTATTGACAGACGTGGAGTACTCTAAGATAAAGGACTGCGAAGACAACATTGCTACAGTTGACGCGCTTATTGAAATCTTACTCACGAAGGAGAATTGGCACTTTGAAGAGTTTTGCACCATTCTGAGGAAGAACGGGTACGAACATTGGGCGAAGACGCTACAAGATGAAGCAGATCAAAAAGAGGGTAAGCCCAATTAATAGCGATTGGCATGCATAAATAAAATTAATCCATTTATGAATAATGCGCCAGGTACCTGCTAGACATTTCCGCAAGCGATAGATCGGAATTTCGGACACTGAGAAGCCTATACGTGCATGCGGTCCACCGTGTCGTAAAGAACGCGTTCCAGCCAGCTTCTTACTTCCTCCCTTGACGTATGAGTCTTTACTAATAATTATCTTGGACGCAGTATGAAGCTAATTGTTCCTTTTGCAGTGGGATAGCCTATACTAACCTTGCAGCTATGTCCAGAAATCCCATTCCTTATGGAAATTCCATAAGTTGACGTTATAACATATTCTCTAGCACGTACTACACCTGTATGTGGAGAACATGTACTACTGGTGTACTCATATTATGAAAGGCCCTTCACCCCATTGTTTATGTAGGGTTTGTAACTAATAGTGATCAGCATAGATAAATTAATGTAAGCCGTGACGTTTCAGACCAGAATGGAATGATCTGATTGGACCAATGCATTAGATAGGGGCCTGTATATGGTCCATCAAAAAGCTGCTACTCACAGCTTGCCCCTTTGTATCAACTTGCCTTCTGTAGGTTGGCTTTCTCTGTGCTTGGTAAGACTCTTAAGATGGGACCAGCATCATTCAGCTAACTGCATGGCATTTACTATTTTATATAAATTATAAACTTCCCGTCGCAAGCCGAACAGTGCTCTAATTTACCAGAGAGTCTTACCAAGCACAAAGAAAGCCAATGGAGAGTGAGGTAGGTCAATACAAAGGGCAAATGTGTGAGTAGCAGCTTTTTGATGAACTGCACAGTCCCCTATCTAATGTATTGGTTCGGTCTGCATGGTCGGTCCGTTCAATCAATCAATCAATCAATCAATCATACACAGCTTTGTCTCCAATGCTGGAGGTCGCTGGAATTATTTTCTAACAGTTCTGTGCAAGAAATAGTTCACATCATGCTGTACTAAATAGTTCAATAATTAACTGTTCAATTTACTTTCAGATCATCAGCCCATCTTTTCCTTGGTCTTCCCCTCGGTCGCTTTCCAGGCACATTCTCCATATACACCTTCTTTACCATCCTGTCATCTGTCATTTCTTCCATCTTCTTTAACCATTCTGTCTTCTTGTTCTCTACTCTTGATACCACTGCCACCTGTCCCAGTCTTGATCTAATATCAACATTCCTCACTTTGTCCAACATAGTCACTCCTTCCACTCTCCTCAGGCATCTCATTTCAAGGGCTTGTATTCTGCTCTTGTGTCTCTCTAGCAGGGTCCAGGTCTCACATGCATACAACAGAGTTGGCATCACCGTGGCATTGATCACTCTAAGTTTTGTTGCCTTGCTCAGTTCTCTTCGATCAATTATCTCTTTTCTCATAGCTCCAATCACTTTGGATGCTGCTCCTATTCTGTGGTCTACCTCTGCTTCACATGATCCCTCTTCATCTAACATGGCTCCTAGATACTTCATTGTCTTCACATTTTCTATCTCCACTCCATTTACTGTAATGTTGCATGTGCCTCCTCCTCTCTTCACCACCATTACCTTTGTCTTTCCCCAATTGATTGTCATTCTCCATTTCATCATCACTTCATCCAGCACCTTCACATTTCTTTCTGCATTCTCATCTCTTTCTGTCACTAACATTAGGTCATCGGCAAACAAGAGAAGCTGTATTATGCCTGTTTCCATCTCAACTCCTCCTTCAAACCTCTGTTTTGCCTCCCTCACAATGTTGTCCATAAAGATGTTAAATAGCCATGGTGACATAGTGCATCCCTGTCTCACTCCTTGTCCTACTCCAAACCAGTCTGATTTCTGACCTTGAACCCTGACACATGCCTTACCATCATCATATAGTGACCTCACTGCTCTTATCAGCCCACCATTCACTCCATATGCCCTAAGCACTCTCCACAATAACTCCCTGTCTACCCTGTCGTATGCTTTCTCTAAGTCCACACAAACCATCAGCATCCTCTTGTTCTTTTCAATAATCTTCTCTCCTAACTGCCTGACAGTAAACAACTGGTCTACACAGCTCCTCCCTCTTCGGAATGCCCCCTGCTCTTCCAACACTTTCCCTTCGGTGATTGTCCTCATCCTCTTCTCCAACACACTGGCATACACCTTGCCAGGTATACTCAGCAAGCTGATGCCCCGGTAATTCTCGCATTGGGTTCTGCTTCCTTTCTTGTGGATCGGGACAATCAGTGCCCTTCGCCAGTCCATTGGGACACTCCCACTCCTCCATGCCAGGTCCATGATTTTGTGCAGCCACTCTACCACTACCCCTCCACCTGCTTTCAGCATTTCTCCAGTGACCCCACATACTCCAGGTGCTTTCCTATTCTTCAGTCTCAAGATGCTTGAGCACACTTCCTCCATACTTATCCTCTCATGTCTAGTCCCCTCTACTCGTTCTTCTTCTCTGCTTGCAATTTTGCATTCATTCTGTTGAACTCCTTCACCCTGTAACAGTGATGCAAAGTACTCTTTCCACCTATTCCTAACCTCTTCCTCCTCACACAGCACCTGTCCACTTTCATCACATACTCTTCCCACTTCACTGCTACCCTTTGTCCTATCTCTTATCTTTGCCCAAAACCTCCTCTGATTGTGTTGGAAATCTCCCTGCAATGTCTCGCCAATTTTCTTCCATTCCTCATTTTTCGCTTTCCTCACTGTATGACTTGCTGCCCTTTTGGCCTTCAGGTAAACTTCCTTTGCATTCTCAGTCTTCACTTGTAGCCACCTCTTATATGCCTCCTTCTTGCTTTTCACTGCCACTTCAACCTCCTTGCTCCACCATGCAGTCCTCTTCTCTTTTCTGACTTTCTTTCTTCCACACACTACTTCAGCTACCTCCTTAACGTCACTCTTAAATTCATTCCATGCCGCTTCCACATCATCCCCATTCACACACTTTGCTTCCCTCATTTTTTGGCTCAGTTTTGCACAATATTTCGTCTTTCCCTCTTTAGTTCGCAGTCTCTCACTTCTCAGCTGACTCTTCTTTTCTGTCTTCTTAGTCTGCTTTCTACCCCTCACTTTCATCTTCATCAGCACCAGGTGGTGATCGCTACCAATCTCAGCCCCGCGTACCACTCTCACATCATTCACATCTTTTCTCAGATCTGATCTTACTAAAAAGTAGTCTATGATGGACCGAAGTTGTCTTCCTGGACACTTCCAGGTGAACTTATGAATTTCTTTGTGCTCAAAGTGGGTATTCATTATGCTGAATTCATTTTCTGCACTAAACCTGAGTAACCTGCTTCCACTATCATTCTTCACCCTTTCACCATGCTTCCCAATCACACCAATCCATTCTTCCACATCATTGCCGACCCTTGCATTAAAATCTCCCAGTACTACCACCTTGTCCCCTCTAGGTACTCTATCTACCACTTCCTGAAGTTGTGCATAGAACCCATCTTTGGTTTCGTTGTCCCTGTCATCCGTTGGGGCATACACCTGCACGAGCGTCATCCACACTCCCGCGACCCGTAGCCTAATCATTACGCACCTTTCACTTACGCACCTCCAGCTTCTGACGCAGTCCGCCAAGCGCTCTGCTACGATTATCCCCACACCGCACTTCGCTCGCCCTTCTGTCACTCCAGCGTAGACATACCTCGCTCCATCTATTTCTGTCATGCCATTTCCTCTCGCTTTAGTTTCACTGAGACCGAGGACATCGATGTTGTAACGCGCCATTTCCCGAACCACTTCTTCTTCTCTCGATCTTAATGTTCTAACGTTCCAGGTACCTATTCTATAGATATTACTTGCCTCCTCAGTTGGCGATACCATCATTGGTGCTTCGGTGGGTTGTCAAATCGTAGACAAGGAGCCCGACGCGAAGGCTAATCTGCCGCCATTTTCTCTCACTATTACAACACCTTGCATATTATATCCGACCTTTATGTATCATTCTATAAGTATTATGCACAAGGTAGCTAGCTACCAAAAGCATAGGGATAGTCTAAGATTGAAATTCTGGAAACTGAGAAGGCCTACATATATATATGCATGCAGTCCACAGTGTAGTGAAGGAATATTTTGCAGCTAGCTTCTTACTTCTTCCCTTGATGTGTGCACGAGCCCTAGGCCTGCACTTATAATTATTTTTGGTGAAGTATGTATGGCTAATTGTTTTCCTTTGCAGTGGGATAGCCTATATTAACCATATGCTGTGTCCAGAAATCCCATTCCTTCTGGAATTTCCGCAATATACATATATATGCTGCGTTGCACAATCATGCCCATGGCACAAGTCAGATGGACCGCCTGGCCATGGCTGCATGCTACGGTTCATGATTGTATGTGGCACTTTTTTCCAATAGTAGGCATCAGTATGTATCAGTATAAATGCACAGTACATAATCCTATCGGCATTTATATGTGATCTTTCAGCCCCCTCCCACAAAAATGTTAACAAAAGCCTAATCAGGAAAAATGAATATTTGAAAAGCACCAAATGATGAGAGCTTTAATATTGTGGCAAGCACATTTCCGCCAGGCCATCTCACGCTGCTGCCCCCATACGCATTTTGGGTGCATTCCTTGTACGGCTTCACCCTAGTATATTGTAACTTGTAATGTATATATATTTGTAAGTTAACCTATTCTCTAGAATGTATTACAACTGTATGTGGAGCTCTTGTACTACTGATGTCCTGATATGGAAGTCCCTTCACTCTGGTCCATTGTTTATAGGGCTTATAACGCTGGACATAATTGATGTGGACAGTACAGTTGGGGCACATGGTCAGTGTAAGTTGCACAGAAGATCGATTAGGGTCAACATCAATGCTATAACAAAGATGTTTAGAAGAGGAGGCAGGCTCATCCACAATTTAGAAGGATTTGGCACAGAAGTGATAATTATCAGCCAAAAAGTGCTGCAAGTTGATAATGAAGAAATCAAGCGCCTCTACCAAGTGGATGAAGCTCTGCACCATCTTAAATCGGTTGCTGAGATTGCCTATACTTTCTTGGACAGGGTGAATGATGTAATTTACTACTGCCAGGGTGATTCCATGGCAGCTGCGAAAAGAGGATTAAGTTCTTCGCCACCAGATCTGAAACCCCTGCGTGATTTGATGCGTCTGTTAGAGAATTCCTTGAAAAAGACTGGAAACAGTTATGTAGAGCTTATGGGTGCAAGCGATAAAGCTATTTGCAGCTGTGATGAAGCAGCACAAGTTTGTCAAGGCAAAGAGAAAGAGTTGCAGAAGAAGAAGGGAGCAGCAAGGGGTATTGGTGGAACAGCAGCCGGTGCACTGATGGTTGCAAGTGGTGGAGCAGTGGCCGGGGGTGTTGCTGCATCAATTGTTGCTGGAGTCTTCACATTTGGGATAGGCGCTGTAGTGGGACTGGGCCTCACTGCTGCGGCTGGTTTTGGTCTTGGAGCAGTTGGTGTGGCTGCTGGAGCAGGGACAGCTGCGGTAACACACTTTATTGCTGATCATTATAAGAAGGGTGAAGCCTCCTTCAGGAATATTCGAGATGGGTTTAAAGCTCTCCTGGATTTTGCACGCAATCTTAAAGAGGAAGTGGCTCAAGTTCATACCATTCAAGGAAATCTTGCAGCACAAGTTGACAACATTGAGCTCAGTCTTGCAGTTGAAGACATCACTTTGATCAAAGATACTCTGGAGCGCTTGAATATGGTATGCACTGACAGTTACGACATTACCTCTAAGTGTAGAGATCAAGTTAAGAGCAAGATGGATGAACTTAATGATAGAATCAAGTAGACCAAATGGAATCAGACTAAAGAGTGTAGGCATTGACTGTAGTCAGTTTGCACAACTCCTTTATAAATTTGTAAGCGGTAAATTGTGTTATTGAGAGAGGTGAAATGTAAGTCACATGAATGTGTACAACCAGGAAAGGCCATGCACCTTCAAACAAGCAAACACAATTGAAAGTAACACAAAAAATAGATAATTACTGCACTATATATAAGGTGAACTATTAATTTGTGCATCTTGCTTTGAACAGGAATTTTTTAAGGTATGAACAGATTTGAACCTCAGCCAGGTTTCATTGCCTTATAACCATGCCTGTATATATTAGGTTCTAGTGGGGCACGCAACATCTACAATGGCCATGCAGGCGTGCACAGCTGCAGCTGGGTTTAGGCCACTACAACTGTGCATGCGTACGATACAGCTGCAACTCATAAGGCATCCAATGCCTAGCAGATCATAGCGTGGTCCAGATCAACTGACAGTATACACAAAAGTGCACATGTTCATTTTTGTGAGTCCATACATCGTCCACCGTGAGGACAACTGATATCGATGTAGCTACCTTTGAGAATTTCTCTGCTGGGGATCTTTGGGAAGCCACAATGCAGGACTCTGAACGAAGGCTGAGAAGGTGGACAGATGAACAAACAAAAGTACTGCACCCAAAAGTGGTAAAGAGTCAGCTATGTATGGGTAGTGCATAGCATAGCCTAGAAGCTGGTACTGAAATGAAGATACAATCTTTGCAAATTTCATCTCCATTAGGCCATACACTTCACTATACCTTAACCCACAGACTTTGGCAGAGAATATGAAATAGCACGGGATGCACCACGTGAAGGTGTCCAAAGTGGTGTCCTAGGGATGTGGAATAGATTCCAATTAGATACGGGACTGAAGATAGGTAGCTACAAATTAAACCTATCATTAAACAACAAATTAGTGTGCCTAGGACACAGACACACAGCACAATGCCATACATTACCCTTTCTAGCTATAGACATCCCAACCGTCGACTGTGACAAGGTACATTATCTTTCAAATTGACCAGGAATTTACACGCATGATAGCATCAAGTACGCACGATTGGCGGCCATTTTCTTGTGAAATACATGTACACAGAACTGTTTCTGTAGGTAGGTACGCTACATTATACTGTACTTAACTGTATAAAGTATTTTGCTAAAACTAATATATCTTTTAACAACACCTAGTTAACTATATAAATTTGAGAAGGGCCTTGAGTGAGTGTCATCGTTCCCGGTAACAATTTGATTGTTACTCGAGTACTTGGCACACCAACCCCACACAGAAATGTGGAAGAGCTGACGAGTCATGATAGCCAGCTTACAAGCTTACAAGGGAGGCAGACATTTAAAAGGCGTTTCACCTGTGTCCACAACTAGGGAAAGGGAAATGGATGGGGACTCTGAAAGGGACGTTCTAGGGGGAAATACCTGAGTTTGACTACCCGCTGAGCCAGCTCAGCAGTTATAATAGGCTCAACAGTCAACAACACCTACGCACGGTACGCCTATTAGTGTATATATATATAATTGTTCTATGAATGCTATGGCTATGGTTTAACATAATATAATGCTTACCTGTCCTATAAAGCTTGTCTACTGGGTGAATAAATTCATTTTTCTTAGCTACCACAACATGTACACGAACAGAACCCATGTGCGTCTATTGAAGAAATACCACCAAGACCTCCGTAGTGGCCTGCTGGTGGACAACTTCTTGCCTGCCCTTCGCCCACTACTGACTGATGTCGAGTACTTACGTGTAGATGGCAGAGAAGACAATGTTGCAAAGGTTGACAAACTAGTTGAGATCTTGCTCACAAAGGAGGACAGGCACTTTGAAAGGTTTTGCGTTGTTCTGGAGCAGAACGGATACAAAGATTGGGCGATGAGGCTACGGGAAGATGCCTATGAAGAAGAAGAGGGTATGCTAGTCTGCCTGCATGTGCTGTAGTCTGGTCCCTTGGGCTTTCTTTCTGTCCACTAACAGTGTAGCTACGTAGCTATAGGGCACTCATTTTAGTGCAATGACTTTCTGCACATTGTTGCATAGTGGGAACTCCCACCGATATCATCATTGGTCAAGCTATGATTGAGGTTAACCTCAAGTTTATACCTCAGATGTTGAAGAGACTTAGTTGGGGATTTGGAGTTGGCATTGATAGGAATCTTGCCCTGAAGGCCCATATTGAGTACTGTAGGTCATTTATGCTTCCATACCTTAACAATTGCTTGGTGTATGGAGCTCTTGTGGGCAACATTGGCCAAACACATGTATACCATAAACAGATCAAGCAGAACTATGCCCTCAGGATGATTTTGCAGAAGCTAGCTACCACTTACAAGTAATACATTACTTAGGCATACATTGGGTTGGACTACACTAGAAGGAAGGAGATGGTATGCGTTGCTGCGCCAGCTCCACTGCTGTCTTAGCAATCGAGCACCATCTTGCGTACCTCTGCTCTGCTTTTGCATCATGCAAGTTTCCTAAGTAATCAAATGGAAGCAGAATCTCAGATAATAATCTACCAAAGAGGGTGGCATTGACTGAGAATTGTAAGAGACGAAATATGCAATGTTACAGTTGTAATAGCTCCAATTTTGAACCACAGCAATATCACTTTTCATTTGAAGAAATGCTGATTTGACTTTACCTTTGTGTTGCTCAGTAGGCACATCCTTTGTCCATGATATTTTTCCAGGACCTGTATTGTTATATACTGTGTACTGTAGATACATGCCTGTAAAAAGTTATCTACCTAGCTATTTGTATCTATTCCAGACCTGGAGTCAATTTGGAGCCCACCTCTGTTGTCAGGCGATGTGGATCCACTCAATTATTGGCCCCTGCCTACATTCATGCCCCGCTCTAATGCAGCCACAAATGGTATGCATAGTAATACTATCATGATTGATACAGTAGTTTACTTACAGTAGCTAAGTATCACTTCACATGTGTCTTTTACCCCATCACAAGTTTGGAGGCATCCTCTTTTCACACTATATCATGGGCAAAAACGACACAGGCGTGAAGAACAGAAATGGATATAGAAGAACTTGCAACTATGTATACTAGCTGAATACCCACCCTTTAGCATGGGTGGGTTTACAGCGTTTCATGGAAATTTGAGCAATTGAAACTCTACTTTATTGATGCATTCCGTAGATTGGCTCTGTATAACTCCATATGCACAGCTGGGTTTTCTTATGTTGGTTTGTCTAAAGAAGTCCAAAGGCAAAGGCACTGACCACCTGAGGTTATGTCCCAGATTACTGTGATGTATGTACTCTTCAATTTTTGGTAGATTAGTAGTGAAATAATTTGAGGAGGCGTTCACGTTCAACGCAATCTTCACCCTATTTCTTTAAATCGCTGGCTATGAGGGCACCAGTAATGCAAGAACACTGACAGAATGACTTTAACCCAAATTGACTCAGCCAAATTACTCTTGCTACACCTCTCCATAATCCTACAATGTTTGGCAGCCATCTGTCCAAAAAAGTGAAGGAGTTTCCTTAGTCTTGCATTACAGAGACTATAGGAGTTTCCTAAAACATTAACGTGCATTATAATATGGTGTATACTAATTTATGTCTATTTGCATTTTAGAGAATCATATACATTCATTCAGTTGTAGCTATTCCTGCCATAATTATCTTACCAAATCTGGGGAGTTGTTTCTAAGAAATAGACATATCGACATAGAAGTAGTTGTGTACAGCCATTGCTCATGTCATAGATTGCATGCAGCAGCACTTTCTATGTTTATGTAGGAATGTTACAGGCACAGTTGTTAATTTCCTAGACTTTAGTGCATTTAGCTGTAGCAAAAGTGTCCATTGTTTGGGAGAGATTGCATAGTAATTTCATGCATAAGAAACAAGTCAATGGGATAATGAAACACTCATGATAAATAATAAATACATAAATTAGCTATAATTAAACAGATCACATGCAATCATTCAAATTAAAAATGACCTAATCAAATATAACGTAACCGAAACACATGTACACTCTTGCACTACAGCAGAGCACACAACTGTTGCCTATTGGATTCTGGAGAAGTCAGTTGATTTTCTTGAAACATCTCTTCAGAATGGAAGCAAACTCAGAACCATGCGGAATTTAGCAATATCATCGCTAACCCTGGCCGTGGAATCGATACGAGTTTGTGCCGAACTTGCCGAGGAGATCAAGCACATCTCTCAAGTAAAGAAGGCTGGGCGTGACTTTTCCTTTGTTGCTGAAAAGGCTAGCACCTGGTTCGAGTCAATCAAAGCTCTGTCAAAGGATTTTGATGATCTGGAGTCAAGCTTGGGACTCACGTCAGATGTGATGTGGTTAGTAAAGAGGGTGAACAAGGTATACCACTGGTATATATCAGATTTATACAGTGAATGCCTGACAATGCAACCTATATTTGTCTCTTTCATTTTTATGCATTTTGGCAGACCATGCAAGCCAAGGAACTCCTTCCTCTTTAAATGTTTGCTTGGCATATACATGTCTGATTGCCAGTTCTAGCAGTTTTTTACTAAGTCTGGAAAAAATATTATATTTTAAGGTCGAATATTCGGTGTTTGCAACTAACGAATAGTCAAATATTCTTTCCACCAGAAGGGGTAATCAAATATGGCGGTTGGCCGTGTAGCGAATACCCGAAGTGGAGGAGAAAGTCAGAGGAAGAATAGAACGGGCATGTGCACTTTTGACCCCAAGAGAGCACTTTGCAGTCATCTTCCTGTAATAAGTGAGAGTTCTTATGGGAGTTTTTAGTTCCATTCACAATTGACTGGTTCACTGAATGAAATGAGGTTATGGCGCATCAGAAGCCATTTCTATATTATGATGTCATATGCCCACACAAATATTCAAAGAATTAAAATTATTCACTGAATATTCGGCTACCTAATAAATATTTGACTATTCAGTTATTCCTTCAACCCTTACTTATTACATAACCTAGCTGGATTGATACTAGGTCTGCAGTCATTAATTTGCTTGTAACTGGAACTGTATAATTGCAAGGAATAACAGTAATACTGAGGGAACACAGAGACGTTTCTGAATATCATCCTGCACTGTAAATATAGCTATACAGCCAGCAGATCAGCTGGACTAGCAACAGCTTCTTTACACCATGTACCTTTAAGGGAGTAACTGGGAATATTAAAAGAAGGGTTCCAGTTTAAGCCTATACATATACGATTTATGTTAGGCTCACTAGACCCTGATTGATTGAGCAAATTGTATGCCAGTCTGAGTGACTTTCTATACAGAAATATTGCTGCTTTGTCTGCCTTGTCATGCCTAGCCATGCATGTTTGCCCGCTATACACCTGCTAATGATCACATCCTGTCGAGGCTAATTCTAGTATCTACACCTGCATATGTATTATAATACAGTTCTTCTCAAAGTTGAGTTATGCCCTTTGTACTGTACTTGCGCAGGGATCACTTGATTGACTTACTCTGGAACAAGCCAGACAATCATGCTGACACACCTGACCCACATTTACCACCTGGTTTGTTTGAGAAATTGGGTCGTTCAGTTGTGCTGGCCAAAAGTAGCTACTTGGAGCTAATGGATGCTTGCAACACAGCTAGAGAAAGCTGTGAAGAGGCAGCTGAATTTTGTGCACACAAGGAGAAAGAGGCCCTTTATAGCACGAAAGAGGCCCCTGATACACGGAGACCCATCCACGTCTTTGGCATTCCATCATCTGGGTTGCATGGCGGATTGGGAGGATTGGGCAAGGCTGCTGCTGCTTCAGCAATGGGGCTCAATATCGCTGCAGGAAGAACCGTTCTTGGGGCTAATCGATCTGTGAGTGGTCCCCATGCCGCAAGTAAGTTTAAAGCTGCTGCCGCCTCATTCAGGACCATGCAAGGGAAGTTTGCCTCGCTGTTGAGGACTGCGCGTGCCTTTTGATGTCAATTGCAATAAGGAAAAACTCATGAGAGCTACATTTTAATTCTGCTACTTTTTCTGGCAGTTGCTGAGTTTAGGAATTATGCGTAACTTGATCCTTATTATGTGTATACTGCTCATTTATGATGCGTGATTTATGGCACATGTATGCACTTTTGTGCATAGTACTGCCTATACTTTTCCTATATTCTTTCATTTATGATGACTGTGTGATTTATGGCACATGTATGCACTTTTGTGCACAGTACTGCCTATGCTTTTCCTATACGTTTATCACATTATTTTGGTCATGCTTTTGCTATGCATGTCTGAAAATATGTACGTTTGGCAATTAATTTCGCTGGCATTTTGGTTTGATAGCTATAGAGCATGCGCACGGTTTTGATCTGCGCATTGTTTTCAGGCCATCAGCCAACCAATGCACTCACGCATGGCATACGTTCCTAATGAAGGCAGGCCGGGATCAATGTGTATAATTTTACTATAATATAATAATTGTGAGTGTTGTAGTATAAATATTCAAATTAATTCAAACTCTATAATAGCTATATATATTTTTAAACTGCATGCACATGGCCTATATAAATTTATAAACTATATATGGCTAGGTTCCCACGCACACTGTGTGCAATGCATGTGACACCATATTACGTATGCCAACATGTTTGCACCTGCAGCTGTATATATAACAATAATGACACGTACTCACACACCTATAATTATACTGTTTAATATACGTACATGCATGTGCCATAATGTACACTATACACATGTACGTACATGCATGCACTCTAGTTAATGCAATGCACACATAATATATGCATGATCTACATGCAGGGTATGGCTGAAGTGAGCAGGGGATCCGGAAGAAGGCCAATTGCAATCGAAAAGCTGCAAGAAAACACATGCACACGCACACACACCATGCAGCATTAATACTGTATATAAGCTACACCATTATACCAATAATAACTCCCATATCAACAGGCAAGCTTGCAGGCACACTGGCTTATGTAATTTACTGTGGAAACCCGATATGATTTGGTTAATGAGTCCTTCAATGTAGTTTGTCAGGATCAATAATTTAGAATGAACATTAATTAGGCACTAAAGGTTATAATACTGAAGGTTCGATCACAATCTCTGGCCACCTTTAATCAATAGACAGCTAGCTATATAGATGTGCACACAGCACAAGGTCAGGAGTCTGTTTAACAATATGCTATGGCAATATGCTATGGGCAGCATGTGACAATAACTTCCTAATTTTTGGTCCAGTTTGACTCAGCACTCTGCACTCAATCACATGAGTAAAGTAATTAAACAGTATAATAGGTTTGCACATGATTAGATTGTCTTTTGATGTTACTACGCACGTGAGAATGTGCTGTTCCAAATGTTACTTGATGCAGTGCAAAGCGCATTCAGCAAACAGCACAAGATATCATGAAACAAATGTATATACATGCCACTGCAGGCGTTGACGGCTTATAGGAATGCACGACCAGCCAGTGCATTACTAGCTGGGGCCTGAGTAGCAATGGCATTACCAGCCTGTGTCTGACCAGCTGGCATACGCCGAGCACACGGAGAGACCTGCCTGAAGGGCGGGTCTGTCCGCTAATATATCACTAAGCTAGCACTCCAATAACAAAACAATGCATGTATATATCACTAAACATACACGTTTGAATGAACTTGCTGTACACATGCTCATAATTGTGATCCCATGCCTCGTGCTCATGTACATATCCAGCCAGCAATACCAATGCACTGCCCATGGTATTGTACTTAAGGAAGCAGGAATGTTAATTAGACAAACAAAATTACAAGAGGGCCAAAATTCACACGTATATTCAGTCCATCTCTATCCACAATTCACAGTCTTGCACAACTTCTTCCACGTACTAATTACGTGTACAGTATCCTTGCCTTACATCATGTAGAAGATCTAGCACTCCTTCTCTAGCCTGCAATAGCTCCAACCTGCTGGAACCAAAGGAAGAAGAGTCTGATGGTCTGCTTTATTTTGAACAATATAGCATGATTTTGTATATAGGAACTGTAGATGACAGACAAAAACTGCTTCAGTGTGTGCTTAATCTGTGTGTGGGGTGGTGGGTGGGCTTGCATGGGGATCTTCAATCTACTAAACATACAAAAGTGCAGGTACCTTTATCAGCGTGTGTGATGGCACTGAGATGTTGAAGAAATACCTAACCAAGTGGTATTAGTGGTGTACAGGCATGTGCATGCGTGCGTGCGTGTGTGTGTGTGTGTGTGCGCACACGCGCGTGTGTGTGCATGTGTGCATGCGTGTGTGGTGTGTGTGTGCGTGTGTGTGTATGCGTGTGTGTGGTGTGTGTGCATGTGTGTATGTGTGTGCAGTGTGTGTACCTGTGTACGTGTATGTGTGCATGCAGATACTTAAACAGTGATGCAGGGATGGCCCTAGAGACCTGAAACAGTAGTTAGCTACAGTAACGGGAACACATATCATGGTAGGTCATGCAGGCACATATGTAACAAAATGCAGTGAGCAACAAGAAACCACACTGCACATATAACTACCGTACAGTGCCACAGTGGATAGGGTGAACGAATACCTCTGAAATACAGATAAAGCCTACCAAGATGTGGTGTGGCCTGGCAGTAAATGGTGCAGAGATAACCATACTTCTTATGGAACTGCATCTTTGTGTAGAAAACAAGCTTGGCAGGAAGCTACATAAGTGCTAAACCAGAGTTTTGTTGAGAATTATACTGAAGCCTATTCTGCTGTAATTATATAATTATATAGCTATTCAGGCCATGGCCATTTTCATTGTCAGCGTGTGCTGTCTGAATTGTAAGTTTAGCCGTCAGCATCACTGCATGACATTTTGGCACCGGTTGGAATCAAGAGAACACCATGCATTCTGTACTGTTTTCAGCTGCCCAATAGAATTTCCCAGCTAGCTATAGACAGTACGTATGCTATAGTCTGAAGTGACCACACCAGTATTACATGAATTCTCGAATCTGTGTTATTCAACATACTACGCGACTTAGCTATGCTATTGAGACTTGAATGAAATAGCTATGTTATATCATATCATATTCCAAATCTTAACACTTAATGATTTGTTAATTCTTTACAGCAACAGGATGAGAGGAGAAGTGTGCTTGAAGTGGCACCGAGGGGCAATACAGTACTTTTTGGGTCGCTTGTCCCGACTGGATGTTTGCAAGTCTAGTTCAAGCAGTGATGGTTGGAATGAGGAAGAATGGTATAAGCATATGCGAATGATTTGAGGCTAAGAATGGCTTGGACATTTCCATACCAAGAGAAAAATGCCTCCACGATAAGTAAATAGACAGCATGGGGGCTAAACAGACTTGTACCATTTGCGTGCAATGGTTTTCTGAACCTGTATTCCAGACTATTGTGAAAACTATCAAATCACAATCAGTCAGTGATTCAAGCCTTCACCACATACCCTGAATCTCCTGTACACTCTCTGCCAACAGAATTAGATGTACTAAAGGTCTAGCCAAAATGACGTCATTTAGGTCAATAAACAATAAGCGATGACTGATTGCAACCATCCAGTCTGAACAACTGACCCAAAAGTACTGTAGGGTTGTTGTGAATGTCCTTCAACTTGCAGCACACCTTTGAACTTTGACCCCACTTGACACCACAAGCGGGGACCTAAACTGTAGTGCATTTGCCACACCAACACTGAGACCACAGTTCAGAGATGAGCTGTGAGCTAAATGACCTTCACAACAACCATTTAGCAAAACTGTTGTGTGCACTACCACGATACTCAAAAGAAAGGACAGGAATCTGTTTGGGACTTTGCACAGGAGAGCACCTAAGAATTGAATTCCTATGATTGCATAGCCAGCTATAGCTCAGCACAGTTAGGTAAGTTATGGTGTTCTTAACATAACAACACCCACACATGATAGGAGCTAAGTGCGCTATGTCATGGCCTGCAGCTCCGATGTATGGCCTTACAAGGTACATAAGAGAATTTATGAGTCACAGAATACAAGCATTCATAGCCTGTTCGATATTGCTATAAATATAGGTGCAGGCTTTCAAACCTTCATTTGTGGCAACTGTGTTATATAGGGATATCTCAGTGTTATTATTCGTATCAATGGCTTCTGCTGCTGGGACTGCTGTAGGGGCAGCAACAGTTGTCAAAGCTGTTCTAGAAGTAGCCAAAGGTGGTGTTGAAGATGTAGCCGGTATTGTAGAGAATGGAGATAAAGTGGTCAAAGCAGTGGAAGGATTCAGCTCAAGTCAGTCATGCCAGTCAGAAGAATACAAAGGGAGGCATGATCTTAGCTACACCTCCAACTGAAGATCAAGATCAAGCCCATACATCCATAAAGGAAAGTAAAATGGGATACACTATATGCAGCTACGTACCTTTGGGAAGAACCTGGGCTAGGGTGAGTTGTGAAAAGTACCACATGGCCCTGCACTGGGAATTAAGGCAGAGAAAGAGAAGAAGCAGATAAAATTGGCCAAGATTCTATATAACATACTACAGACTGAAGTTACATCACATTAACGCACGTCTTTTAACAGAGTAGGA
>OZ025869.1:14023954-14108954 GCA_964019415.1 Ianthella basta
GGGACTGGGCCTCACTGCTGCGGCTGGTTTTGGTCTTGGAGCAGCTAGTGCAGCTGCTGGAGTAGGGACAGCTGTGGCGACACACTACATTGCCAGTAAATATGCAGAAAGTGAGGCCTCATTTCGGAGCATTCGATGGCATTTTGACTCTATCTTGGGTTTTGCGTATGATGTCAAAGAGGGAGTGGCTCAAGTTTATACCGTGCAACAGAATATTTCAGGTCAGATCGACAATGTCAAATACTGCATTGACAATAACACCAATGTGGGTCTGATCGCAGATGCTGTGAAGCATTTAAATGAAGCAAGTGAAGTCTCTTACAACACTACCTCAAGGAAGAGGGAAGGCGTGCAAGCCAAATTAGTAGAACTCAAAGCTAAAGTAAACTAATGAAAGAATTGAGAGGACAGGCTTCACCTCTGAGCAAACAGACTGACTATTATTATGTTAACTAGCATAGCTTTACTACTCTACTGCCATAACCAGCTTATAGAGTTTGATTGTGCCAGTGCTGTGATTCTTATTTGTGTATATGCAGTAATAATCCCAAATTTGTTATGTATGTAAGTCTCTCTCACAGTCATACAATAATAACGATTGGAAGCTCATGAAAGTATGGTTCATACACATGCGTTGTGCAGCATAAGAGTGAGTCAGTAGTCATGTCCGCTGGTTGCTTAAACAGTGATGCACGGAACGCCCTATAGAGACTTGAAAGTGAAACAGAAGTTAGCTACGTAGCTACAGTAAAGAGGTTTCATAACAGCACAGCGTCATGCAAGTGTGCAACAACATGATAAGACTGTTAACACACACAGGCTGTCAGCACATACACTATATATCCATCTCCTCAAGCCATTCTCGACCCACAGTGGATAGGGTGACTGATGATCTCTCAAGTGGCTCCGGAAGTAGGCTTGAGTACACAACACTTTCCCTGGCTGCAGTAATGGATAAGGGACTCTTCCCTATTTCTAGGAACAATTCTTGCTTGTCCTTACTGCATACATGCCTACATCACAAATGGTAGTGCAGATACCAGAGAACATGTGAGTGGTCATGCATCTTTGATTGCAGGAAATATTACCAGCAGGAATTAGAAACCATCTATTAACAGACACATTGTCTTGTGTAATGATTGCAGCATCATCACATGTGTAGTGGACTCATGTAGAACTCTGTGTAACATGATAGGTCTGTGTGTGTCTATATGTGTAACCTGATAGCTCTGTAGATCTAGGTGTTAACTATGTGTTGATTAGTAACGATTATAGGGCCCTGCTCCGCCACCCTATAGCTTTTGTTCTTTGTTTGTACCACTACTCATGCACGAGGTACTTGCTGTATTGTGGAGTTGCTCAATGATGTTGAGGCTGATGCTGTCGTGTGAAGTCCATTCAAGAAGCATTCGCCGGTGGAACGTTACACATGTACAGTCAGTGAGTGGCTATAGAGTGATAATGTCCCATAAAATGAGAATGCAAAAGGCATCACATTAATCTGTACGCAGACACAGATAAAATCATACAGAGTAAAATTTAATATTGAAGAGATAGCTACTGTGATGCAATGCCGAGCAACGTGATAGAGCCAAAATTTGGTTTAAAGTTGTTCCAACTGAATTCTTGCACCTTTCACGGTCACTGCAATATCTAAAGATAGGGTAAAGATCGTGTTTTGTTTGAATGTGAACTCCTTGTGTCGCTTCACCAAAACTGAGGCACACCACCATAGTATTGTTTTCATACTCATGACTGGCCGCAAATGGAGCTTTGCAGCTCACACTCTCTATTCTATAGCATGTGTGCATGGAGTAGCTATGATCACGTGAAAAGCATTCCAGCTGCATTCCTATATAGCTAGCTAGTGCTATTATAGAATTCCAGAGCAACCAGTCAATGTTCACAACGGTATACGTACATGAGTGAAAGCTAATATACTCAATATTTATCGTTTAAGAATCGAAGGCGAACAAATTAGGCGATTCTACGTCTTCTGTTTGATTAAATTGTCGTTGGAAGCGTTCAGCGGCGGATATTCAAACCGTTCGCGAGCGGCAGCCATTTTGAGAGGCACTATACAACTCGTTGGGGCTCGCTCACGCCCAAACCATACTTCCGCAACATGGACGACAAGAGAAAGGGACTTTTGAAGAAGCACCATCAAGATCTACGAAGTGGCCTACTGCTAGACAACTTCTTACCATCACTTCGTCCGCTGCTGACTGACGTTGAGTACTCCCGCGTAAGAGACAAAGAAGACAATGTCGCAAGAGTCGATGAATTCATCGAGATCTTACTCACAAAGGACAACAGTGACTTTGAAGGATTTTGCGTCGCTCTAGAGGTGAATGGATACAAGCATTGGGCGAATACGTTTCGGGAAGAAGTCCGTCAAGGTAAGCTAACCTAATTCTGTTCGTATATTTATATATAGGTAGCTAGCTACTAAACTAAGTGTCCCAACTTCGTTTCTTTTTGGCTGGTGGGACGTCATTCTTTCTATCATCTGTAACCACTAGCTGCTAGCCCCTACTTTCCCCGCGCGAGATGACAAAGTAGGGTAGCTACGCCATTTCCGGGACAGCGCCAATACCCGGACACTCCGCAAAAACGTACGTCGTACGAAACAGACAAGCAAAACTTACAGTTAACGCTATGCTTGGTTGATACTTGTACTAGCAGGCTTTAAGACTCCTCAGTCAAAACGGGACGAGCGCCCTTTGTTCGGCGGCTGGACACCGATTCCTTCTCCCTTATATCTTCCGGAGCGTCAAGAATTGGCAGGAAGTAGGAGGAGCTAAGAATTGCACCATCTTCGATTGTGCGCCAAATTCGAACGGTTGGCCGGATCTGCTTGCGGAAAGATACATTGAACTCAGTGGTGATCGAACTGCATGCGCTACAGTAGAGAATCACTTCTGTGCTTGAGAAAAGTTAGTAAAATTCAATACATATTAGTTACTGCAGTTGCCAATTGCCGGACAGCAGCAAAATATTCACACTTCAGTTGCTGATTTAAATTCGCGGACGATAGCTAGGCAGAGTGAAGACAGACATACATGTGCAGATTGATACTTGAGAGGCGGATGAAGAATTTTGCACCACCTGTGGAACTGATGAAGAGGGCACTTGGATTTGCTGTGACAGTTGTTCCAAATGGCATCATCTTTGTTGAGTAGGGCTATCTGACTCTAGCAACCTTGTCCAGTTCTTTAGAAGTGCGCTGAATGTTGATCCATGGTTGCATTACCGATCTTATCCACTTAAACGAAGTTTAAATGAAAGCACCGTAATTCCTAATGCCTGTCCCACTTTAGGAAAAAATTCCGGGAGTAGGGAAAATGGTGGGTACGACTGAGGGTGGTGTCCCTAGGCGATCTTGACGAATCGGCTCGTTTTCTCGACACCTCTAAAGGAACAGATGTTTTTCCGGTAAATGAAAGCGGTTTTTCTGCTAGAGTACACCCTTTCCTGACTTTTCTCGCTGGTTTATTGTTAGCTGTCCCGGAAATGGCGTAATTACCCTAGGAAGTAGCAGCTAGACTACCGCAACCATGCGAATGAGAGACTGTAGGGGTTAGCTACAAGCAGTAGCAGTTTATAGGCTAGGCACAATTGGTAGTTTTTTATCTTACACATGCTATGTTCAAACGTGTTGGAAGATGCATAGTTAGTGAGAGGTCCATTACTCCACTGTATGCAGACTCAGTTGTGGATTGCCCTCCTGCCCAACTGCCAGTTCAGTTCCCTATCATTGATGAACTTGCAGATGAATTTGCTCTACTAATGGCTGATGTCACTCAAGAAACGTGCTCCCTATCACGCAGCCGCCGCTTAGCATTGAAGACATGCATGGAAGAAAAGCTGAAAGCAAAGAGAATACCTATTGTCATCCCCAGCTCGGCTGAAGATTTGATGAGCACCATGAGTAAGTATTGGGATTTTCTGAACTTTGAGATTGCCCAGCTGTTTTTGGAGTGCCTTAAAGATGAGGCACTGCTTATGCGAATGCGAACATATGAGGCAAATTTACGAAAGAAATCGAAAAAGCTCCTTAGGTATTGCAAGAAGAACCGTATCACTGCCCAGCCACCACCTGGTTGCCGCTACATGATGATCACTATGGATGTGGATCCACACAGCTTCTCACTGCAACTCGTTCTAGATGCAAAGGACTTCCTTGCAAAGATTGGGATTAAAGCTACCTTGTTTAGTGGGATAACTACTAGCAGCATCATCCTCCACTTCTATGTCCTAGACGTTGATGTAGAGCCTGCAGATTACCAACAGGAAGAGCATAAAGTGCTGTTAAAAGAAATGCATGTGGTTGCCATTGAAGTGGATGGTGTTTTAGTTTATCCCAGTATGCACAAGTTGAAAGGTGTCCATGCACCTACAAGCAGTCTTCAAGCAAAGACGAGTGACCAGGTGCACAAGAACATCAATGCAGTAGCAGACTGTTTACATGTGGAAAGTGTACTTGTCTCCAGATTGGTACAAATTAGAACAAGTGGGACGAATGTCAGTCAACAAGTGGTACAAGTTCTTGAAGATATCAATGAGGAAATCAAAGGCCACTACCAAGTGAAGACTGCTTTGTGTGACCTTAAACTGGTTGCCGAGACTGCCCACACCTTCCTGGGCAAGGCTGATGACATGTTTCACTACTGCCAGGGCAGTGCAATGGCTGCTGCAAAAGAAGGATTGGATTGCTCACCTCCTAACCTGAGACCCCTGTGTGATTTGATTAATTTAATGAGGGTATCGCTGGCAATGGTTGAACAACAGTGTTTGGAACTTCTGGATGCTTACAACAGGGTTATTGAAAGTTGCAATGCAGCAGCAGACGTCTGTGACAACAAGGGCAGAGAATACCGAAATAAGAAGGGAGCAGCTAGGGGTATTGGTGGAACAGCGGCCGGTGCACTGATGGCTGCAGGTGGTGGAGCAGTGGCCACGGGTGTGGCTGCATCAGTTGTTGCTGGTGTCTTCACATTTGGGATAGGCACTATAGTGGGACTGGGCCTCACTGCTGCGACTGGTATTGGTCTTGGAGCAGCTGGTACGGCTGCTGGAGTAGGGACAGCTGTGGCGACACACTACATTGCCAGTAAATATGCAAAAATCAAGGCCTCATTCAGGAGAATTCGTGAGCAGTTTGAAACTCTGTTGGGGTATGCAACTGGCCTTCGCGAAGGAGTGGCTGAACTACATACCCTGCTGGAGCATATAGCGGCACAAATCCAAAGCATGTACTACTCTGTTGCCCAGAGAAATGTTGCTTTGATCTTAGATGCTGTGAATCGCTTGAATGTGGTATGTGTAAACTCTTACAGCATTACGTCAAAGTGCAGGAAGGCCATTAAAACCAAGACAGAAGAACTCCAAGCTATATTCAGGCGTGCGTACTAACTAGTTTTGCCTCTCACTGTATACCATAGACTATCACCAATTGCTGTCATTTCACTACACTAGCTTTTAATTATTACAGCGTACTGTAATTGCTGTCTGTATATTCAATAGAATTAACCTACAACTGACCATGTTATAGTAAATTAATTTTGGTCCATGAGCTTGTGTCAATGCATCATTACTCTGTATTGCCAGCCCCTTTCCACCACTTCTGCCGTTGAGCAGCGCTCAGTGCAAGGTCATTGCACAACAGCAGAAGCAGAGGATAGGATCTAAACACGTGAAACTAACACATCATGAGTACAGGTACACATGGACACATAGGAACCAGTTCCTGTGCATGTGACCAATTAATCTAGCCAGCTAGACCCTCTCAGCTGGTGTGCTCAGCGAATGGACACAGCGGAGCATCGATCTGGGGTAGAGAGTGTGTAGCCTGCTAGCACTGTAGTATGACACGTACTGAGGATGGCAGAGGATGAGTAAAGTTGGCGAGAGCTCTACTTCATTCAATTATGATTTCAATCCCAACCCTGTAGACCACAGCTAACATTGTGTAGTACCTCCTTGACTCAACACATTCAGTTAGCCAGCTGAATATACTATATAGGAGCCTGATTAGTTATCATTACTGATGGGTATATAACCTTTGTTTTGGGGTCAGGTCTCCTAGCAAGTACCTGTTTAAGTAGCAGCTAGGTGGGGTCATGGTTATCTCCCCTGAGTTACTGAAAGGTCCCGACCTGTTGACTGGTGCAGATAGGAGGCAGTATGTCTGTGCTGTTTAACCTTCACAAACCCCACAGCTACTACACTCTGTCCCTGTACACACATCTACATACAGTGTCTGAACCATTCACACATAAATTGAAGCCCATACATATACTGTGTGTGTGTACCTGTAAGTGTGCACAACACATACGTACAGATAGTTAAATCAATTTCCATTGTTCTTATAACTGGGATACGTGGGACACAGAATACAAGGTAGTAGTGATGTACATAACACATGCATACCGATGGAGAATTGAGATCAAGTCCAACACCCTATTATAAAGCAAAACATTGTTAGATACACATAAGTACACATACCTTCAGGAAGATCCTGGGCTAGGGTGAGCTGCGAAAATTGGTACATAATCTTGCACTGGGAAGGTGGAGGAATGGAAGAGGCAAATGAATCTAACATATTACCCTCATTGATGGTGCTCCAGTACAGCTGGACAACTGTTAGTAAATGCAAGATAGTTATACGACAAAGAAGATGTCAACTTCATCCCATTCCAGAAGTCACCACATCACATTGACGCATAATAGATCTTTTGAAAGAGGATAGGACAGAAAGGCAAGTCACAAAGGGGAGCACCGTAGAGACCTGAACAGCCTGTACAACTGATAGTAAATCAAATTATAAGGACATCCACTTTACCCCATTCTTGAGTGAAATTACCAAATCACATTAACGCACGTCTTATAACAGAGTATAGGAAAGAGAAGACTTGCCACACAGGTTACTAAAACAGCGATGCAGGCCATGCAAGCATAGACACACTATGATGCCATTGCAAGTGATGCAAGCAAACGAGATAACACACACACACACACAGCACTTACATGCTTCACTCCCTCAAGCCACTTCCGGGACACGGCGTACAGGGGGCGAAGAATATCTCTCAACCATTTCTGGAAGGGCGTGTGAGTACATATCATCGATCACTTTCGCCGACGAATAGATGCAGCCATTTTGCTACACAAAAGTACAGGTTTGTTTTATATGTGTAAATGCACGTAGCTTCCTGTATAAAATATATACAGTGACGACCCAATAGGGAACCATGCTACATTTTGTATTGACATACGCTTGCTTGCAAGCTAGCCTCGACTCAGAGCATATGAAGACTGCAGCTGCAGGAGTGTAGCTAGCTATGTACCAGAACTAGTTTAGCTACAGTGAAGCAATTCTGATACTGCGTATGTAACTGGTAATTATTCTAAGATCTAACCACCTCACTAGCTAGCCAGATGTAACTATTTAATGTGGCATTATTCAACATGATTTGAAGTTAGTGGTACGCCGTTAATAGCAATTTGCACTTACAGCATCTCAGATGTAACCAGCTGGGTGCATGCTTTAATTGACAAGCCATGCATGCATGCAGTCAGCTAAACTGTCGTAGCTAGATAGTATGGTAACTGATGACATGACTAGCCTCTTACCATTACATGTGTGTACACGAATGTGTTTTTCTTCATAAATTACTCCCCAGCTGAAGCTAACCATTAGCTGCATGTGTCCAGTGCATCCAACAGGGTCAACAGTCAGTGTAGCTACATAGCTACCGTGTGGCCATTCCAATTTCAGGTCACACCCTTCAAAAGGCTGGACCTTACTGAAGTTGAAAACACTGTGCGACTTTTCAGATGACATCCTTCCACACTAGGCTTGAAACCTGAAGACTAAACCTAGTGATTTCAGTTTTAAGCTTTGAGGTTTGCAATCTAGCTAAGCCAGTAGAAAGTTGAAATCATACAGTGCCTTAATTTGAAGGGTCCGAGATGGACTAGCACATGGCAGACTGACGTCTGTGGCACTTAATTGCAACCAATTGTAAGAATTCACAATGTATATTCATTAAATCTAAAAATAGTGTGCATCTTTCAAAAAATGCAATTGCAATAATGAGCCATTGCAGGTATAAAGAAAACATTAGTGATTGTAAATAATCTTGAGTGACCACAACAGTACAGGATTTGATACAAAAGCAAAGGTTGGGTGATTGAGATGAGACAGTTGGGTCGGTATGATACGTGACGGATTCACTGACACTTCAGCATTGACTGCAGCTGCCAATTGAGGCCAAATAGGGTCACGCTGTACCCAGAGGATCTTGCCAATGTCCTCCAGGGAGGGGGTACGGCCTCCAAAGAGGTCAGTTACGAACACTGTAGAGGAATGACGGTCTCCACCTGCTACTGGAAGAATGTGTTCGCTGCAAGCTTTGATTGATGTTTCGATTTCTGTGACTGAGAACAGCTCCTTACAAGATGGGGCTATAAAATCCTTACTGAACACGGCCATCCTCATTGGCCGATGCACAATGTAGGCATCAGCCTTCAGATTCGGGGAGATCTGGCGGACTGTGGACAGAATGTCAGGAATGACGTCTGTCAGGTATTGAAACAACCCGTCATCTGTTTCCTTGCCTACACCAACCACATTGATGACAGTGTTGGTGATGTGTACGGTTACCGCAATGCCTTCCTTGGAGTGCCAAGAGATGCTGTTCTTCCAGAAGCTGCAGCAGTGTCCTTGAACCCCACCTGCTCTGTCCTGCCTCATCACAAAGTGGGCTAATAGACGCAGGAGTATAGTCTGCAGAACTCGAGCAAAAAAGAAATGCTTCCCTGACGTCTTCAGTTGCCACCAGAGGCTGCAGATCCTCTGTGGAGGGTGGTGTATTGTGGGCACTTTTGGGGGTTCTGCTGAGACAAAGGTGGGGAAGAACAACCATCCACTGTCTTCTCTGCTCGCAGTCAGCATGGGTACATCATCACTAAGAACTGTTGGGTTAACAGGAGTGCAAAGCTCTAGCGTTATGAGGATCTGTTGGACCATCTCCGAGCTCATCTGAGGAAAGAGTTGGACAAGTTCTTGGCAGTAACGGAGACCAAACCTGTTGATATTCTCTTTTGGCTCAGAGAAAAGTGCAGAATAAAAGTTATGGAGAGAGCTACCGAAGTCCAACACTAGCCAGCCATCATTGGAGCGGTTCTTGTTCGGGAGGTAGAGAGCGTGTCCAGCAGCAGAAAGGTCTTTACATACCTCCTCGGGAGGTGGGATGGTGGGAGGAAGATTGTCTCTGTTCTCCTGCATCCATGTGGCAAGCTTGTGCACCTGCACTGCCATTTGGTCCTTGTAGGCCGATCTGATCTGCGATAAGACCCAAGCGAGGCTGTACTGTGTGTCAGTGGCCTTCAATTTTGGAATGGGCACCATTTTGAGGAAGTGGCACAGATTGTCAATGCCTTCGGATTGGGGCTGACGGCAATTGAGCATGCAAGAACCCATTACTTTCAAGGATATTACATCTCTTGTTTCATTGATGCACTTTGACAGAATGCTTGCAGCTTCATCCTTGGATTTCACCTGGTCCAGGAAGCTTCCGATGACTACTATTTGAGGGGAAATTGTAGCATTGGCAGACATCTGTGCTAAAGGAAACAGCCAATAGTGCAGCTGATCTAAAATTGCCTCTTTCTTGTCCGTTGCCTTCACCACCAGCAGGAAAGTCAATGAGACTCCTGGTTTGCTTAGGAAAGATTCCAGGAATGCTTGATGTGAGTCATAGAATTCATTTTGGCCTGCAAAATCAAAGAAGAGTGCTTTTCCATACCTCTGGCTAACGTGATGAATGTTTTCAATGCCAGCCGTCCGCTTGCGATGGTCTGAAACCCACCAAAATCGATTGATAGCCTTGCCAAAGAAAGAATTACTTTCAGCCTGTAATGCAGCAATAAGCGTGCTCTTCCCAACACCAGTGTTGCCAATAATGCAAACAATCTTTGATACTGTGAAGGACACTGCCTGCGTGACGGCTTCCTTGAACTCTTTTGAGCGAGCAACATCGAGGGCAGTGTCAGAGTGTTTGTCTTTGATACCCACATTGGCTCCTCCCTCTGCCAGCAACACTCCGCACTGAATGTGATCATTGAGGGCAGCATAGTGCAGGGCTGTGCAGCCATCCGAGTCCTGTAAATCTAATTTGGCACCTTCTAATAACAACATCTTCACTAAGTCTTCGTGGTCTTCCTCCACGGCTTGCATTAGCAGTGTATTACCTTTGACATACGTTGTGTTTATGTCGCAACCATTTGTAATAAGGGTCTGGACAACATAAACGTCACCCTCAAGGCAGGCATACCGAACTAGAAGGTTCTTTTGCCTTGCCGACAACACTTGGCAGTTTGCGCCCGCTCTCAGTAAACAGTTCGCTAGCCCGTGTTTGCCGCCCCATCTGGCTGCCAATTGTATTGGGGTTTTGCCTTTGTTATCTTCCTCGTTAACGGAGCTCCCTTGATCAATTAGTCGCTTTACCACTTTCTCGCGACCTCTGTCTTTGCACGCCCAGTGAAGCGCCGTCCTGCCCCGAGTTGCATCTTTCGCGTGTACGTTTGCTCCGCGATCAATTAATTCCAATGCAACTCTGTTGTGACTCATTTTAATGGCTAGACATAAGAGCGGTAACCCTTTGAAACAGGCATTTACGTCCATCCCGTCTTGAATGAGCTCTCGAACGCGCTCCAGGTTCCCACTACGGACTGCTTCTTCCATTATGAATTCTCTGTACGTGGCGAACACAGTTTGTTTACAGCCAGTTGCAGGTTCTTGTGGTTTGCGGTCGAAGACTGACAAGTTTTTTCAATTTGGAGTGAAGATTAACTGAAAGCCATTTCCGTTTCAGCCGTGCTAAACTAGTTGCAATTGGGCCTGTCCATATGGCTATGGAATGAGCCCAATGCGATTACATTTGTGTACCTGATACCCAAACCCAAGTGCGCGGGGTCGAATGATCGATTGTAGCCCCTATCTGTGGTTTCTTGGAGCCTTTGAAACAAGCGCCAAGTACGTAAGCGGGAGTAAAGATCTGAGAACACACTGAATGAGTCTTGACACTCATCAACAACGTGGTGAGTTTGTCTGCCTTTCGTGATAGGGCGCGATCAGCCATCTCAGTCTAATTCATGCTCTCCACTGAGAACTCCCGCGAGATCGAAGAAGCTATCCGTAGTGGGAACTTGGGCCGTGTTCAAGCCCTCACACAAGACGGGGAGAAGGTAAACGCCCGATGTATGCGTCAGGGCATGCCGATTCTGTCCCTAGCTATTAAACTAGATCGCACTGAAATAGCATTGGAGTTGATCGATCGCGGAGCTGATGTACAGGCGAAAGATACAGTGAAAGGCAGGACGGCGCTTCACTGGGCTTGCAAGGATGAAGGTCGGGAGGAAGTGGTGCAGCGGCTCATAGACAGAGGGAGCTGCGTAGATGAAGAAGATTCCATGCACGTCACCCCTCTTAGCCTCGCAGCCGCGTGGTGTGGCGTGGTTCCAGCGCGCTATCTATTGCAGGCAGGAGCCAATTGTAAAGTATTGTCAAGGAAGCAAATGAATGTTTTGTTTCTTCCTGCGTGCTGGCATGGCGATTTATTCGTGGCTAGAACCCTTCTTGAAAATGGGTGCGACATCAATGCTAGGACTCAGAGTGGCGAACCAGCCATAATGTTAGCTGTAGATGGAGGCCATGAGGAGGTGGTGAAGATGTTGATACTAAACCATGCCAAACTAGATTTGCAAGACCTGGAGGATGGTTCGACAGCCCTACATCATGCTGCCCTCAATGATCACATTCATTGCGGAGTGTTGCTGGCAGAGGGAGGAGCCAATGTGGGTATCAAAGACAAACAATCTTACACTGCCCTGGATGTTGCTCGGTCTGAAGAGTTCAAGGAAGCCATCACACAGGCAGTGTCCTTCACAGTATCAAAGATTGTTTGCATCATTGGCAACACTGGTGTTGGGAAGAGCACACTTGTTGCCTCCTTACAGGCTGAAAGCAATTCATTCATTGGCAAGGCTGTCAATCACATTTGGTGGGTTTCAGACCATCGCAAGCGGACTGCTGGCATTGAAACTGTTCAACACAGCAGTCAGCGGTATGGAGAAGCACTTTTCTATGACTTTGCCGGTCAACATGAATACTATGGCCCGCATCAAATGTTCCTGGAATCGTTCCTAAGCAAACCAAAAGTCTCAATGACTCTCTTACTGGTGGTTAAGGCCACAGGGGATGAAGAGGCCATTCTCGATCAACTCTACTTTTGGCTGTTTCCGGTAGCACAAATGGCCGCTAGCACCGCCAGTTCTCCTCGAATCATTGTTATTGGTAGCTTCCTGGACCAGGTGGAATCTGCAGAAGAAGCTAGAGTCAAGCTGTCCAGGTGCATTGAGAAAACAAAAAGAAATCTCCAGAGTATTTTGCCCTTGGAAGTCATGGGCTTTTGTCTACTCAACTGCCGTCAGCCACAATCCATTGGCATTGACCAACTGGGCCGCTTCCTTCATGAGGTGCCAATAGCAGAATTGACAGCCATTCACACACAGTACAGCCTTGCATGGGTTTTATCCCAAATCAAATTAGAATACGAGGTCCGGTCAGAGTCGGCAGTGCAGTTGCACACACTTGCCAAGTGGATGGAGGAAAACAAAGACAACCTTCCTCACACCATCCCATCTCCCGAGGAGGTATGTAAAGACCTCTCTGCTGCTGGACACGCCCTCTACCTCCCAAACAAAGACCGCTGTGATGATGGCTGGCTAGTGTTGGACCTTGCCAGCATTCTCCATGACGTTTATGGTACCCTTTTTACTCAGCCCAAAGAGCACATCAACAGGTTTGGTCTCATTCATCGCAAGGAACTGGCTGATTTCTTTCCCAAAATGAACCTGGAAATGCTCCAACAGCTTTTAGTCACATTGGAGTTTTGCACTCCAGTGGACCTGTCAGTGCTTAGTGATGTTGTAACCAAGCTGACTGCAAGCAAAGAAGACAGTGGCTGGTTCTTCTTCCCTGCATTTGTTTCTGCCGAGCCGCCAAAGGTAGTCTGTCAAGGCCATACGCAGCAGAACGTCTGCAGCCTCTGGTGGCGTCTGAAGACAATAGGGGAGCACTTCTTTACTGCTCGGGTTCTGCAGACCATTCTCCTGCGTCTAGCGGCTCACTTTGTGGTGAGGCATGACCGAGGAGGTGGAGTCCAGCACCATTGTTGCAGCTTCTGGCGAAACGGCATCACTTGGCAGTCTAAGGAAGGAGTTGATGTGACTGTACAGATCACCAACAGGGCCATCAACGTGGTCGGTGTAAGTGAGGTAACAGCAGACAAGTTGCATCAGTACCTGACCAACATCATTGTTGACATCATCTCAACCGTCCATCAGTTCTCTCCGCAACTGACAGCTAATGCTGACATCATTGTTCCTCCAAGACAGACAAGGCTGGATATGCTGTGTCAGGACACCCTGGATACATCTCACACAGTCTTTCCTGTTGCCGACATCCATGATTCAATCAAAAACTGCAAGACGTACACTGTTCCGTTACCAGGAGGAGACCATGCCCGCTCCAGGGTAGCAGACCTCTTTGGGGGGCATGTCCCTACCCTGCAAGACATTGAGAAGATCCACTGGACAAAGGGATCTACTGCAGCTGCAGAAAATGGCATCCACACTGAATGCCAGATCGCTCCTACTCGCTACGACTCGTCCCACTCTTCAGAGGGCCTAACTCTCAGTACAAGCAGCCTACCACTGGTGTCAACTGCCGGGTCACCCCAACCTCAGCCTCCACCCACTCTCTTAGATATTTCGTCTAAACCCACAGTGAAGGATATGGCTGAAATGAATGTGACACAAGTGGCAGCTAACTGGCAACGTGTGGCCAACTATTTGGGGGTGGAAGACTGTGTCAGTGAAGCAATTTCCATGGACCATCCTAAATGTAATCAGGCTTGTTTGCACATGCTCCGCCACTGGTTGCAAGAAAAATGTTATACTGGGCAGAAGGAGCGGACGTGGTCCACCCTCCTGACAGCACTGGGCAGGGCTGTTTCCGTTGACCTCGAGCAGGACCTTCGAAGGAAGTACTTTAAGGCAGCGTAGCTATGTGCCTGTCGTGATAGTCATGTCAACTAGTGCTAGTTTGAAGGGAACATTAACATACTCATGTTACGCTACGTTACTCGTGTATATAGCTGCGGAGACCATGTCTGTTTTCCAATTATCTGTTTTTCTGTGATCTCAGTGCAATGCATGTGTTCAATTCGTGTTGCGTACTTCTTTTTAACATTTGTACAACAATACTGTGCAATGTGTGTGTTATATATATTGCAATTGTATGCACTTTTTAAGCTGCATTTTTTAAAATGGCATGATCTTTTTAACTGTACTTATGTATATATTATTAGTTACTATGTCCATGTGTGTACTCGTTCATTACATTTGTATTATTCATTATTCATTATACTGTTCTACAGTTATTCATTGATATTACCACCAACTGGAGTACCTGTACGTACGTACTTATACACACACATAGGCAGCTCTACACGTGTACAGCTAGCTGTGTGTGAAAGCAGCTGTGTAGCTGCATGTAAGTATGAGACAAGCATGACCAGTTATACATCTTATAAGTTACTGTGTGAGGCAGCCACCTCTCTAAAAGAGCCAGTCTCCCTATAGCCCTGAAAAGCACTAAAACACTGCAATCTACCTCTGTAAAACAGCCACATCAATCTCAATAAACGTCTACTAGGGCTGGCCCACAGGTGGCTGCCTTACATAGACAGGCTTCACTGTACTGGCCCAATATATGGTATTAGGCTCATACGATCAGCTAAAGTATACATAATGGTATATACCTTGCAATTGTTCCTGGTAGACACTAGCTTGTTTTGACATGCAGGACTTCATATCTTATGTGACATGGCCATTGATGACAATAACAGTGACCTCAGAGCTTAAGACAATGAACCATTAGCATATATAAGCAATATCTGATAAACTTCACACATGCAAGACACAAGACTGGTTCTAATTCACACTATCCACAAGGTACAGGGTATTTGAACAAGTGAGATTGTACTAAAGGTTTTGGTGCGAATGGATGTCGTGTCTTTAGAATGTGGTGCTGTGAGGTATCGTGTGTGGTGTCATGTGATGTCTGGCTTGGCAGTCCTTCACCAGAGGCAGCCCTGTGTCTCTTGTTCTCCTTCTTCTTCTTGTGTGAGGAATTCTTCAGCATCTGGTCAGCCTGCATGTACATACATACATACATACATACATACATACATACAAGCTTTAGCTTTGAAACATTATACTCTTCGATTCAAGTCTGTGTATGTATGCAAGTGAAATGCTACAATCAGAAGTGGAAGTCAGTGTCAGCTCACAAAGTACACTGTGCTTAGCATGATAACACTCACCTCTCCCGGCAGTAGCTCTCCTTTCCCTTTCTTGCCTTCTGCAATACCGCCACTGCCCACGACAACAATGTGTCTACATCTGCCATCAGTAGGAAGGTGGTACAAGTCCCTTACACTAATTGAAGGCAATGACACAAAGAGTCACATACATACTGTACAAAAGTATGTACACAAATGAAACACACAGTTACACACGAGCATGATTCAAATGTACGTAGAGGTGTACAGCATATAGACAAGCACAAGCACAAACACACACACACGTACATGTACACATACACATGCACACACATGTACACACAGACACACACACACACACACACACACACACACACACACACACACACACGTACACACACACACGCACACACACACACACACACACACACACACACACACACACACACACACACACACACACACACACACACACACACACACACACATACACATAGACAGCTGAAACAATAGCTAAATAGCTGATGATGCCCTGTGCAACTCATAGTAAATGCAAGTTATAAAGACATCCACTTTACCCCATTCCTGAGTGCAGTTACCACGTACATCACATTAACGCATGCGTCTTATAACAGAGTATGAAAGAGAAGGCGTGCCACACAGGTTTAATACTAAAGCAGAGAAGCAAGTCATGCCAATAAAGAGACAACACACGCACAGCGCGTACATGTTCTACTCCCTCGGTACACTCCCGGTCCACAGCAGACAGGGGGTGGTGAACAACTCTCAAACATTCCTAGGATTGGAAGGAGGTACGAGTAGACATCTCTTTCGCTTACGAATGGAGCAGCCATTTTTGTTACGCAAAAGTACGGGGATGGTTTTTATGTATAAGAGCACCTAACTTCCTTTATAAAATAGTATACAGCAGTCCTTGCTTGCAATTGCAAGATAGCCTCGGCTCAGAGCATATGAAGACTGCAGCTGCAGGAGTGTATGTACCGGAACTAGTTTACAGTGAAGCAATCCTGATACTTGCTGGGTATATGGCTGGTAAGTTATTCTAAGATCTAACCACCTCATTAGCTACGTAGCTTGGTTGTAACTAGCTATTAGCTAAATGTGGCATTCATTAACATGATTAATAAGTTGGTGATACGCTGTTAATAGCAATTTACACTTATCTGCGGTTTAACCAGCTAGATGATTAACTAACAAGCAATGCATGCATGCATTGCTTGTCAATTTTACTGTCGTAGCTAGATAGTATGGTAACTGATGACATGACTAGCCTCTTACCATTACATGCGTGTACATGCATGTGCTTTTCTCAAAAGATTACTCACCAGCTGAAGCTAACCATTAGCTATGTCCAGTGCAGTCAACAGGATCAATAGTCAGTGTAGCTACATAGCTACCGTGTGGCCATTCCAATTTCAGGTCATGCTCTTCAAAGGCTGAACCTTACTGAAGTTGAAAACACCGTGCATGCGATTCAGATGACATCCTACTACACTAGGCCTGAGACCTGAAAACTAAACCTAGTGATTTCAGTTTTAGGCTTTGAGGTTTACAATCTAGCTAAGCCAGTAGAAAGTTGAAATCATACAGTGCCTTAATTGGAAGGGTCTGAGATAGACTATCACATGGCAGACTGACGTCTGTGGCACTTAATTGCAACCAATTGTAAGAATTCACAATGTACGTATATACATTAAATCATAAAATAGCGGGCATCTTATTAAAAGTGCAATTGCAATAATGAGCCATTGCAGGTATAAAGAAAACATTAGTGATTGTAAATAATCTTGAGTGACCACGACAGTACAGGATTTGATACAAAAGCAAAGGTTGGGTGATTGAGATGAGACAGTTGGGTTGGTATGATACGTGACGGATTCACTGACACTTCAGCACTGACTGCAGCTGCCAATTGAGGCCGAATTGGGTCACGCTGTACCCAGAGGATCTTGCCAATGTCCTCCAGGGAGGGGGCACGGCCTCCAAAGAGGTCAGTTACGAACACTGTAGAGGAATGACGGTCTCCACCTGCTACTGGAAGAATGTGTTTGCTGCAACCTTTGATTGACGTCTCGATCTCTGTGACTGAGAACAGCTCCTTACAAGATGGGGCTATATCTTCCTCACTGAGCACAGCTATCCTCATTGGCCGATGCACAATGTAGGCATCAGCCTTCAGATTTGGGGAGATCTGGCGGACTGTGGACAGAATGTCAGCAATGACGTCTGTCAGGTATCGAAACAACCTGTCAGCTGCTTCCTCACCTACACCAACCACATTGATGACAGTGTTGGTGATGTGTACGGTTGCCACAATGCCTTCCTTGGACTGCCAAGAGATACCATTCTTCCAGAAGCTGCAGCAGTGTCCTTGAACCCCACCTGCTCTGTCCTGCCTCATCACAAAGTGGGCTACTAGACGTAGGAGTACAGTCTGCAGAACTCGAGCAAAAACGAAATGCTTTCCTGACGTCTTCAGTTGCCACCAGAGGCTGCAGATCCTCTGTGGAGGGTGGTGTACTGTGGGCACTTTTGGGGGTTCTGCTGAAACAAAGGTGGGGAAGAACAACCATCCACTGTCTTCTCTGCTTGCAGTCAGCTTGGGTACGTCATCACTAAGAACTGTTGGGTTCACAGGAGTGCAAAGTTCTAGTGTCATGAGGATCTGCCAGACCATCTCTGAGTTCATCTGGGGAAATAGTTGGACAAATTCTTGGCAGTGACGGAGACCAAACCTGTTGATATTCTCTTTTGGCTCAGAGAAAAGTGCAGCGTAAAAGTCATGGAGAATGCCACCTAAGTCCAACACTAGCCAGCCATCATTGCAGCGGTTCTTGTTCGAGAGGTAGAGCGCATGTCCAGCAGCAGAAAGGTCCTTGCACACCTCCTCAGGAGATGGGATGGTGGGAGGAAGGTTGTCTCTGTTCTCCTTCATCCATGCGGCAAGTGTGTGCAACTGCACTGCCAGCTGGTCTTCGAAGGCCAATCTGATCTGGGACAAGACCCATGCAAGACTGTACCGTGTGTCAATTGCCTTCAATTTTGGAATGGATACTCCTTGGAGTAAGCAGCACAGTTGGTCAATGCCTTTGGATTGTGGCTGACGGCAGTTGAGTAAGCAGCAAGGATAAACAAATTCCAACTGGTTAATGTCGTTTAGACACTTTCTGGTTTCTTTGATGCACCGGGAGAGTTTGAACGCAGCTTCCTCTTTGGATTCTACCTGGTCCAGGAAGCTTCCAATTATGATGACTCGAGGAGAACTTGTAGCGCTATTAGCCATTTGTGCTACTGGGAACAGCCAATGGTGGAGCTGATTTAGGATGATTTCTTCCCTGTCTGTTGCCTTCACCACCAGTAGCAGAGTCATTGAGATTCCTGGTTTGCTCAGGAAAGATTCCAAAAACGCCTGATGTGGGCCATAGTATTTGCGTTGGCCTGCAAAATCAAAGAAGAGTGCTTTTCCATACCTCTGACTAATGTGGTGAATGGTCTCGATGCCAGCTGTTCGCTTGCGATGCTGTGGTACTCTCCAAAATCGATTGACAGTCTTGCCAAGTAATGAATTACTTTCAGCTTGTAATGCAGTTGCAAGCGTGCTCTTCCCAACACCAGTATCACCAACTATGTAAACTATCCTTGATGTGGTGAAGGACTTTGCCTGCTTGATGGCTTCCTTGAACCCTTCGGACCGAGCAACATCAAGGGCAGTCCGAGAGTGTTTGTCCTTGATTCCTACATTGGCTCCTCCCTCTGCCAGCAATACTCCACACTGAATGTCATCATTGAGTGCAGCATGATGCAGGGCAGTGTAACCACCCAGATCCTGCAAGTCCAAATTGACACCAGCTAGTATCAGCATCTTAACTACCTCCTCATGCCCGTTATATACAGCTAGGATTAAGGCAGACTCATCATATTCCTTCCTAGCATTAATGTTGCATCCGTAACCAATGAAGGCCCTAGCCACGAATATGTCTCCATTGCAGCACGCACATAGGTATATAGGATTCATCTGCCTTGGCGACAACTTACAGCTGGCCCCTGCTGACAGTAGATAGTGTGCTGGTACCACGCCACACCACCCGGCAACCAGGCTAAGAGGAGTAGCGTGGTCAGAATCTTCTTCGTTTATGGAACTCCCTGCCTCAATGAGTCGCTGTACCACTTCCTCCCGACCTTCCCATTCGCACGCCCAGTGAAGCGCCGTCCTGCCGCTGCCCCTTGTTGCTACATCTTTCGCGTGTATGTTCGCTCCGTGTTCGATCAATTCCAATGCCACTCTGTTGTGACCCTCCTTGATGGCAAGACACAAGAGCGGTGTGCCTCTGAAACTGGCGTTCACGTCCGCCCCGTCTTTAATGAGCTCTCGAACGCGATCCAAATTCCCGTTACGAACCGCTTCTTCCATCTGAAATTATCCGTCGGTGAATGTTCTACTCTGGTACCATCTAAAGGAGCAGGGACCCGGTAAAGATCTATGGCGTGACTGTGAGTTCGCGCCCGGTTAACCCCCTTGCCTTTTTCCGATGACGTCATAAACAAAATGGAGGCAGGTCGAAAGGGTCGCGCGCTACGTAAGACCAGTTCCTTCCGTCTATGGTCAGACGATATGGATGATTTAATACGCTAAGCTGTGTAGGAAGGTTCAAACCGCATGAGAATTGCACGTGTTCACCATGAAGAACTCTCAATGGAAGTAGCTATTCGTAGAGGGAACCTAGTGGACGTACGAGAGCTCATTCTTGGCGGGGCGGACGTAAACGCCTGTTACAAAGGTACGCCATTCTTGTGCCTAGCCATTAAGAAGGGTCACAACAAAGTTGCATTGGAATTAATCGATAGCGGGGCGAACATACATGCGAAAGACGTTGTTAGGGGAAGGACAGCGCTTCACTGGGCGTGCGATGACAGAAATCGTGTGGAAGTGGTACAGCGACTCATAGAACGAGGGAGCTCCGTTAATGATGAAGATGAACAAGGAATAACCCCAATGCACTTGGCAGCCAGATGGGGCGGAAGGAACGGGCTAGCGAACTGTTTACTGAGAGCGGGTGCAAACTGCCAAGTATTGTCGGCAAAACAAAAGAACCTTCTAGTTCGCTTTGCCAGTCGAAGGAGTGACGTTTTCGTAGTAGAGACCCTCATTGCAAATGGATGCGACGTGAACACTACGAACATCACGGGCAACACGCCATTGATGCGCGCTGTAAAAGAAGGCCATGAAGATGTAGTGAAAGCGCTCATACTCAAGGGTGCAAAGTTAGATTTACAGGACTTTGATGGTTACACTGCCTTACACCATGCCGCCCTCAATGACCACATTCAGTGCGGAGTGTTGCTGGTAGAGGGAGGAGCCAATGTGGGCATTAAGGACAAACACTCTCGGACTGCCCTCCATGTTGCTCGGTCAGAAGGGTTCAAGGAAGCCATCAAGCAGGCAAAGTCCTTCACCACGTCAAAGATTGTTTGCCTCATTGGCAACACTGGTGTTGGGAAGAGCACGCTTGTTGCCTCCTTACAGGCTGAAAGTAATTCTTTCTTTGGCAAGGCTGTCAACCAATTTTGGCGGGTGTCAGACCATCGTAAGCGGACGGCTGGCATTGAAACTGTTCGACATAGCAGTCAGCGGTATGGGAAAGCACTCTTCTACGACTTTGCCGGCCAACACGACTACTATGGCCCGCATCAGACATTTTTGGAACCTTTCCTCAGCAAGCCAGGAGTTTCAATGACTCTCCTACTGGTGGTTAAGGCCACAGGGGATGAAGAGGCCATTCTTGAACAGCTCTACCTTTGGCTGTTTCCAATAGCACAGATGGCCGCTAGCACTGCCAGTTCTCCTCGAATCATTGTTATTGGAAGCTTCCTGGACCAGGTATCATGCAAGGATGGTGCTAGAATCAAGCTGTTCAAGTGCATTGAAGAAACGAGAAATCGTCTCGAGAACATTTTGCCATTGGAAATCATGGGTGCTTGCTTGCTCAATTGCCGTCAGCCACAATCAGCAGGCATTGACCAACTGTGCCACTTCCTCCAAGAGGTGCCCACTCCAAAACTGAAGGCCATTGACACACAATACAGCCTTGCATGGGTCTTGTCCCAGATTAGATTAGCCTTCAAAGACCAGTCGGCAGTGCAGCTACACACACTTGTCATGTGGATGCAAGAGAAGAAAGACGACCTTCCTGAGACCATCCCATCTCCCGAGGAGGTGTGTAAAGACGTTTCCACTGCTGGACACACTCTCTACCTCCCAAACAAAAACAACTGCCAAGAGGGCTGGCTGGTGTTGGACCTTGCCAGCATTCTCCATGATGTCTATGGTACCCTTTTCTCTCATCCCAGAAGCAATTTTGGTCTACTTAATCGCAAGGAATTGGCAAGGCTCTTTCCCCAAATCAACCTGGAAATGCTCCAACAGCTTTTAGTCACATTGGAGTTTTGCACTCCAGTGGACCTGTCAGTGCTTAGTGATGTTGTAACCAAGCTGACTGCAAGCAAAGAAGACAGTGGATGGTTCTTCTTCCCTGCATTTGTTTCTGCCGAGCCGCCCAAGATAGTCTGTCAAGGCCATACGCAGCAGAACGTCTGCAGCCTCTGGTGGCGTCTGAGGACAATAGGGGAGCACTTCTTTACTGCTCGGGTTCTGCAGACCATTCTCCTGCGTCTAGCGGCTCACTTTGTGGTGAGGCATGACAGAGGAGGTGGAGTCCAGCACCATTGTTGCAGCTTCTGGCGAAACGGCATCACTTGGCAGTCGAAGGAAGGCGTTGATGTGATCATACATATCACCAACAGAGCCATCAATGTGGCCGGTATGAGTGAGGAATCACCAAAGATGTTGCATCAGTACCTGACAGACGTCATCGTTGACATCGTCTCAACCGTCGATCAGTTCTCTCCTCATCTGATAGCCATTGCTGACATCATAGTTCCCCGAAGACAAACAAAACTGGCTACGTTTTGCGAGGACATCATGGACCCATCTCATATGGTGTTTCCTGTTGCCGATATCCATGATTCAATCAAGAATGGCAAGAAATACACTGTTCCGTTACCAGGAGGAGACCATGCTCGCTCCAGGGTAGCAGACCTCTTTGGAGGGCATGTCCCTACCCTGCAGGACATTGAGAAGATCCACTGGACAAAGGGATCTACTGCAGCTGCAGAAAATGGCATCCACACTGAATGCCAGATCGCTCCTACTCGCTACAACTCGTCCCACTCTTCAGAGGGCCTCACTCTCGGTGCAAGCAGCCTACCACTGGTGTCAACTGCCGAGTCACCCCAACCTCCACCTCCACCCACTCTCTTAGATGTTTTGTCTAAGCCCACCATCGTTGATATAAATAACTTGGTTGTGACACCAGTTGCAGCTCGGTGGTGGACTGTGGCCAACTATTTAGAGGTGGACAGCTGTATCATTGAAATCATTCTCAAAAATCATCCTAATAACTGTGAGCAGGCTTGCAGGGACATGCTCAACCGCTGGCTTCAAGAAGGAGATTACACTGGGGAGAAGGGGCGGACGTGGGACACCCTCCTGACAGCAGTGGGCAGAACTGGCTATGGTGACCTGGAGCAGGACCTACGGAAGAAGTACTTCAAGGCAGCATAGCTATGTGCCTGCATGGCATAGTACACAATCATGGCAACAGTCCAATTTGGAGGGGACATTAACTTTCCCAGCCCGTTACCCTACCACCTACAGGTGTAGCTGCTGTATCCATTTGAGCTCTCAGTTCAATTGTGCATGTTGAAACTGCGTTGAATGGTTGTTTTCTGGCATTTGTATAACAATTCTGCACAATGAGTGTATTGTATTGCTGTATTGTATATATATGCACTTTTTAATATGCTACTGTTTATTTTTAGAATGAGATTTTTTAACTGCATCTGTTTATCATGTGTGCATCTGTCACACTTTTATGCTAATTAAATTATTATTAGTTGCTATGTGTAGTGTACATGCATGTATTATATTCAGTCCATTACACTTGTATTATTCATTAAACTGTTGAACAGAAATTTCTTAATTGAGTTTACCACCAACTGGAGTATACCCTTACCTATACATTTATACATTGCTGACTACACACGTACATGTACAGCTAGCACGTGCATGTGTGCGTGCATTAGCATGGCCAGTTATGCTAAAGTATAATTATATGTCATAAGTATATTGCAGTGCTTGCAAGCTATAGCTTTGTGTATCTTCTGCCATATGCATGCTAGACATGCAATTGTTAGATAGACACAGCCTTCAAAAGAATGGAGCGGCCATTTTGCTACACAAGAGTACAGGTTTGCTTTATTATGTGTACGTGCATGTGGCATACTGTATAAAAATTAAAGTCTATACCCTGTGCAGTGTCCTTGTTTGGCAGTTGGGCTACGGTTTCGAGTTCGTGTATCGCGAGCCCAACGTTAACAGGACCTTATAATCGGTAGTTATAGATCGTACCATACACCCCGTTAGTCTCCGGTTGCGAAAGCGGGGTCTGAGCAAAGTAGGCGGTCCAGCTACACGAGACTGAGTCTGAAGCATATCGTGCCGCACATGTCTCCAAGGACACACAGGCAACACTGAGCGGCTTCAAGATGGCAGCAGGAGTAAAATTGGAAGAGCAAAAGCATCACTATCTCTTCAAAGGTAACCTACTCACAACCTTTGGCCTTCATTTTCTGTTTGTAGCTATTAGTTACCTTTCAAGCGGTTCTGAAGAAGTTTGGCTAAATACTTGCTTTCAGCTGTATTAAACTGCCAATGGAAGCACCTGCCTTTGGTATGATCGGGTATGATACAGATCGCACTGATACATAAGTACCTGTTTCCACTGGCAACTGTTTCTGTTTAGCAACTAGCTTATAGTACTCAAGTAAGTAATCAGAAAGCTGTTCATACCTTATTTAGGATTCAATTACCAAATGACAGAAACCAGACCCCTTAAGAATCCAATTAGATATATAATCATCAAGTAATGCACTTGAGGTGGAAGGGGAGCTAAGTTGGACATTGTTTATAGAAGAAATCGAATAGAATGGCAGTGTCCGCCATGGCTCCACTTAGTACAACTGCATCACTGCACTGTTAGCAACAGGCCTCCCTCTCCCTCACCTCCACCCTCCCTTCCCCTCCCCCTCCCCTCCCTCCTTTTCTGTAGTTGTTCTCATTGGGGACTCTGGTGTGGGTAAGTCCAATCTACTTTCTCGCTTCACACGCAATACGTTTAACCCGGAGTCAATGACCACCATTGGAGTAGATTTTGTCACCAAAAGCATTGAAGTAGACTCCAAAGAAATCCAGGCCCAAATATGGGACGTAGGTTTGTATATCCACACATATTTCTCCTTCTCCCTCTCCTCCCTCTTACTTTCAGTGTCTTCCCACTCCCCTGTTGCCCACACCTACCAGCGTGCATGTGTGTGTGTGTGTGTGTGTGTGTGTGTGTGTGTGTGTGTGTGTGTGTGTGTGTGTGTGTGTGTGTGTGTGTGTGTGTGTGTGTGTGTGTGTGTGTGTGTGTGTGTGTGTGTGTGTGTGTGTGTGTGTGTGTGTGTGTGTGTGTGTGTGTGTGTGTGTGTGTGTGTGTGTGTGTGTGTGTGTGTGTGTGTGTGTGTGTGTGTGTGTGTGTGTGTGTGTGTGTGTGTGTGTGTGTGTGTGTGTGTGTGTGTGTGTGTGTGTGTGTGTGTGTGTGTGTGTGTGTGTGTGTGTGCATGCGTGTGGTGTGTGTGTTGCATGTGTATGTATGCATGGTAATGGAAATTCTCACTTGTTCCCCTGTATATAGCTGGTCATGAAAGATACAGATCCATGGTCAGTATGTAAGTTGGCGTGTGCATCTGACGGGGGCAGACGGGGAGGAAGATCATTATGCACTTTTTGTGTAATGTGTTCATAGCAGCTTTGTTAGTACCATGTCTCCTCGAGTGCAACTCGTATGATGTCACCATCTCATCTCTCTCCACACACACCCTCCATAGTCTCGTACCCAGACCGCTTTCGTCACCTCCATTTCCCGGCCGTGTATGACGTCACCATTAAATGGCCGGTGGACGGGTGGGGTCTGGGTATGAGACTACAACCTCCACAGACTTGCATTTAGATTTTTTCAATTGGGGGGGGGGGGGGGGGGGATGGTAGGGGGGACAGATTCCTAGTAATGTGGATGGGAAACTCAATTTAAAGTGTTAGGGGGATTTCAAGTAGGGGCAAGGTTTAAGCAAGGCCTGGGTGAATGCCCCGCTCCCCTTCCTCACACCGGATGTATCTCCTCCACCTCACACCCCACACCCTCCACCTCACACCCCACACCCTCCTCCCCACACCCTCCTCCCCACGCCCCACACCCTCCTCCCCACACCCCACACCCTCCTCCCCACACCCCACACCCTCCTCCCCACACCCTCCTCCCCACACCCCACACCCTCCTCCCCACACCCCACACCCTCCTCCCCACGCCCCACACCCTCCTCCCCATACAGTTACTACAGAAAAGCTGTAGGAGCTATGATTGTGTACAACATTGCAAAACGCCCCTCATATGACAATGTGGGGAAGTGGCTGGAAGAACTGAGAGATCACACAGACTCAAACATCGTCGTCATGCTGGTTGGAAACAGCTGTGACCTGGTAGACCACCAGACCGTGCCCACAAATGAGGCAAAGGTGTATGCTGAAAGTAACTCCATGCTGTTCATTGAAACATCTGCCTTGGATGGTACAAATGTAGACACAGCATTTCACAATCTTCTGACAGGTCAGAGCTCACTAGACCTAACCCACACATCACCTCCACACGTTGTTTTTGCGGCTGTCATGTCAATGAATCCTCTACTCATCACACTGAATACACAAGGGTAGCATTTCCCCTTTCATTGCTACACACACACACAATACAAAGCAACCAAGTTGCAACTGATGCTTATATATTGTGTTGCTTGAGCAGTTTGCTGCCTCCAATGCATTCCAAATTGTGTCTTCTTCGTTCTGGCCTGATAGAAATTTACCAGAAGAAAACTCTTGGCCAACTGGACCCCTAGTGAACAGTAACAGTGACCGTCTTTCTATGCATGTCTTATAGAAGTATATAGAGTATGTAGAGTATAATTATATAATTATGTACCTGTGTATATAGTGCAACAATTCAATAATTAATTCAACAGTACATGTACATTTACTGATGCAATCAGAATTACTTCCTTTGCATGTGATATAACACCACTTATTTGTGCCCTGTCATTAACACCTCCAATTTGTCTTTTCTGGCCTTTAAAACCTTGCATGGACCAACTTGACCAAAATCCACATAATGCATGTATATAACTATGTATATAACTGCTACATCAATTCTTTGTTTCTACAGTGTAAATTAATACAACTTGCACTGTGTTTGATCGTGCACTCTGCAATTATTGGTATTGTGCAATAATCCATTGATTTTACTGCATGTACTCACTGTGCTGTTGTATATACCTCATTCGCAGGACATGTATATACAGCTAATTAAACCAATAGCTACGTATAGCAAAGGAACCTGATTGATTGACACACTTCAAACATGCAAGACTGCACACGTGCTATTACACACATTCCATAACGTATACAGGGTATGACTGCGTGTTATTATTGTATTCAACGTTCCTGTGTGAATGGGCGTCATGTCTTTAGAATGTGGTGATGTGAGGTGTCGTGTGTGGTGTCATGTGATGTCTGGCTTGGCAGTGCTTCACCAGAGGCAGCCCTGTGTCTCTTGTTCTCTTTCTTCTTCTTCTTGTGTGAGGAATTCTTCAGCATTTGGTTAGCCTGTATGCAGATAGAGTGTGCATACAACTTGATACAAGTATAAGCTTACAACTTTGAAATGTAATACAGTGAAACCTGTCTAAGACAGTCACCTGTGGGCCAGCTCTAACTGACCTTTATAGAGAGGTGGCTGCTCTACAGAGGTAGACTGCAATGCTTTAGTGCTATTTGGGACCAGGGAGGCTGGCTGTTATAGAGAGGTGTGGCTGACTAACACAGTGACCATCTTAGACAGGTTCCACTGTACACAATTCAATTCATGTCGTGTATTCACAGTTAGAAGTGGCAATCAGTGTCAGTTCACAAAAGTACACTGCACCTGACACTCACTTCACCAAGTAGTAGCTCTCCTTCCCCTTTCTTGTCTTCTGCAATACTGCCACTGCCCATGACAGCAATGTGCCTACCACTGCCATCAGTAGGAAGGTGGTCCAAGTCCCTTTAAAAGGAGGCAATGACACAAGGAGCCACATACTGTACAAGTATGTAGTATGTATGTACGTACAACACTGTACAATGTATACAAATGAGACACACACAGATACACACAAATAGGATTCAAATGTTCATAGACTTACATATGTACAGCACAGACAAATACACGCGCCACACTGATATTCATGTACACACATACGTACATACACCTGTACACACACACCACACATACATACACACACACACACACACACACACACACACACGTACACACACACACACACACGTACACACACACACACACACACACACACACACACACACACACACACACACACACACACACACACACACACACACACACACTTGCTGTGTCTACTGGTACCCCTGCTCTCCGCCCTCCCTTGTGACCCTGTCCCTTCCGCCTGCACCAAAGGGACCATCCCCCTCGCCCATGTGTCAACAGGGGGCCTGGGCGGCTCTGGGGAGAAAAACAGAACAGATACATGTACACACATACATATATATACGTACACACACACACACACACGCACATACACACACACACACACACACACACACACACACACACACACACACACACACACACACACACACACACACACGTACACAGACCACACAACCATTCGTAGAAAGTCATAATGTGATCATGTGATGCTATCAAGGTGCACATTAAGTTGGAAGATGAAACTGGATCATACGTACACCAACACAAAACTGTACACATCTCAGAATCATTCACTCCAAATACATACATGTAAGTACATAGGATTATTCTCAAAGCAAATTCACAGTCTTATGAGAACACATGGCTCGTGTGCCCTATCCTAAGTGTGAGATTATTGGATCAGATATCAACAGTGGTCACTATCTGTTAGAAAATAATCAGATTTGTAGAATCCATATCTGTGCAACTCTAACTATGTGTACATACGTATGTCAACACTTTACACACTACTGCATACCCTCCCATGCATACCTTCATCTGGCTGCCAAGACGGATTGGAACGAAAATCACCTTCTCCTTCATCATAAGGTAAGAAGTTCAACTGGGGGAGAAACAGGCAAACACAACAGTAATATATGAAAATGGCAGAAAGGCTTTACGTATGTAGACACCACACCTCCATGTACATGCGTACACACAAGTACATACATCCCATAACACACACAAAAGGCAGTTGCTACAGGTACAGCAATCAACACCTACATACGTATGTAGTTATTTTGAGATAATGAAGTTGACATACAGAGGGGAAACCAGCGTATCACTTGCATAGTGCGTTAGTGTGTGACTGTGTGGGCCCGTGGGACGGGGTTGGGTGGGATGTGCTCTGTGCGTGTGCGTGTGCACGTGGGTCGATGGGTGTACAGTTGCGGTGTGTGCATCTTTAAACAATGCTCTCTGGTGTCCTCACAGAAATAGACTGCAGTAATTTGTCCCTGGCGTCCTCCACAGCAAATGGGATGATCTCCTTCTGCACCCAGTTGTGGTAGAGCTGCTCCCATGCAATGTCCACAATGTCCCACACAACCTCACTCACAACCTCCTGATCCAACTCCTCACTCAAGTGGTCATGCCTGCATGGTGGATGGGAACACACAACAAAAACTCAATCTACTCAGAATATTAAATGTACAGGTACATGCATTAGCTATCACCCTTCTTACTGTGTCCAGATTGCAATCAACGACACGTCTGTACATACATAGTTAATCATATGGGTAGTGATATACATGGTATGCTGGAGTCTCACATGCCACAAGTGTGGGGTATGATAGAGCTACACTGTCTGCCTGTGACAAGCCACTGTTCCAGTATTGCTAATTTCAGAGTAACTGGCCCATAAGGCAAGTGGTACGCAAAACGTACATGGAACGTAAATGGCAAATGACAAGATGCCGTACGTAGAGTCATACGTATGCATTGTAACAACTTAGCGGGACTAACCCAAGTGGCGGCCATGACTATAGAAAAGTGTGAGTGTTAGACTCAGTTGCAAAACACCATTAGTCTGGCTATGTGATTGGGCATGTACGATACAAGATGGGCAGGTCAGGGCAAGGGGAAACACACATTCTGTGGAGTTTCGCTACAAGGTACACGTAAGGGGAACAGCTCTACAAGGGCACACAAGAGGAGGAGGGAGCAGTAGAAATGAATCCTTTTAGAATAGATTAACAATGCACTGGCATGAATAGAATCACAAAGTGGTGATATAAAGAGACTCAAACTTCCATACAGTAACACTCATGCAAGCTCGTCTAAAACTGAGTGGTGGTATTATTATTGTGGCTAGACTGCAGCAATCCGTACAACTACAGTACACTGAAAATTACCTTCTTTAAATACAGTGGAACAAACTAATCGGCTACTGCTATTAGTAACTGAAGAGTTTCCCATAGTGCACAGGCAAGTAAGACGTACACTGCACACATACAATTGACTTGCCATGCACTAATAACAATACAGCATACAGTTACGGATATGAAAAGGTTTCCTTACACACGGAGAACTGTATACTATACGAAAGGAAATTGAAAACGTATCAAAAAAGACAATTACCATTCCTCATCCGACAATCTTCCCTTTATAACGTCGAAACTTTCTGTAGCAGGAGGTTGTGTTAGTTCGGCATCACTGGAAGCGACAGACTTTTTATCCTTCCCGCCTTTCTTGGACATCTCGAGCTAAAGGTAGTAGTAATCGGCCATATTTTGTTGCTATGGCAGCGTCAATGAATATACTTAGAGCTGCCAATGTGAAAATGGCGGATTGAGAGAGAGAATTCAGTGCATTTCTTTGTGGTTTTGTATCGTGGCAATCCCTCTTTTAAAAAGGAAGTGAAGTCGTGATCGACTGAGTGTTTATATTTCAATAGCTACCGCGAGTTTTGTTGTAGTTTTGAAGTTGTCTTGCTCAGCGGACGCCATGAGCGACAAGGCAGAAGTCCAGGGCGACGGAGCTAAGGCCCTGCCGACGAAAGAGAGGATCTGTCCAGGTTAGTTGAAGGAGCTGTTGATACAAAATCCCCTTGTGGCCAGTGCTAGTGTCCTTGTGTGCCACTTTGTCCTACGGCTAGTTCAGCCCTTTTAGCCATTTCCGTCTTTGTTGTCAACTCCCTCTTCATTCCTCGTACTGTAGTCAGCGCTACATCGCGTTCGTCTGTATGAAACGACAGCACCGACGGTCAACCGTCAACCTGCAGTCTTTGTTGCGTTGGTCGTCGTTGTCACAGTTGCGTATTGTCACCTTTGTTGTTTGTAACATCGTTTGGTTATGCCGGGTGTGTGCGATTCCGCTGTGTGCTCCTTTACTGGTTGGGCTACTCTTTCTGTCGTATTCGTTTTCCGCCCTCTAACGTGTTTAGTCGTGGTCCTGGTACGCTGTGTACTGTAGTTGGTCGCATACACAGACAGACGGACGCACGCACAGACACACACACCACTCATCACTCTTTTCCCAAATACGTTACCCATGGCGATGCCTTTACTGAAAATGGTGTGGCTATTGTTTGTACAATGTTTTCACTATTCACTGAAAGTTATTTCTACCCACACTGAATGTGCTCAATGACACAAGTAGGAAAGGAGATTTGTAAGTACATGTACCCACACCACTCCATGGCGTGGCGTGCAGGTGTGTGTGTGTGTGTGTGTGTGTTTTGAGGATACATAAGGTCAGGTCATCTGTGTAGCAGTCAGTAGGGAGGACGTTTACAGTGTGTGTGTGTGTGGGGGGGGGGGGGGGGGAGGGGGGGGAGGAGGAGGAACTTGGATGTGTGGTTGAGTTGTCATTCCTTTGGGTAGCTGTGTGTGTGCGTGTGTGTGTGCGTGGTGTGTGTGTGTGTATATTAGTACCTGCCGTAGTGAACTCAGTGTACATGAGCTTATAGGTTCAGCCCATTCTCATTCAAGTGTCAGTATGTGAAAGTAGGAAGCGCATGTTTGTATGTGTCATTGGTCAAATGATTGTGTTTCCCTCCATTCATCCATTGTCCACTGTGGTGTCCGATTGTAGGACCTTCCCACTACACATGTTGTGTGTGTGGAGGTGTGTGTGTGATGTTCACGCACACAGCCTACACACGATGCGTAGTTGTGTGTATGTATGTATGTACGTGTGTGTGTGTGCGTCCTTCCCTCTACACATGTAACAATGTATTGTGGGCTGAAGCAATACAGTATCATGAAATGTGCTGGCCCAGTGCTTTACATACAGTGCATGGATGCCATAAACGTTCCTTCATTGAATCTCTCCTCCGTGCCAAAAATGCAACAACATGCTTGCCAAATAGTTTCTACTAGTCCATTGGGCCATAGAAAGTAGGAGAATGGGTCAAAATACAGTTAACATTAAGTGCACTCAAATGCTGTAGCAAGCACCATTGATTTTGATTGGTCAGTGCTACATGCTCCTGTGCGTACCAACATACGTACATATGTGTTGCCCAAGTGATATTACGTGAGTGCAGTGGTTGTGGTCGTTCTAAGACAATGTGTGGAAATGGCTGATGTCTGTCCATTTATTTAGACCAGTGAACCGGTAGTGTGGTGTGTGTGGCGTTCACACAGCGTGATGCACATGTATACATACACGTGTTTCACTGCTGTTCTCAATGCACGTGCAGTGTGCACGGCCGTGCAGTGTTGTTCACAGCTTGTGTGCCACGGTTGGACTTGTAGGTAGGTCTGGCCATCTTGTATAGTGCACTATAACGTGCTGCCTACCGCGCTAATGTGTGTGTGTGTGTGTGTGTGTGTGTGCATGTGTGTGTGTGTGCATATATGTCTCCCGTATCCATCGTATCTCTATTTCCATATTTCACTTGTTAGCTGTTTTTTTACGGATGTCTGTCTGTTACAGGGTGCCTAAAATAGTAGCCATTGGCTAAAAGCTTCCCCTGTTTAAATATGATATCCAATCCAATCTAATCTCTCCAACACTCAAATATGGTCATGTTATGTGACAGGCACAAGCTGACTCTGTGTATGTGTAAAGGTCATGGCAATCTTTGATGGTAATAATGTATTGTGATACTTGAGTACATACAGGCACAATGGAGAATCAATAGTACGAAATTGTCGATTGCAGTGGCTGGCACTGCTCTTCTGTGAGGATTGTGCATTCTAATGTTGTACAGTGGAACCTATCTAAAGCAGCCACCAATCTAATAGCAGCCAGCCTTCCCTGGTTCAAACATTTGATGTACAGTGGAACCTGTCTATAGTGGTCACTGTGTAATGCAGCCACCTGTCTAAAGCAGCCAGCCTTCCCTGGTTCAAACATTTGATGTACAGTGGAACCTGTCTATAGTGGTCACTGTATAATGCAGCCACCTGTCTAAAGCAGCCAGTCTCCCCTGGTCCAAACATTTGATGTACAGTGGAACCTGTCTATAGTGGCCACTGTATAATGCAGCCACCTGTCTAAAGCAGCCAGCCTCCCATGGTCCAAACATTTGATGTACAATGAAACCTGTCTATAGTGGTCACTGTATAATGCAGCCACCTGTATAAAGCAGCCAGCTTCCCCTGGTCCAAACATTTGATGCGCAGTGGAACCTGTCTATAGTGGTCACTGTATATTGCAGCCACCTGTCTAAAGCAGCCAGCTTACCTCGCAAATGGCACTAACATAGCATTAATAAAAGCACTGCAGTCTACCTCTGTAATGCAACCACCCCTGTATATACGTAGAGTAAAATTGCGACTGGACCACAGATAGCTGTCTTATACAGATTCCACTGTTGTACTGTTGATTTCGGTTAACCTGTCTTACCCGCTCTTACTGATCTGTGAGAATGTGTAACCATTCTAAGAGAATATGCATACATATGTAGTTATTTGCTTGGTTTATGCATTTCCTGTTGACCCTTTCTCCTCTCCAGAAGTCTCTGCTCCAGCTCCCGTCTGCCTCAGTATGGAGAAGGTCTATGACAGTGCTACTCGCCTTCCAAGACCTGAGGTGCTGAAGGAGCACTTCATGAAGGAGGGGAGACTGGAGGAAGAAGTGGCTTTGACTATCATTAGAGAAGGTTTGTGTGTGTATGTGTGTGTGTGTGTGTGTGTGTGTGTGCATGGTGTGTGTACGTGCAGATTACAATTGGCCTTCTATCATTTCCTTGAGTAGCTCTCCCTCTTCTTGTTATTTCCTCGATCTCACTCTCTCTTCCACATTCCATTAATTCTCCCTTTTCCACCAATTCCCACCTTACCCCTCCTCTCTTTGACAAATACAGGAACAGCTCTCCTGCGTGCAGAGCCTACCATGTTGGACATTGAGGCTCCCCTTACTGTGTGTGGCGACATCCATGGGCAGTTCTTTGACCTGATAAAGTTGTTTGATGTGGGAGGATCTCCCGAGAAGACGCGCTACCTCTTTCTGGGAGACTATGTGGATAGAGGGTACTTCTCTATTGAGGTGACTGGAGTGTGTGTGTGTGTGTGTGTGTGTGTGTGTGTGTGTGTGTGTGTGTGCGTGTGTGTGTGTGGTGTGTGTGTATTTGCATCTGTCTGTGTGTGTGTGTGTGTGTGTGTCTGTACGTGTGTGTGTGTGAAGATGTACAGTAGCTTATTGCAGATGCAGGACTGCTACCTATGTTGATGTTTACCTTCACCTATGTACAACGCCAGTTCCAGTTCCCTGTATGTAATTGGATAGCATTCCTACCGATATACACATGGGACAATATGAAGGAGTTAATGGGAATTGTATGGGTGCTAACTATGTCTGGAGCACTTTTACAGTGTCCCTGTTTGCATCTGCCATCCCATGTAGTACTTAAGTGTTTGAAGCCGCCTTCCTATGGCCTCACTCTTTGTTACTTCCTGTGGCGTCATTTTATTGCTTCCTGTGATGTCACTTCCTGTGCAGTGTGTCTTGTACCTGTGGAGCCTGAAGCTGAACTACAAGGACACTCTTTTCCTCTTGAGAGGCAACCACGAGTGTCGTCACCTCACGGACTACTTCACATTCAAACTGGAATGTGAGTTAGAGGAGTGTGTGTTGGATGGGGAAAGAAGTTTTCAGTTGCCATGGTGACCTTGTTGTACGTACGTATTTGGTGCTTGAGGCTTTATTTGATGGTAATCTTGCGTGGCCACCTGATTTCTCCCAACCATTTTTAATCGATGACATCATCAGTCGGGAGAATGAATCTGGTGCACAGCCTATACCATTTCTGTGTAGTGTGGGAGACCAATTTGTTCATAGTGTTCAGTTTTCACCAGACCCTATTCCTCCGAGCACTGATGAATGGAGAATGGAGACATGATTTGGCTGCATAAGACTAATTTGAGAGTAAATTTACTGTAGTTCAGTCATTTGTATGGAAAGACTTGGTACATGTACATGTTGGTTTATGGAGCGTTGAAGAGCATTCTCGTAGCTGTACGTAGGTCTGGTTCCAGTAAAATGTTTTGACCACGAGGGTCTTCATCAGTTACAAAACTGAAGTGTACAGATACAGTGGTGGCTTTGTAACTGATGAAGACCCTCGTGGTTGGAACGTTTTACTGGAACCAGGCCTACAGCTACGTGAATGCTCATCAACGCTCCATAAATCTGCTAGACAACGTAGCATGAGCCTCTACCACATTAGGGTACATGTTTGGGGGTGAACTGGTGGTGTTCCCTCTGACTTGAGACATGGGGACTACCCCCACTGCACCCCCTCAAGCATGCTGTATCAATCACTTACTGCACTGTATGCTGTGTTGTATCACATGATAGCATGTTGCATGTACATGGGTGTGTATATTGTGTGGAGCTTCGTGCAGTGCAGGTCTGTCATTAACCTGGTTCTCATATTACACTGAAATGTGTACACTGTAGGGTTCGCTGCTGCTATACCAGCCTTCCATAACCCTCCCCAGTCATCCCCATCCTTCCCCTCCCCTTCCCCTTCTCCCTCTCCATCCTCCTCCCCTTCCTTCTCCCCCTCCCCTTCCCCCTCTCCCTCCTCTTCCCCTCCCCTTCCCCTTCTCCCTCTCCATCCTCCTCCCCTTCCCCCTCTCCCTCCCCTCCCCTCCCCCTCCCCTCCCTCTGTAGGTAAGACGAAGTACAGCACTGCTGTGTATGAAGCCTGTATGGAGTCCTTTGACTGCCTCCCGCTGGCCGCTCTCATGAACAAGCAGTTCCTGTGCATCCACGGAGGACTGTCTCCAGAGATATTCACACTGGACGACATCAGAGCTGTGAGTGAAGTGTTTGAGGTCATGTGTGGAGTGTTTAGGGTTCTAGGTATAGTTTTGGGGGTCTTTTATGTGCACGTATATGTCAGGGTCTGGTGCATTGGGATTAGGCATGCAGTGTAGGAGGTCCTGTGTGTAGGGGTGTGAGTTCTTAGTGCACTATGTATGTACATACGTACGTACTTGTATAGGGGCCTGTGTGTGTGTGTGTGTGTGTGTGTGTGTGTGTCAGGGGTCATACGCTTGTGTACAGTATTGGGGGTCTGATGCATAATGTCAGCAATCATGTGTCTACTGTTGGAGGTTGTGTGTGTATAGAGTTGAGGGTACTCCGTGTAGAGTTGGGGGTACTCCGTGTAGAGTTGGGGTACTTTGTGTAGAGTTGGGGGTACTCCATGTAGAGTTGAAGACTGGAGTACTGTCAGTGTATGATGTTGTTTATACTGTTGAGGAGTGTATTGAGGTTGTGCCAGATGAAGTGTGTGTGGCATGGGCATTCATATATCATGCTGTGTTGGAGACATTGTGGTCTTTTAGAATTCTTAGAGATCCTGCATGTGTCACATTCCCTCCCCTCCTCTTCCCTCCTTCCCCCCCTCCCCTGCTATCCTGCTAGCTGGACCGGTTCCGCGAGCCTCCTCCGTTTGGTCCCATGTGTGACCTCCTGTGGTCAGATCCACTGGAGGACTTCGGGTCTGAGAAACCATCGCAGGAAAACTACTGCCACAACCAAGTCAGGGGATGTTCCTACTATTATAGGTGGGTGTGATCAGCATAATAGCAGTAGTCTTTTGACAAACAGAATGTTATACAACATTTCAAGCAAAATTTGGCAGCCTTGATATTTCTGTACTTTTTCTTAGTGTAATCCACCCGCTCTATCTTCCCAAATTGCCTCCCACCCCCCCCCCCCCACTCCACCATCCTTCCCCCTCCCACCTCTTCCAGTTACAATGCTTGCTGTGAGTTCCTACAGAGGAACAACCTGCTGTCCATCATCAGGGCACACGAGGCGCAGGACGCAGGGTAAGCACTGTGTAATGAGGACTAACAGCTAAATATCTGAATTGTACAGACTGCGTACTGTATAGTAGTTTTATGTATACACAGTGAGCCATCTATCATCCTACCTTCTTCCTCTATTCCCTTCTCTTCATCCCTTCTCTCATCTCCCTTCCCATGTTCGTGTCTTCGTACTCTCTCTCTTTTCGCCCTTCCCTTCTCCTTCCCACCTTCCTCCTTCTTTCACCTTTCCTTCTCCCTCCTTTCTTTCACCTTCCCTTCTCCCTCCCTTCTTTCACCCTCCCCTTCTCCCTTCTTTCACCCTCCCTCCCTTAGGTACAAGATGTACAAGAAGAACAGAGTGACCCTCTTTCCGTCACTCATCACCATCTTCTCTGCACCAAACTACCTAGACGTGTATGGAAACAAAGGTGAGAGGGAACACATGCATAAGTACACAAGCGGGACACACACAGTAAGGCCTTTAGTCCCCACTCACAGCAGCACACACATGTGGATATGCTGTATTCACACACACAACATGCTGTATTCACACACATGACATAATACTACACACTTACGTACGTACACTGTATAATTATTTGACACTGCACAAGCCTTCAAGTGGAAGATGTAGTCGCTTGCTTTGGGCCTCAGTCACTCCCTTTGATATTCATCTACGAATCTCTTTCTCTAATTGGCCATAGCATTCATCACAGACAGACATACATAGTTGGCCTTCAGCAACTGCAGTAGCAGTAGCAAGGGGTCATGAATATCATTAGTGCAGGTCATGATTATAGTTACATGTGTTCCTGCACTTCGCCTCGCACCCAAGTTGTATTGTCCATTGTCCAATTCCTTGTGTATTAGTACAAACTGAACATTTTGCAGCTGTTGCTGCGAATTGTGTAGAGTTTGATCTTTGTGAATTCTGACCTTTCTCCCCAGCGGCCATCTTGAAGTACGAGAACAATGTGATGAACATCCGTCAGTTCAATGCAGTGGACCACCCCTACTGGCTGCCCAACTTCATGGACGTGTTCACCTGGTCACTCCCCTTTGTTGGAGAAAAAGGTTAGACCCTGTCATTAGTACAGTGGGCCTTTATGTGTTTCTTGTGTGTAGTCATGTTAAGTAGGTGTGTAGTCATGTTACTGTAAGTAGGTGATTGTAGATTTGGGGATAGGAGGGGCTGGCAGATCTAGGCAGGTTAATTGTTTCAGTCTTAATTGTATGTATAGGACAGTCATATTTGCAGCTTTTTGTGGGTATGAGAGGTTGGCAGAAGTGCAGGCAGGCGACCTTTCCATTTGCATGTGGATTTCTTTGGTGATATCACTTGCAACTGTGACCTGGTTCTGTTTTCATTGGTACATGGACTTGGGCAGGTGACTGAACCCACTGTTGTGTTGTTTTGACAGGCGTGGTTCTGTTTTCATTGGTACATGGACTTGGGCAGGTGACTGAACCCACTGTTGTGTTGTTTTGACAGGACAGCACATTGCCACCCAATATAATCACATTCATTGTTATTCATAGTGTATTCATAGGGTGTGGTGTCATTCCAGCTCAGCATGTCCACACACCCAATTCAATACAAGTATCGTTTTTTCCTTTGTAGTGTTAGGAGTATGTATAAAACTACAGTCTGTCAAACTTCATTGGGTACTTCTATTCAGTACAGTAAACAGGTATAGAGAACAGCTCTGAGAGGATGGGTAAGGTTGGCACCTTTCTGTAATTACTGCCGTGGCACGTGACATGTTACTAAATTTACTGTCAGTGAGTTATTATTTTGTGGCCTAGACATGCTAATGTGAAGTCAGAACCCTGAAATGTATTATGGCAGCAGCAATGTGGTATATACATACAGGAGTACAGCAGGGGTAACATGCACAGGTTACTAGTGAGTTCAAGTGTGTCCAGTCTCTTGTATCCCTCCTGTTTCTGGTTCCACTTCTGAGTCTACCAAGAGAGGCTCAAAGCTGACAGTCTCAATGGGCAGTCTGTGCTGCCCCTCCCTGCTCCTCCCCTCCCTCACTCCACACCGACCCAGCCTCAGCTGTACTGTTCTGTCTGCCTGTCAGTCTACTAACTGTCCCACAGACCAGCTCCTCCCTCTCCCTCCTCCTCTGAGCTGGTGGTGGCAGTGAGGGTAGGACTAGCTCTTCAGACATCACTCCCTTTACCAACAGGGGTGCAGTGCTGAGGACTAGGACACCTTTAGTCTGTGTAGTGTCTGGTGTGGATTCTTCCATTCTGGGGCACTAGGACTGGGGGCAGTGGAGGTAGCACAAAGGCTTAGTTTGACTGGGGCACACAAAAGGGGCTGGACACAAATACAGCTGAAGTTGTAGGGAATATGATTGGATACTGTTCACTTCACTAGAAGTTCCAGAAGGAGAACTAGTCTAAACCTTTCTCTCACCTGTAGCAGTCCTTTATAGATACTGAAATAGTGTGTTCCAACTGGTGATTGGATAAGCTGCAGTAGCTTTTATAGGGGATTTGGTTGCTGCTGTGGGTTGTCCTCACCACACATGCTGTCTAGGGTGCTAAGTGATTTCCTGTGATTTCCGGTGGGTTGAACATCTTCCTTTTATGGAGGTAGTTGCCATAGTTATGTCAACACTCTAATTAGGTTATCACATGCTATAATGTTGCCTCAGGAGCGGCTCTGGGAGCCCACAGGCCTCAGGACAGTTCATTGAGTGAGGGGTTAAGGAGTATTCAGGGAATCCACATTCCGCTCTCTGTCAGTTTTGCACAACCCACCACATTGCGTTCTTGCTTCCACTACTTTCCTCGAGGGTGCCTTTCCACATACAGTACGTAATGTGGCAGTGTAACGTTCTATTGTTTGACTAGGACACTCCTGGACATTCTGGAGCAGTGGGGAGCGAGGGCAAATAGACTAGTGCAAGGGCTCAGCTGTCCAGTGTAGAAATTAGCTTAACTGCTGTTTATTTTACTAGAGGTTCTGTAGGGAGATTTAGTCCGTCCCCACTCCCACCTGGAGTAGTTCCCCAGGTTCATGTACGGTCCAACTGGGTATAATGTGAATTTGAGCTGACTTGCTGTCATTTTTGTACCCGGGAAGCAGAAGGTATGTCTGTGCAAGAGCTTCAGTTTGTGCTTTTAACTTTTATGGAGAATATACACGTAAGTAGCCAGAAGACATTCAGCACAAATTTGAGCACTTCATGGATTGCATTGTTGCTAGAAATGGAATGACATCAAGCCATTTGTCTACTCTATTGTGCAATGCTGCACTTCACATGCATTCCTCCATTCTGGAGCAGAGGGGCAGGACAAGACATACGGGATAGAGAATAACTAAAGGTGTTTAGTTGCTGTAGGTAGTTCAAGAAGTCATAGAGTTGTATTTTCCTTGTACATTATATAACAATATTGGTAGACAGAGGGGAATTTGTGCCTTTGGACCAGCTCTGCCAGACTATGTATCAGAGGTTCTATAGGGAGAGCTATTCCAAACCTTCCACTCACCTTCAGTGGTTCCCTCACAGTACAGGGTAGTGTGGGCCAGTTGGCAGTAGTAAGAAGACTTTGTAGTAGAAGGTGGTCCACAGCCACAATCTCACGCAGAGATGATCAGCAATTGTCTTTGTGTCTGTGGCCTAATTCTCCTCTGACTGCAATCTGACTGCTTTCACATACACGCCCTTTATACCACTGCACTCAACATTCAGGTATAATCCTATCATGACGTAATAATTCCCCTGCCAAAATGGTTCCGCTGGGCCAAAAACAGCAGAAAGTGGCTGCCGTAATGATTCTGCTGTTGTGACAAAGTCCCTTTCGTCTGCTGATATTCATTGTTGTGATGGATTGTGAGCATGCAGCGAAGACATGTCAGCTGAAATCGTCTACTCATTGAACGAAGTCGCCTATAAATCAAATCAAAGCGCCAATCCAATGAACGAAATCGACTTTTCATCAAACGAAACATGTTATCCTGGATTGAGAATGCGTCCCAACTTAGGAAAGATGTCAGGGTACAAGTACACGACGAATCTGACCGTCAGTCCGCGCTGGCGCTAGTGTTTTAGCAGAGGGAACCTATTTCGGTTGCTGTTTCAGGGAGGGGGGGGGGCAAATTTGGCATGACAATCCAACTATGCATGGGGTGTGTGAAGCATGGCAAGGTGAAGCCACACAGGTGCACTGGGCCTGCACTTGTGTGGCTTCACCTCCCCATAGTATGAATGGAATATGACATTATTAGCCACTTGTCATAATAAGTACAAATTACACACACAGTCTGTTGAGTATGTTTGCATATAGGGAATTTATCAGTGAGAGTGAGTCATAATCATTCAATGTGCAGTTGCTGGTATTATATGGGTCTTGTCTTCCATAACTATATTCATGGATTTGGCCACCTGCTTGTGTTAACAATGAATATAGTTAACCCACTTGGGTCAGAATGCAGTGTCAACTGTAGTGCAGTAGAATGTGGGGGACTTCCTTCTTATGGATGCTTTTTAATGAACTTTTGTAGCTTAAAAACACCATTAACCTCCGAGAGGTATCCGTAGAGATGCTGTGTAGTTGTGATGTACACAGAGTGAGTTAGCCAGCATGTACCGTAATTCGGGAAATTTTCGTTGTTAAAATATTTTAGTGGTTGGCTCAAGCCACAAAAATTTATCACACGAAATATTGTTACAAACGCGTTACTTTATACATACAAAACGGTCACGCCAACAGCTGAGCACGGGTTAAAATGGCTCTAGTGCGGTACCTGCAGGGTACAGACGGTTTACCGGACCCCAGAGGCTCACTCGTCCGCAGTACAACGTCAAGTAAGTGCTCGTGTGAACCAAGAGTTGCAGGCAGCCTTGGATTCGGAAGTGGAGGTAAGAGAGAAGGAGAAACCGTCACCGTCACTCTGAAACGTGGCGCATACAACCGTTACAGTCCCTGGGATCGCGCTGCCACTGGAAGGTACGCTTCACAACACGGTGTGGCTGCAGCAGCAAGGGACTTTTACGGCAGTTGAAGAGAATCGTACGCAAAACAACCGTACGATCGATTAAGGCTGCGTACGTTCGAGAAGTACAACGGAAGAGGAGTGGTGGACCGGGTGGAGACATAACAGTGCTTCCCTTGCAGATCGAAGCGCGGTAGACCAGTTCTGCTTGGCTCTGGCATTGACTTGATATATATTACGCGAAGAATTTTCGTTGTTGAAATATTTTCGTGGTTGCCACAGACCACGAAAATATTCTAACGCGAAAATTTATCACACGAAAATTTCCCGAATAACGGTAGTTGAAATAGGTGAATACCAATGTAGTAATGTGACTAGCAGCCAATCAAATGTCCTATCCTGTTATGCAGTAGACTACAGCCATACATTACAGTAATACATTAATAGCACCACACACAGGTCCATGTAGTCTACACACATTACTAGTAAGTTCAAGTGTGTCCAGTCTCTTGTATCCCTCCTGTCTCTGACTCAGCCTCAGCTGGACTGTTCTGTCTGCCTGTCAGTCTACTAACTGTCCCACAGACCAGCTCTTCCCTCTCCCTCCTCCTCTGAGCTGATGGTGGCAGTGAGGGTAGGACTAGCTCTTCAGACCTCACTCCCTTCACCAACAGGGGTGCAGTGCTGAGGACTAGGACACCTTTGGTCTGTGAGGTTGGTGGGGTAGATTCCTCCATTCTGGAGCAATGGGGAGACAGGGCACACAAAATGGGGATAGCTAAAAGTGTCGAGTAATTGAATTCTAGCCAGTACAAGAAGTTGTATTCTCACATTTACTTGTAGTACCTTCTATAACAGCATTGGCAGGCAGAGTAGACACAGCAGTGGAAGGTGTACTGCTTTATTACTGGTTTTCTAGATGGAGGACTAGTTCATACGTTTCTCTTACCTTCAGTGGTTCCTTTACAAGTTTAGTACAGTACAAGGTTGGTGTATTACACTGTAGTGAAGTTGGGATAGACAGTGATGGGCAGCCCTCAGTCTCACTCGGTGTTAGGTAGCAACTATCCTTTCTCCTGCTGGTCTTTCATCAGTTTGCTGCTGTAGCCTGCTGTGGTTGTTTTTAAGAGCAGCACTTCTCACTCAAAGTTATTATACAGAAAGATGCCTGTGTATATTACGTACTTGTAACACTTGGTACTGTATAGCATTCCAGTGGTTCTGTCCCATAGAAGCCCTGTAGTGAGGACTGTGGCAAGTGTTGCCTAATCCATTTACACAGAAACTTCCATGAGGTGCTCCCAGTGACAACTGGGGCAAGTTGAGTCCCTCATTCTTGCTCACTGTGTGTGTCTGTGTCTCTCCCATGCAGTGACAGAGATGTTGGTGAATGTGTTGAATATTCATGGAGAAGATGATGATGACGATGAACCTTCAGACCCTGGAGGTGAGAGAGACAGGGAAGGGTGAAAGGGGTGAGGGTGAGGATAAGTGACAATGAGGGAGAGGGAGAGTGTGAGGGATGGGGGTTGGAGTGGGAGTGGAGAGTGGAGGTGGAGTGAGAGCAACTGTGAGAGTAATGGTGAGAGTCAGTGGGTATGAGAGTGAGTCTAACTTTATGACAGTGAGTGTGAGTGTGAGAGTGAGGGTGAGGGTAGGAAGAACAGTAGTGTGAGGGTGGAGTGTGGTGAGGTGAAGGTCTTGAAGGGGGAAGAATGAGTGTGGACTGAGCAGTGTGCATGGAGGGGAGAGGAGTTTAGGATAGGTGAATTTACATATCACATGCAAATTCAACTAGCACATTGTCCCTCCCCTCCCCTCCCCTCCCCTCCCCTCCCCTCACCTCACCTTCCCTCCCCACACAGTGGATGACCCAAAAGATATCGCTGCTCGAAAGGAGATCATCAAGAACAAGATTAGAGCTATTGGGAAAATGGCAAGAGTCTTCCAAGTGTTGAGGTATGTTACTGTTCCACCACAATGAAGCATGGAGATCCTTCATGGTGTAATTAAGTTGTGCTCAGCAACTGTTTGCTGCATACCTTCCAATAATTATCGAGATAGGGACGGCTGCTTTAGTTACGTAGGTTTGAATGCTTGTACTAATGGCACTACTGTACATAACACATATGATGCTGTACCATTTGGTGTATATGACACAATGCAGTCTAAATCACCTCAGTTGTGATACATCCCACTCTGCATCATGCATTGAGTGCACACTCTCGATGGAGTGTGTCGTTAGTGTCTAAGAGAAAGCATTGGCACAGCTCCAGGACTTTTCAAATCCCTTGCAATTTGATTGTTGGAGTCCATCTTTGTGTGGTGTCTGTTTGAGCTCCCAGTCACACTTGATCGGCACTCCTCATCAACGACATGCAATGCTGTGTTGGCTTGTCCAAATATGGCTAATGCCTTATCTACTTCCACTTGGGCACATGAGCCACTAACACTGCTGCATAGCTACAGATGTACACAACATACTTAGTACAAGACTTATATTTTGTCTTCAACTACCTCTCTGTATTGTTCTCTGCCTGTCTGATCCGCATCCCTCCCTCCCCTCCCCTCTTCCTCCTCTTCCTCTCCTCTCCTCCCCTCCCCTCCCCTCCCCTCTCCTCCCCTAACCTCCCCTCCCCTCCCCTCCCCTCTCTCCCCTGCTTACAGGCAGGAGAATGAGAGTGTGGTTCAGTTGAAGGGACTCACTCCAACTGGGAAGCTGCCCAGCTACACTCTGCTAGGAGGACAGGCTGGTCTGCAGGACGGTAGGCTGAATGTGTGTGTGTGTGTGTGTGTGTGTGTGTGTGTGTGTGTGTGTGTGTGTGTGTGTGTGTGTGTGTGTGTGTGTGTGTGTGTGTGTGTGTGTGTGTGTGTACATGTGTGTGTGTGTACATGTGCACTAGTTTCAGTGTACCACATTGAAGAAGCTTGTTGGATTGAAGAAGCTTGTCCTTAGCACACTAGACTGTCTTCCCGCCCAAGGGTGTACAGAAGAGAGAGGTGGCAACACATGTGTGGTGTCTCTGTACCTCTGTGGTCCTCCCATCTCCTGTCCAATGACCCAACTCTCCTCCCTCCCTTCCCTCCTGTAGCCATCAGCCAGTTGTCTGCCAAACCACGTCAGCGAATATCCAGCTTTGAGGAGGCAAGGAAGCTCGACTTGAAGAACGAGCGCATGCCCCCACGAGAGGACTCTAGCACCTCGTTGCCAATGGCAACCCCTCCTGCCTCACCCTCAAAAGACCAGACCTTTGAAGAAATGAACTAGGCTTATCTTTGATTGCATTTCCCCTTAATTACTGTCCTAATTGCCATCTATAGCATGTAATTATCTAGCTCCTTTCACTGCTGATTAATCGATCCCTTTTAATTAATGGTCAACAATGTAGACTCTGTACTTTAAAGTGATGTGAATGTATTTACCTCAGCATGGCTGCATCATATTGTGCACACCTGTTTGAATTGAACAGTGCATCAAATGTGATTGGTCGTAGCTATAAGACGCAAATCATGATGCATGCACTCAATCCGGCCTGCATACTCATGTGCACATGCGCGCGCGTGTGAGCTGCAGCTGCATGGTAAATATATATATAAGCTACAATGACATGGACCTACTGTAAAGATAGCTATAGTGCATGCGCAGGTTTATATAGCAGTCTTCCATTTTTCGATCGCTATATACGTATACGGAGTTCGTATAACTCCGTGACTGTCCGCATGCGGTAAGGCATAGACCCTATGGGTAAGGTATCCAGTTGTTGTTCGGCACGCACGATGTCTGTCCTGAGGCTGCCTCTCTCTGTTGTTGAGGGAGATTGCGAGAACAAGCACTAGCGAGAGCTTGAGGTGAGCTCGCCACAAGCCCTGGCGTTACCATACTGGGAGCTGTCTGTTGTACTGATATAAAGGAAGAAAGTGTCACTGTGAATTGTGGTCTCGCGTCTCGGATGTATTGCGTTGTGTGTGTGTGTGTGTGTGTGTGTGTGTGTGCGTGCGCGCGCGAGTCTGTGGAGGTGGTGCAGGTTACAGTGTACCAACTAAGTTACTCCTCTAATAATTATTAATTGTGGACTGTAACTCACGATCAGTTTATGTTGCATAGGAAGTAATGCATGTGTTCAGAAAATGCGTAGTCTGTGTTGCTGGCTTGGCTGTTTGTGTGCATAGACTCTTATATTCACAGAGATGATTAATTTTATCCGATGGGCACATGTGCAAACGTATGCGTGATAATGTAGTCCTCATACATCATGTCATACAATGGATACATCAGTATTAATAGTACATCAGCACCATACACAGTCTCCATGTAGTCTACACACATTACTAGTGAGTTCAAGTGTGTCCAGTCTCTTGTATCCCTCATGTCACCGACCCAGCCTCAGCTGGACTGTTCTGTCTGACTGTCAATCTACTAACTGTCCCACAGACCAGCTCCTCCCTCTCCCTCCTCTGAGCTGGTGGTGGCAGTGAAGGTAGGACTAGCTCTTCAGACCTCACTCCCTTCACCAACAGGGGTGCAGAGCTGAGGACTAGGACATTCTTAGACGAGGAGGTGGAGTGTGGGGTAGATTCCTCCATTCTGAATACAGGGCACACAAACTGGAATGGCTAAAGGTGTTTAGTGATTGAATTCTAAGCAGTCTAAGAAGTCAAGGACAGCATTCCCTTGTGTAGTGTCTATAACAGCAGTGGGAGATTGTACCATCTTTAGACCAGCATTGCTGGATTACTAGAGTTTCTATAGGGAGAGCTGTTCCAAGACTTTCACTCACCTTCAGTGGTCCTTTACAGTACAAGTTAGTACACAGTCCTTTCTAGTGAATTGGGATTTGCTCTAAAAGACTGTGGAGTAGACAGAGATGAGCAGCCCTCAGTATCACTCAGTGGTATTTTGCAATGCCTCAGTTTGCTGCTGTGACTGGAGAAGCTGCTTTTATACCACCAGCAGAAATCCCGCCTTCCGCAGGCTTTCCTGCTATGGCGCGAAGGCTACCTGGTACCAGCATATCGAAGCCAGCACATCTAGTCTCGCGTAGCCAGACCGCCATTTTCGTCACACGCGACTCCCCCCTCCCAAAAGACGGTCTGGGGACCACCCGAAGTTTGGACCGTTGGTAATTGATGAGCCCATATTTGGCCGCGAGGTTAACCAATCGCCACGTCCGTCGGTTCGAAGTTGCCGTCGTTCATAGAAAGCAGTACGCAGACGGAATCGTCTTATCCGCAGTCCCTGTCACCGTATTGCAACAACAGCTGTAACTGCAGTCGGAACCGGAGGTAACGCAGCTAGAAGTCGACTTCTATGTGCACATGCAAACAAAACAGGGTAAGGAGCTTCATACGTCTACTCACAGGAGAGGTGGGACGACTGAAGACATTATCCTTAGTGCAGACGGGGCTAGGGAATGCCGATAATACGATTCCGTCTGCGTACTGCTTTCTGTGAGCGACGGCAACTTCGAACTGACGGACGTGGCGATTGGTTAACCTCGCGGCCAAATATGGGCTCATCAATTACCAACGGTCCGAACTTCTGGTGGACTGCCATAACAAAAAAGAGGGAGTTACCGTATATTGCAAAATTTTCGCGACCAATAATTTTCGCGAATAAAGCAAATTCGCGAAAATTTCTGTCGCGAATTTTATATGCATATATGATATATTATTATTTAAGTGCACCGTGTTGTATAATACAAACACTAGGGTGTCAGCCCCATGCAGCACTATAATATAATTAAATGTAACAGTGTCAAAAGAATCACAATGGGCATAGTTCTTTAAGGGCGGCTTGTCCTTTTCTGCCACATCCTCTGCAGCGCCTTCCGCACTCTTCCATCTTTGCATGCCTCCTCCAGTACCCATATCACCCTGTCATCATCCTTCATGCTCTCCCATCCCACCACTATCTCATTCATCAGCCTTGCCATTTCTCTCCTCTCTTCTGCCACAAATACACACCGGCACACAAAGTGCTTGACATCTTCCACTTCACCACTGTCACAGTTCTTACAAAGTCGTTCACCCCTACTTAACCCACACCATCTGCCAGTTTCTACCCTTAATTCTGCTGTTCCCCCTCGTAGTTTCACCATCATCCTCCTTTGCATCTTACACTCTATCTCCACACACCGCGCCTTGCATTCAGCATCCATTAAACTCCCAATCACTTCCAGCTTTGGCCGTTCCCTAGCTGCTTCCCTCCATACTTCTCTCACTTCCCTCCATGCTATGTCCTTCAACACCTGCTTTACTTCTTTCAATGTCAACCCACTCACGGCCTCAGCATCTAACCCCTTCCATTTGAACCTCACCAAACTTTGTTGTAGCTCTTTCACCCACCGTACTTTACACCCTACTTCCAAGGCTTCAAGCATCACAACTTTCAATAACCTGCCATCAGTCATCCTCATTACCTGTACCCAGAACTCAATACTTCTCTTCATTGCCACCCATTTCATTGGTAGCATGTTCATCTCAAATTGCAGGGAGACCAAAGGGTGTAGTCTCCCCACCCCTAAAAAGATTCTTGCCGCCCGCATCTGCACATTTTCAACTGGCCCGAGTTGTGCTCCACAACCCCATACCTCTGCCCCATACAATAGCACAGACTCAACGAGAGATTCCATCAGCCTCACAAAGGTAGCTCCTCTCACTTCCCCCACAGTGGCCCTGCACCTTCTGAGCCAGTCACTTAGTGCTCTTGCTCCCGCCTTTCCTCTCTCCTCCACCATTCTCGTACCTTGCAGGTGCTCATCAATCACACACCCAAGATACTTGTACTCCTGCACCACTGCAATCTCTTCACCTCCAACATCAAACTTCTCCTCCGTCCTTTTCATACCTGTCCTTCTCACATGCATTACCCCGCATTTTTCCACATTCACTTCAACTGACCATTCATTACACCATTCTACTAATGTGTTCAACCCATGCTTCATAGATTTTTCATCCTCTGCAAGAATCACTGCGTCATCTGCATACAACAACACTGAGATTAGCTGACCCCTGCACTTTACCCCCACTCCTGCCTCTTTCAGCTTAGTTATCAGTGAATTGATATACAAGGAGAATAACAGTGGCGAAAGGATGCATCCCTGTCTCAACCCACATGTTACTTTGAAAGGTTCACTTCGTCCCTCTCCCACCTTCACTTCACAACTCACATCCTCATAAACTGCCTTTAGGAAAGCTGAGAGGCGACCTCCTAACCCCATTCCCTCTAAACACCTCCACAACTTCCCTCTGTCCACCCTGTCATATGCCTTCTTAAAGTCAATAAAACTGGCAAACATCCCTGTCTTTGTCACTGCTTTCACCTGCCCCAATAATACCAAAGTCATTAACTGATCTCTGCACCCTCTTCCTTTTCTAAACCCTCCCTGCTCCTCTGCCACCAGCTTCCTTTCTTCAACTACATGCACCAACCTATTCTGAGCAATACTGCACATCGCCTTATAAGCAACTGGCAGTAATGAAATGCCCCGGAAATCCTCTGTCTTGCATACCCCACTTCTACTCCTCTTTGGTATGGGGACCACGGTGCTTCTTCGCCATTCCGAGGGAACCATCCCATTCTTCCAGCACCAACTGAAGAGGCTACACCAAAAATCCACCAGGACATCACTGCATACCATTTCAGCCGTTAGCCTATCACTCCCAGGGGCTGCTTTCCGCTTCAAAGTGTCCAAAGCCTGCTTCACTTCTTCTCTTGTCACATCTTCATTTAACAATTCATTCCCCCCATTTACCTCTTCTCCCCCTTCATCTCCCTGAACCTCTGATCTTCCCCCCTCATTCAACACATTTTGAAAGTATCTCTTCCATACCCCTACGGCTTCCTTACCCTGTCTCACCACACCCAGCTCATCATATACCTTACCAATGTCACTCCTCTTTTTTTTATCGTTTGTCAAGCCCAGCTTTCTTGCCATTCTCCACCACTTCTTAGGATTTCTTATCACTCTATCCAGTTCATTTCGTCTGCTTTCATCAAAACTTCTCTTCGCTCTACTCACTGCTTTCTTATATTCCCTTCTCTTCTCAACATAGTCTCTCCTTTTCCCCCTCTTTGCATCACTACCATTACACTCCAACCACTCTCTCTCTGCCCTGTGGAAAGCCTTCCTCAGTTTGGCAATCTCTTTGGTGAACCATGGTTGCCCACCTTTACCTCTCTTCACCTTCATCTCTACCAATCCCTGTCTCATCATCTCTGTCAATTCTCCGTATATTTCATCAATCACTTCCTGGTCATTCCCTGCTGTTTCCACTTTATCCGTCAACAACCTCACCCTCTCCACCTCACCTTCCAAGTATCCCTCTGGGACCGTGTACCGCTTTACCATGCCATCTTTAAGTTCACCTTCCTCCTTGCCTTCTTCCATCCCACTAACCCAGTCAGTTGCAACCTCCCAGCTCATAAGGGAGTGGTCAGGTGTTCTAGTGACCACCCCTCTGCAATCCATCTCCTCCACACTCTCTGACATGGTTGTCACCTTGAAATTTTCAATGATATGGAAATTCTCCTTGCTGACCAGGCAGTAGTCGACCACTGAACATCCCTTGCCAGAGACACAAGTGAATGCATCCCTTCCCTTCCTCCCATTCACCTCTGTCATACTTGTACTTCGGAGGAAGTCCACCAATGCTTCGCCTTGACTGTTCTTCACCCCATCAATCACTTTTCTAGGAGGGATGCCATCCCTGTCTGTATTAAGTTCCCCACATCTAGCGTTGAAATCTCCACAGATTATCAGAGGCCCCTGTGAGCAAAACTTTGCCACCTGTTCAGATAGCAGCTGGAGGGTTTCCTCTGCCCCCTGTCCCCGGCTTGAGGACTCAGGTGGGATGTAGCATGCTGCCAATATCAGAGTGTCTTCATTCCCTTGACTTAACTTCACCCATAGAATATCCTCAATGTCTGCGTCTATGACTTCCACTGCCCACTTCTCCAGCACCTCTTCACGAACCAACAGACCAACCCCACCTGAACCCCTCACTGCCTTCCTATGGAGGTTTCTTCTATTCCGCCCAAACCACCTATATCCTTCCACAGCAATCTCCTCCTCTCCCCTCAACCAAGTTTCCACCAATGCCACCACATCTGGCTTGTAGAAATCTATCACCTTTGCCCTCATATCATGCCCTTCCCTCATTTTCTCCATTTCACCACCACCTCTTCCCCACCCACAAACATTCCAACACATCATACTCAACCTCCCCTCACCTCTGGTCCCAACATCTGCAAACAATCCCTCTTCTTCCCCTCCCCCTGCCACCTCACCAGTAGCTTTCACCTGTGCCCCTCCGACACAGGTTCCATCGCTAAAAAATCACGCTCCCCTCTTCCAACTTTCTGCCACCGCCAATACTTATGCTTCCACTGCTCATCCAATGTCAATAGATCTCTCTCTTGGGCTTTCACAACAAACCACCACACCTTCTTTTCCTTCCACTGACCCACGTGCTTACTAATGAAGAACCTAGAAGACATCTTCCCCACTACCCTGACCATCTCCTTCGCAATTTCATTGCAGGACTCTCTCTTCCGGGTTCCCCACACTTTTCGCACCCCTGAAACATATTTGGCTGACTTCTCCCTTCCTACACTCTTTGGACTGTTCCCCCCACAGTCATTTTGCCTCTCACTACTTTCCTGACCAGATCTCTGTAGGCATGTTGCCTGTTTCTCTCGCTCATCTGACACTACCATCTTTTCCACCTTATCACCTGTCACCCCTTCACTCTGTGTCATACACTCCAACACCTCCTCTCTCTGGGACCCTCCTAAGCCCAGGCCTCTCAATCTCTCATTCTCCACTCTCATTTCATCCATTTCACTCTTCATCATGCTCATTTCTTCCCTCAACCCCCCTACTTCTTTGCGCAATTGCACCAGACAAGCAAAAATAGCAAACAAAGGATTTCCCCTCCATCACTCCGGCATCCTCTTTCATTCCCAGGCATCTGATGTGAGACCATCCTTCACAAATCTCGCAGCACACCATTTCCCCTGACTCTACTTCACGAGTACAGAGACATCTAATTGCTTCGTCCCTGGTCTCCCCTAGTCCTGGCTCACCTTCCTTCACAAGACTCACTTTGCCATCACCACTCCTTCCATCAGTCCCTTCGTCACTCACATAATCAACCCCTTCTCCAACCACACCATCGACTACTTCCTCCAACTGTCCACCAATCTTGCTCGCGATCTTTGTCCCAATCCCGTCTCCGCTCTTTTTCTCGACCCCTTCTGCGGTCCTACCATCGATATTGTGAATAATCTCCTTTCTCTCTTGTCCTCTTCTCTTCTGAATCACCCTCCCTACTGATCTTTTCTCTCTTCGCTCACAGTCGCCCATCAAATCTTTTGTCAATCTACGTGCTCTCACGTTCGAGGCCGCCATCTTAATCTCAATCTCAATTATAATATAATACCTATGGTATAATAATAACTTGTGTATGCGCGTGATGTCACAATAAAATGGCGGATCAACAAACAGCGTGTAGCTCTTTCGTTTGTTTGATTTTAGAAGCGATTGCTCCTGCTATTTACACTAAAAAGGCTTTAATGTCTACCTTGTAGAGTCTCCTTCGCGAAATTTTTATTCGCGAAAATTTCTGACACCCGTTTTGGCAGCGATTCGCGAAATTTTTAGTTCGCGAAAATTTTGCGATATACGGTAGTCCCCAGACCGTCTTTTGGGAGGGCGGAGTCGCGCGTGACCAAAATGGCGGTCTGGCTACGCGAGACTAAGCACATCAATGATACCTTTTATGAAAAGTGCAGTTGTGATATTACGTCAGTAGCCGTTGTGTTGAAGGTGACTGAGAGGGAGCAGTGGAAATAGGAATTAGTGGAAAAGGCTATTCCAGCACTGCCCCACTTGAGCCATGTGGACTTGCAACTTCAAACTTGACCTTTATTTGGTTGACGAAGCAATGGGCCCCAATGAAATCAGTGTGTTACCACTTGCACCAAGCAAGCACTTCTCATTTGCTACGATCACTGTGAGAATCATTCTTCTCATTCTTCACTGTCCCAGGATCATCCACACATTACCCAGCTGAACATGTACGTTTGTACGTAGTTTGTCATCGAGCTTAGTTCACTGTATGTCCTTTGAGTGATGCTAATGGGACTTAGAATGGCAAGTAATCATTGTTCCTGTGGATTCAGCATCATGCAGTAAGAGCAGTGTGGACTAGTTCACATAGTCCACGCACATTACTAGCAATTGTAGATGTGAGTTGGGGGTCTGTGATCTGCTAATTATTGCTTCACAACCTGGTACTTGTGCCTTGCTCCATTTCCCACACTCATGTACCGGAACCACAAAAAATGCTCCCCACTATGGTCACAGAATAGTTAACTGCTACTGTTTGGTAGCTTATCAGTAGCAGCTGAGCTCTAACAACTGAAGCCTCCTCTCTTGTGTCAATTTGTTGCTGTATAGTTAACAAGACTGATTTTAGGTGACAAGACCAAGAACTACGCATAACACACATGTGCTTGAATAGACAAGGTTGACCGAAGGCATCCAAATCCAAGCACATCCACATGTGTATACTGTCATGTACTGTACATACTAGTAGACTCACACATGTACATGTAATACAATGGAGACAGTAGCATCAATGAGAGCAATGTGGACAGGTCCACACAGTACACATTTTACTAGGAAATGTGCATGTATTTGGTGTGAATGTGGGTTCTGTGTTGCAGCCAGCAGCTCTGTTGTGACCAGTCCTTGCTTGACAACAAGGCGCTCCTAGCTCACCATTATGCCATGCCGCAGTTCCCACTACAATATCCTATCCAGACTGGACACGGTGCAGCTGAGGCATGTACATGTCCCAGTGGATGCCATACATGGGGATTGGGGGCATGATGTAGGCAGTGCAATGAAGTCACACTATTCTCCTATGGTAAATGGTGAATGCTGGAAGACCAAAGTCATGCTGTTTTGCTAGTGAGGTGTATCAGCTTGAAAGTGGGGACTTGAGGGGACAGGCTAGCCATTACTTAACCATCACACACCACTGACTCCTTCTGGGTGCACTCTAATTCAATGTGCTGCTGAGGTGGTGTTGACACTGAAGCTGGTGACAAAGGTAATGGAGCATTTTGTGGTTCCTTCCCACTGCCAATGAGCCACTTGCACATAAGCTAAAGTACAGGTGGAATGTAGTGACGTCACTTCTGGGTGGCACCTGTGCAGCCATTTAAGCCATTCGTCACATTACACACACACACTCCAGCTTGTTGAGTATGCATGCGTGTAGGGAATGCTTATATCTCATCCCTGCTGCCTGCAGCTTCTTCGCGTGCTTGGCCTGTAGTGTCCATGTTGCACTGCTGTAGAGTAGTGTAGACTTAACCATAGCATTATGCAATCTCAACTTTGTGGTCTTGCTTTATCCTCCTTAACTTAGTAATTATTGTGTACTCTCATGTTAACCTGTTTTCTCAAGGACAACATTGATGTGTGAGCACACAGCACACAGTGCATATGTGTAATTTTTGTTCCCTTTCGGTTTCCCTAGAACACTCTTAGAACAGGAGGGAGGATGTGGGGTAGTTTAAACATTCTTGAGTGCACTTATTTAGCTAAGGAGGGTGTTTTTCATGTGCTGTTCATGTGTGATGATGATATTGGGTACAACTCATGTATTCAAACCAGTGAAGTTGACATAGCTGCAGTGCAGTAAGTAGAAAAGCTGTGTACACTAGGGACTTGATATTTCTTTCCTTCTGTGCTCACTCAGTTTTGTTTCTTAACTATATTCATGGAACTAGCCCCCTGCTTTTAGCCCAACAATATTGCTTGTGTGGAAACTTAAGCTGAACTTCCCTGTGAGCTTTCGTGTTGTCAATTGTTCTAAGTAGCCATGTTCCCATGTTGCTATGTGACAATTTGAACACTGAAGTAGAATATGAAGATGACACATTACATTGAAAGTCAATTCTGCGTCTATGGAAATGCTCATGCAATTATGCCATGCTGAGTGGGTAGTGCTGTGTCATCAGTGTATTTGCGAGTCTTGGTAGGGGTGGGCGGTATTTCGGTATATTTAGTTAACTTCGGTGTTTACTGGATACCGAATATTATCGGTGGGTTGAATAGGGATACCGAGATACCGATTCTTTTCGGTTTTACTTGGTATGAGCTACATTTGTAACTAATACTTCCTATATAAATACTTAGGAGTGGTAGTCACAGCAGCAGGCAGGACAGCTGCAGGCAGGAATTAGGTCTACCGTAAGAGGCCGTTTCGACGTTTAAGTACGTAGAACATATCCTCACCTGTCGCGCTTCGTCACTTTTTCGTTCTTCTTAAAGCACCACCCTTCATCTCTGGAGTGAAACTTCTTAATGATGGTGAAGTTTCCGAGTACCCGCTGGCATCCGTTGGCTCGGTAAAGAAGTCTGCTTTGAATCTGAGCGTCGCTTGCAATTGGCCATGTTTTCATTCACAATATACGGATTTTGCGATACAATATCCGGAGGTATCCTAACTTCGCGAGTATTTTTAGCAATGTTGGTTTGCAAATCGATGCTTTCTACAAGAGAACAGTTGAAACACTTTCAAATACAGATGCAGTAAGTCAATGAAAGCTAAATGGCCTATTTAGTCGGTTTTTAGTAATACCGAGGTATTTGTAGGAATAGTTATTCGGTATTGAAAAAAGTCAATACCGCCCACCTTTAAGTCTTGGTTTACTGATACATAATCATCAGTGAAGGTCCACTGCAATGGGGGGAGCAGGGGCAGTGGTCATCACATTGCAGCAGACCGTGAAGCAAGGGCGGGAGCCCCACGCACTATTCAAGCATTCAAGGGTTTCTTTGTAAAGAAGCCTGTGAAAGGAAGGCTGGTGGGAAGTTGGCTTCTGTACATTTTGGCGGGTTGTGCTATTTGCTTAAGTACATTCAGGTGTAAAGTAAACTAGTATGCAATAGTCTTGGTTTGATACATAATGATCAATGAAAGTCCTTACAATGGGGGGAACAGGGGCAAGCAAAGTAGACACAGCAGTGGGAGGGTGTACCACTTTATTACTGGTTTTCTAGATGGAGGACTAGTTCATACGTTTTTCTTACCTGTTAGTCTTCGCACCTTCATTAATCATCTCATGCATTATTTTGCGTAACAAGGCCAATTGCAAATTAGTCCATCTGCCTTACAGTAACTACCAATGCAGTCATGTAACTGCTGTAGTTGTAATTTCAGTATCAATCAATCAAATGGACTTATCCTGTTATACGATAGATGCAGTACAACAGCATCAACAATACATCAGCACCACACACAGGTCCATGCAGTCTACACACATTACTAGTGAATTCAAATCTGTCCAGTCTCTTGTATCCCTCCTGTCACCGACCCAGCCTCAGCTGGACTGTTCTGTCTGCCTGTCAGTCTACTAACTGTCCCACAGACCAGCTCCTCCCTCTCCCTCCTCCTCTGAGCTGGTGGTGGCAGTGAGGGTAGGACTAGCTCTTCAGACCTTCCTCCCTTCACCAACAGGGGTGCAGTACTGAGGGCTAGGACTCCTTTGGTCTGTGAGGTTGGTGGAGTAGATTCCTGCATTCTGGAGCACTAGGACTGGGGGCAGTGGAGGTAGCACAAAGGCTTAGCTTGACTAGTGTACACAAAAGGGGCTGGACACAAACACAGCTGAACTTGTATAAAGTAAGACTGTTCATTTCACTAGAGTTTCCAGAAGGAGAACTAGTCTAAACCTTTCTCTCACCTACAGCAGTCCTTCCCAGATACCGGAGTAGTGTGGTCTAACTGGTGATGGGATAAACTGCAGTAGCTTTTATAGGGGTGTAGGGACACCAGTTCCATGCATGGGTGGTGGGGTGTCCTCCTTTTATGGATGTACAGTTGCCATAGTTATGTCAACACTCTAATCAGGTTACCTATGGAAACAGAACCTGCCAGTTCATCTAATACAATCACATTCATTGTATTCATAGTGTATTCGTAAGGTGTCCTGTTAATTATGCACATTCTATGCACAATTATAGCACTAAAGCATTACTGTCTACCTCAGTAACTCAGCTGAAGTTGTACAAATTAGATACTGTTCATTTCACTAGAGGTTCTACAGTAGGAGAACTAGTCTAAGCCTTTCTCTCACCTGTAGCAGTCCTTTACAGATACTGGAGTAGTGTGGTCCAACTGGTGATGGGATAAACTAGCTTTTATAGGGAGTTTAGTTCCCTTTACATCATGTGGGGTGAGCCATCCTCCTTTATGGGGATAGTTATGTCAACACTCTAATTAGGTTATCACATGCTGTTGCCTCAGGAGTGTTCAGGGAATCAACATTCCGCTCTCTGTTGCACAACCCACTAGCTATATTTTGTTTTTGCTTCCACCACTTTCCTCAAAGGTCCCATAAATTTCACATACAGTACGTAATGTGGCAGTGTAATGTTCTATTGTTTGACTAGGACACTGTTAGACCACAAGGTGGAGTATGGGGTAGATTCCTTCACTCTGGAGCAGTGGGAACCGAGGGCAAGTAGACTAGTGCAGCGTGCTGTTCTGTACCCAGGCACTCAAATGTACTATTTCGCTCTAATACACGTGCTAAGCGTCCCTTGGTCGTTGCGTATTTTTGGCTGTTCTAATAAGAAGTGCATTTCAGCGCTGGGATTAATTTTAAGGGGCGCCTATATTAGAAACTATACGGTAGTTTAGGAATTAGCTTGACTGCTGCTTATTTTACAAGAGGTTCAAGAGGGATTTAGTCCAGGATAGAGAATAGCTAAAGGTGTTCAGTTGCTGTAGGTAGTTCAAGAAGTCATAGACTCGAATTTTTCTTGTACATGGTGGAATTTTGTGGAGTTTTGCCATTAGACCAGTACTGCCGGACTATCAGAGGTTCTATAGAGAGAGATATTCCAAGCCTTCCACTCACCTGCAGTGGTTCCCTTACAGTATAGGGTAGTGTGGTCCAGTTGGCTGCAATAAGTTTTGGGAGCACCTCTTTACTTATAAACTAAACTCGATTTTGAGCCTAACTACAGATTATCTGCATTTAGTATGAAAAGTGAAATTTTACAGTGAGCTATGGGGAGCTCTCCAGGTCTCTTGAGGAGGATTCAAACCTTCTTGAGAAGCCATGACCTAAAATCTCCCTGTAGCATTCTCATACTATCAATCAGTGCCTTTTATCTGTTGTACAGTTGGTGGGGACCGTGTAGGACTGTTTCACAGAGCCTTATCTGTCACAGTGTTTGATATACATGTGAGCAGTAGTCCTAAGAATGTGCTGAATCGGCAAACTAATAGCCTAGACATGGTGTGTCCTTCTCTTTAGTCGGGTTCTGGGGATCACACTGGTGAGTTGTTACTGTTCAGTATTGCTTGTTATATGTTATTGCTTACAGTACTGCACTAAAGAACTACTGGTACTCACTGTTGCTGACTGCTGGCCTTGTCTTGTCCCTGTGACTCTCTCAACTCCCCCCGTCAAACAAGCTCCTGCAGTGCGTACACTACTGCTGAGTACTGTGTGTGTCTTGTAGAAGCCTCTGTTGGGTCTGGGGTCAGCTGGTGGGTGCATGATGATGTCATTTTTGGTTGAATTTATTTCCTGTTGCACACACCTTGCATGCTTGAAGCATAGTCTATTCAAGTGTAATGTTCATAAATAGATAACTGAGCTGGAAAAGTGTATGTGGGAGTCTGAATGCCTCACATGCATGTACCAAGCAGGTAATAGGACACCTAATGTTATATGTGTATTGTGTACACCTGTGTTGTGAATGTATATCTCTCTCTCTGTGTGTGTGCATGTGTGTGTGTGTGTGTGTGTGTGTGTGTGTGTGTGTGTGTGTGTGTGTGTGTGTGTGTGTGTGTGTGTGTGTGTGTGTGTGTGTGTGTGTGTGTGTGTGTGTGTGTTGCGCTGGAAAGAGAAAGTAGTCACAGCACCTATAACCTTGTTTTTCTGTGAACGAGGGACAAAGCCAATAGACCAGTTGCGTATAAGCGTTTAGGAATGCAGTACGTCATAATTGCCTATGACGTCATCACTGGTGGCAGATTAATACATTGAAAAGATAGGGGAAAAGGTGTTGCACCGGCAGCCTCGAGCGCTTCATGCCGAATGTTCCCATTTAGATGTCTCGGCAGGATGGTATGCACGAATACGCACCTGATGGTCATTGATTGAGGTTGATACGGTCTATGGTTGCCAAGATCAAGACTCATGAAGGGGGACTCGCCGACGAAAATGTGGCGAACGAGTCTTCTCTACAGTATTTTTCGACGCTCCTGGACACGGAATAGCTTCTAGTTGAACTACCACCTACAAAGTATCAAGGTTAGCTACAGGTAGCGATGGTAACGCAACGGTGCTGGTCATAGCCTTATTAGCCGTTACTCACTGGATAGTCCCACTCCAGATGTCTCCATCTCGGTGCCTGCTGTGGTGCCTTGCCAAAATCGTGTCAAGAAGTCTTCGTTCACCACATTTTGGAAGCTCATGTCGGCGAATCCCCCTTCGCGAGTCTCGATCTCGGCAACCATATGCCTTAGCAACTTCAATCAACGACTGTCAGGTGCGTATTCGTGCGAACCATTCAGCCAGGCCATCTAAATAGGAACATTCGGCACGAAGCACTTGAGGGTGCCAGTGCAACACCTTTTCCCTTATCTTTTCAATGTATTAAACTGCCACCAGTGATGACGTCATATGCAATTATCGCCTTAACCACAACATTCCTGAGTTACACGCAACTGGTCTATTGTGGTCACTGGTGCCAAGTGTGCACAAGACACCAGGGTCCAGTGAACTCCACAGCCTAGGCCCTCAATCAATACCATGGTCCAGTCACCACGGTCCAGTGAACGCCACAGCCCAGGCCCTCAACACCACGGTCCAGTGAACGCCACAGCCTAGGCCCTCAACACCACGGTCCAGTGAACGCCACAGCCTAGGCCCTCAACACCACGGTCCAGTGAACGCCACAGCCTAGGCCCTCAATCAACACTGGGCAACAGATTGCGGCCATCTTGCATGGCTAAATGGGAATTTGCAGCATGACGTACGACACATATATATATATATATACATACCAACCAAATCGCCAGTAACTGCCTCAGTGTGGGGCTCGCTAAGGCTGGCCCCAATCATTGTACCATACATACTGTATGTATGTGTAGGAATCTTGCAAGCGATTGCAGTTAATGGTACTTGTGTTAACAACTGACTGAAATGGTATGTACTGTGTTAGTTGTGACAAGGTGTAATTCATTTTGTAAGCTGCTCTCTCCCATACACACATACACACAGTTGAGTGCATACGGTGTGTGTGAGAGATATAATGAAGGGTGTGCATGCATATGGTTTTGTGTAGTAGTCTCTACTTGTGCATGTGCTTGATATGGCTTCAGTCAAGATTGACTGAAGCTGTATCACTAGTGCGCTAGCCCCTCTCCGCCTCCTGGGCGCTTACCATATGGATATGCACTCAGGTATGGATATTAGCATAATCGACGGTACGTACGTGTGGTGTTGTACAGTTTTGAGCTATAGACACAGTAAAGCTACATACTGGCCGTAGTAGGGAGCACAGGGATAAAGAGTGAATACAATTGTTTGAGAGGATGAGTTCTCTCCAAGGGTACAGAAAGTGACTAAGCAAACTCACAGCTAAGTGTTTATGGATTAAATAGCTACAGTTTGTTTTACTAGCTACTAGACACTCTAGAGGGAAGGCTAGTTCTAACCTTGTTCTCACCTGCAGTGGTTCTTTTGTATGTGCAATTGTCTAAGTCCACACATGTGCATGAAATTGAGCTGGCAGCAGTGCTTTTGTTATGAGGATTTTGCTGAGCTGGCAACATTCCTTTTGTGTGGGTATGTACGGCACTAACTAGTGTTAGGGCCTCATCCAGGAATGTATCTGTACAGGTGAATGCGTGGATGAAGGTCTTCAATGTGCAATGATATTCAGGGGGAACCTTAACTAAATTCATAGCTGTTCCTCTCACATCACATACATGGTGATAATGGCCAGCAATTGCACATGGTTCATGTACAGTATTAAAGTACCATTGCAGCTATGTGACAACAGCGTGCTTTAGTTCATTTAATGCCTTATAATAATAGATACAACATCATCAGTATTACAGCAGCACCATATATACAGGTGCATGCAATCTACACACATTACTATATAGTAAGTTCAAGTGTGTTCAGTCTCTTGTATCCCTCCTGTCTTCAGTTCCACTTCTGAGTCTACCAAGAGAGGCTCAAAACTGACAGTCTCAATGGGCAGTCTGTGCTGCCCGCCCTGCGCCTCCCCCCTCCCGGCTCCTCCCCCCCTCACTCCACACCGACCCAGCCTCAGCTGGACTGTATAGGACATGTTTTGTTGGTCACTTGGGGTTACATCTTTCAGGATGTGAACTACCCATCTTTGCTACTGTTATTATGTGTTGGTACTTGTAGTCTCGGTACAAACTACAGTTTTGGGTCACCATTCATTGGCCTTTAAATGACAATAGCCTTAATGATTTTCAGATATCGTAATGTTTTCTATGCACTGTACTGTACTGTGACTGATGTGGTTGTATTTTGAGTAGTAAGCAATCAAAGTCCTTATCCTGTTGGTGGATACAGCATAATCAGTACTACATCATCAACATGCACAGGTCCAGTAGCATCTGTAATACAGCAACAACACACAGGTCCACACAGTCTACACACATTCCCCTCCCCTCCCCTCCCTCCCTCTCCTCCCCTCCCCTCCCCTCCCCTCCCCCCTCCCCTCTCTCCCTCTCCTCCCCTCCCCTCCCCTCCCCTCCCCCCTCCCCTCTCTCCCCTGCTTACAGGCAGGAGAATGATAGTGTGGTTCAGTTGAAGGGACTCACTCCAACTGGGAAGCTGCCCAGTTACACTCTGCTAGGAGGACAGGCTAGTCTGCAGGACAGTAAGCAGTGTGTGGATTTGTGTGTGTGTGTGTGTGTGTGTGTGTGTGTGTGTGTGTGTGTGTGTGTGTGTGTGTGTGTGTGTGTGTACGTGTGCACGAGTTTCAGTGTAGCACATTGAAGAAGCTTGTTGGATTGAAGAAGCTTGTCCTTAGCACACTAGACTGTCTTCCCACTCAAGGGTGTACAGAAGAGAGAGGTGGCAACACATGTGTGGTGTGTCTGTACTTCTGTAGTCCTCCCGTCTCCTGTCCAATGACCCAATTCTCCCCTCTCCCTTCCCTCCTGTAGCCATCAGCCAGTTATCTGCCAAACCACGTCAGCGAATATCCAGCTTTGAGGAGGCAAGGAAGCTCGACTTGAAGAACGAACGCATGCCCCCACGAGAGGACTCTAGCACCTCGTTGCCAATGGCAACCCCTCCTGCCTCACCCTCAAAAGACCAGACCTTTGAAGAAATGAACTAGGCTTATCTTTGATTGCATTTCCCCTTAATTACTGTCCTAATTGCCATCTATAGCATGTAATTATCTAGCTCCTTTCACTGCTGATTAATGGATCCCTTTTAATGGCCAACAATGTAGACTCTGTACTTTAAAGTGATGTGAATGTATTTACCTCAGCATGGCTGCATTATATTGTGCACACCTGTTTGAATTGAACAGTGCATCAAATGCGATTGGTCGTAGCTATAAGACACCGATCATGATGCATGCAGCTCGATCCGGCCTGCATACTCACGTGCACATGCATGCGCGTGTGAACTGCAGCTGCATGGTATATATATATAAGCTACAATGACATGGGCCTACTGTAAAGGTAGCTATATTGAAGGTCTATATAGCTGTCTTCCATTTTTCGATCGCTACCGTGCGTATACGGAGTTCGTATAACTCCGTAACTGTCAGTATGCGGTAAGGTATCCAGGGCTGTTTGATCGGCACGCACAATGTCTGTCCTGAGGCTGCCTCTCTCTGTTGTTGAGGGAGATCGTGAGAACAAGAGAGAGCTTGAGGTGAGCGCGCCACAAGCCCTGGCGTTACCACACTGGGAGCTGTCTGTTGTACTGATATAAAGGAAGAAAGTGTCACTGTGAATTGTGGTCTCGCTTGTCGGCATGTGTTGTGTGTGTGTGTGTGTGTGTGTGTGTGTGTGTGTGTGTGTGTGTGTGTGTGTGTGTGTGTGCGTGTGCGTGTGTGTGCGTGTGTGTGTGCGTGTGTGTGTGTGTGGAGGTGGTGCAGATAACAGTGTACCAGCTAAGTCCCCCCCCCAATTAATTGTGGACTGTAACTCATGATCAGTTTATATTGCATAGGAAGTAATGCATGTGTTCAGAAAATGCGTAGTCTGTGTTGCTGGCTTGGCTGTTTGTGTGCATAGACTCTTATATTCACAGAGATTATTTATCCGATGGGCACATGTGCCAGTTTACAAAAGTGGTAATGTAGTCCTCATACATCATGTCATACAATGGATACAGCAGCATCAATAATACATCAGCACCACAGACAGGTCCATGTAGTCTACACACATTACTAGTGAGTTCAAGTGTGTCCAGTCTCTTGTATCCCTCCTGTCACCGACCCAGCCTCAGCTGGACTGTTCTGTCTGACTGTCAGTCTACTAACTGTCCCACAGACTAGCTCCTCCCTCTCCCTCCTCCTCTGAGCTGGTGGTGGCAGTGAGGGTAGGACTAGCTCTTCAGACCTCACTCCCTTCACCAACAGGGGTGCAGTGCTGAGGACTAGGACTCCTTTGGTCTGTGAGGTTGGTGGGGTAGATTCCTGCATTCTGGAGAAGTGGGGACAGGACATACAAAGGGGGGAATAGCTAAAAGTGATTAGTGCTTGAATTCTAACCAGTACAAGAGGTCGTATCCTCACATTTGCTTGTAGTACATTCTATAACAGCAGTGGCAGGCTAGGGAGACACATGCAGCAGTGGGAGGTGTACTGCTTTTTTACTGGTTTCCTAGATGGAGGACTAGTTCATACGTTTCTCTTACCTGCAGTGGTTCTTTCACAAGTTTAGTACAGTCCAAGGTTGGTGTAATACACTGTAGTGAAGTTGGGATAGACAGTGATGGGCAGCCCTCAGTCTCAATTGGTGTTAGGTAGCAACTATCCTTTCTCCTGTTGGTCTTTTCATCAGTTTGCTGCTGTAGCCTGCTGTGGTTGTTTTTAAGAGCAGCGCTTCCCACTCAAAGTTATTATACAGAAAGATGCCTGTGTATACTTTAATTAAATTACTCGTAACACTTGGTACTATGTATATAGCATTCCAGTGGTTTTGTCCCATAGAATCCCAGAGCATGCAGATTCCTACTTCCCATTAGTGGCAGTCCTCCAAGTACACTATATATATTGTCACTAATCCTTTTACACACAGTAGATTTCATTAGGTACGCTGCAATTTCCATGAGGTGCTCCCAGTGGCAACTGGACAAGTTGAGTCTCTCATTCTTGTTCACTGTGTGTATCTGTGTCTCTCCAATGCAGTGACAGAGATGTTGGTGAATGTGTTGAATATTCATGGAGAAGATGAGGATGACAACAAACCTTTAGATCCTGGAGGTGAGGGAGACAGAGAAGGTCAGAGGGAAAGTGTGGGTGAGGATGGGAGTCTGTGTGGGAGTTAGTGTGAGAGTGGAAATGATCGAGAGTTGGCTTGAACCTGGGGGATAAGGCTGAACTGAGTAGAGTTGGGTCAGGTCAGCAAGTTCAGATTGGCAAGTTACTGAAGTCATACACAGGTCATGGGCAAGTTCTGAAGCCAGTTATGTTACTGTCTACTCAGTGTACAGGGGATGCATTAATTAAGGTGCTGAAGACCTGCTCAGTAGACAAATAGCAGTCTGTGCTATGTGAGATTGTCAAGGTACTGAAGGCAGTTATGTGTACACCCACTTGCTAGGCAGGGGATATGGATATGCCAAAGTGCACTGAAGTGATACATACTATGATACCCAACTCTTTTGATCATACAGTAGTGACGATGATGTATATACCCCTCTTGTCACTCCACCTACACTCATGGGTGATTGTGTCCAATGACACGGTGTTAACGACTGTAGGATTCTCTGCGTCCCTCTTTTCGTGTTCCTTCCCATTCATTGGATACCGGTTTCCCACAATCATCATATCACACATTGAGAGGCACAATCACCCAGAGGTGCTTCCATTCCTTGTGCTTCCTGAAGGGTACTGAATGGTAGTACAGTGTTACTCCACTTTTACCACATGCGTTCACCTGACTAGTGATCTTTCCATCTGAAGTCCCATTTGGACTGTTCTGCTGTTGAACCTGAGTAGGTCGTACTTAACAATCAGTGCGGTACAGCTACAGTTAATGAAATGAGACAAAATGGAGCTATAGTCAATCAGTGAAATACCCACAGTGCAGGCTAGAAACGCTCTACTGAAGTGTTCAATGTTCTTAGGCTGTTTCACTCACAGGGCTGTTTGTGTGCATAGACTCTATTCATACATACAGGTAATTGTAGCTCCAGCAAAGTAAATCAATGTTCTGTTTCTACTGTACATCACCTTTCATTGGTTTGTGCCATTACACTTCACTACACTTGACTACCTAAAGGATCGGCTCAGTGAGCTTGTACGTATACAGTACCAGGCAGTACCTACTGTATATACCAGTGGCGATAGTTGCCATGACACACTTTCTTCTCAACCTGCACTGTCCCAGCATTATCTACACATCACTCAGCTGAACTTGTGAGTTGTTCATGTACGTACCAATGAGCATACGGTTGTTATATCCTTCACAAGTTTGAATGTGATGGCTGCAGAGAGTGCGATGGAGATGCTGAGGGATGATAAAGGGTTTATGGTCTTTCATAAGGGTTCTTCACTCCTCAAAAGTGACCTTGAGATTGCACTAAGTTTGTGTGTTTATTGAGTGATGGTAGAAGCCCACTAGCTGTCCCAATGTCCACATAGTGCTTCTATACCTACATAAACAGGATGTAGCTGTTTTAGAATAGGCTTCTGTGTACAGAAGGTGCAGTTATGACAGTAGGTCTGTAGCTCTGTAGTCTGTAGTGTGTATGTCAATAGTTGTTGAAGCTGATTGAGTAAGAGAACAGTGGAAATGCTAGTACTGGCTATTCCACCACTTCCACCACCTCCTTCAGCTGCATAGGGTTACAACTTCAAATTGACCATTGTTTAGGTGAGCTGCAGCACTTCCTGTAAATGACACACACACATATGAACATGTATTGAAAACACGCAAATGAGTCATGTTTCCAGTAAAGTCAGATTACTGCATCATACACGCCTGTGGTATAGTCCCAACATCCTGGCCTAGTTTGAAACCCCTAGCCCTTTTCAGCGCTTCAAACCAGGAAGAATAGTTACGCCGTCGCCATGTTTATGAATATAATAACGGAAGGGATACAGGCTGTTTTCTCATAATTGCACCAAGCGTATTTTCGTATTTTAAGCGAGCGTATCTCATGAACGGGAGCAGCTATTGAAGTGCAACAAAATACAACAGAGAGCCCATCAACTGTGCTGTGACTCAATACCATTAACTCAAAATTGACTGTTAGCGCGAAGTGGTCCCTTTTCTCAGATCCGCTCACATTTCCTTAGGTGGTTAGTTATGAGCAGCAGTGTGCAAAGGCGCAAGCAAGAACAATGAAGAGAAGGTCAAGTACATACGCAGAAACAGATTGTTGAGTTGTGTACTGTAGTTTGCAAAATAGAATGTCAAATTTCTACGCACACAAACAGTCCTGCGAGCAGAACAGTCAAAGCATTGAACAGTGCTGTAAGAGTGCTTTGGCCTGTAATTCAGCAACTTCATTGATAGACTGTGGGTTTGCTGCTGGTTTGGCTATAGCATAATTTTCACTTGTATTGAGCGAATTAACTTGCACTGTATCAACAGAACAAAATTGTAACTATTGCAAGTTGTTCTGTTGATACATTCATTCACTCGATAGAAGCCCATTTCTTGGGATCACACATGGCAAATGATAATATAGGAAAGCAAGATGTATGGCTTGGCTAAAGATGTACTCGTTGCATTCACTTTACCCACTCACAGTGCCACACGCAGTATAGTTGACGCACTCTCACTGCATAATGCTGTTGCTCACAAGACAGAAGCACATGCATACAAATTGGTGGCAAGATCCTAGGTCAGTTGTGCCTTGAATTTCATGGCATTGTTTGGCTTGACTGACTAAGAATGTAGTAAAGATGTAGTAGGATGTAGCAGATGTCATTTTACGTGTATAGTCCTGACGTTGAGTCGTTTCGCAGCTCGCGTCGTCACCCAGGCACAGCCGGCACACCACATCACATCACACATTGCTCACAAGACAGAAGAATGTAGTAAAGATGCATATGTAGTAGGATGTAGCAGATGTGTTTGTACGTATAGTTATAGTTGTGACGTTGAGTCGTTTCACAGCTCACATCACCACCCAGGCATACCGTATTGTCCCTAATTTTTTGGCTTCCTAATTGTTCGGCACCCGCCTAAATAGGGTCGGATCATACTCGAATTTTTGACGAAAAATGGATGCCCCTTATTGTTCGTCTCAGACTCTAAGTCGTCGTCGTCTGCTGTGGAGTCCAATGAATCGTTGGCTGCTGCGACCAATATAACGATCGCCACAGATACAGACTCTACTTCAAACGTGAATTAGGTGAAATGAAATGAAAAGTCTAAGAGCCCAGCTATGTTGGTGGCGATTGTTTTCAATTTTGCTCACATAGGCTATTCGTTGAAGTCGCGCTCATCTAATTTACGTTCGAAGTAGAGTGTTGTATTAACTGCAGCCTCCCACTGCTCAATGTAAGCATGATACGCATGCACGAACAGCTGCCTCGACCGAAAGCGAGAATTCGAGAATTCATATTGTTCCATCGCGTACTCTAATTAGTCATCATAATTTCCTAATGTTTCGTCGTGCTTCCAGTCACAACCCAACTATCCCTAAGTGCCGACTTGAATCTGCATTTTGTTCTGCCGAAAAATTAGGAACAATACATTAGTTGACATTTCATCACCTGTTGCTCACAAGACAGAAGCACATGCATACACAGGCACAGTACACATGGACTGACACCCATGCCTCATTCAGCAATGTGCTGTAGGAGTCAGTATATGTACATTGTAATGACAACATATACTCGAGTACGAATTTCCCACAGGATTCAGTTTTCATACTATTTCCACCTCACCATGCGGTATTGTAATGCATGGAAATGGCAGGTGTGATTTATTTTGTACAGTTTCTAGGGCTTAGTAAGCAGTGCTTGTATGCTTTCCACTTTACCATTCAGAGGAACATGTGTATATATATAGGGAAAAGTGCAATGAAAAGTGTACATCCGGCCTTTTCAATGGCTACAATAGCACCAACAATACAGCAGTAAAATACACAGGTTCATGCGGTGTACACACAGGTTACTAGTAGGTTATGCTTGTTAATAGTGAGTTCAATTGTGTCCAGTCTCTTGTATCCCTCCTGTCTCTGGTTCCACTTCTGAGTCTACCAAGAGAGGCTCAAAGCTGACAGTCTCAATGGGCAGTCTGTGCTGCCCTGCCCTGCCCCTCCCCCCTCCCTGCTCCTCCCCTCCTCACTCCACACCGACCCATCCTCAGCTGGACTGTTCTGTCTGCCTGTCAGTCTACTAACTGTCCCACAGACCAGCTCCTCCCTCTCCCTCCTCCTCTGAGCTGGTGGTGGCAGTGGGGGTAGGACTAGCTCTTCAGACCTCACTCCCTTCACCAACAGGAGTGCAGTGCTGAGGACTAGGACACTCTTAGACCAGGAGGTGGAGTGTGGGGTAGATTCCTCCATTCTGCAGCAGTGGGACACAGGGTAAGGAATAAGTAAAGGTGTTCTAAGCAGTACAATACTCACATTTCCTATAATACTGTACATTCTATGACAGCAGTAGCAGACAGAGGGCACATGGCAGTGGAGTTTGTACTAATAGTTTGTTAGACCAGCTTTGCTGGATTGCTAGCAGCTCTCTAGAACTTCTAGATGGAGCTCTTTCAAGCCTTAATCTCACCTGCAGTGGTTCCTGTACACTACAGGTTGGTGTAGTCCACACTAATGAAGTTTGGTTACTGGTAAGTGACTGTAGAAAGTGATAGGCAGCCTTCAGTCTCCTCAAAGATGTCAAATATGTGAACTTTGATAGGCCACTCTCAGTGATGTGTAAACCCCCAGGGCCCAAGGGCAGGGCCTGCCATTTGGCTAGGTTGCTCATGACTTCAGAATACCCTTAAACAAGTATGAATATTGTTGTGGCCATCATGAATATTATTAAGGGTCAGAATATTCAAGGATATAATCATATTCATAGTGTTCTGTTTGTGTAGAGTTACATTTCAAATTATATTCATAGTGTCGTTCCTTACTGCTGTTGTACTCACTCCCTCCTCACTATTGTATTCAGTGTTGGAGGTGCATGGTGTTGGGTTTTGGAGGGTTAGGTATGGAATGCTAGAATTACACATATCTTGTTTCACAGTAACTTTACTGTACATCTCATGTGTTACGTATCAGCACAATGATAGAATAGTAGCCTGTGTAGAAGGTATGATATTCTATGCATTTAGACATGTTGATGAATAAACAGTTTTACAGCAATAGCAATGTGGTACATGCAGGAATATATACAACAGACCAACAGTAAAAGATGACACACACACACTGCTAGTGAGTTCAAGTGTTTCCAGTCTCTTGTATCCCTCCTGTCTCTGGTTCCACTTCTGAGTCTACCAAGAGAGGCTCAAAGTTGACAGTCTTGATGGGCAGTCTGTGCTGCCCCGCCCTGCCCCTCCCCCCTCCCTGCTCCTCCCCTCCCTCACTCCACACCGACCCAGCCTCAGCTGGACTGTTCTGTCTGCCTGTCAGTCTACTAACTGTCCCACAGACCAGCTCCTCCCTCTCCCTCCTCCTCTGAGCTGGTGGTGGCAGTGAGGGTAGGACTAGCTCTTCAGACCTCACTCCCTTCACCAACAGGGGTGCAGTTCTGAGGACTAGGACACTCTTAGACCAGGAGGAGGAGTGTGGGGTAGATTCCTCCATTCTGGAGCAGTGGGGAGACAGGGCAGACCAAGTTGGAAATACATTACGTAACTAAAGGTGTTTAGTGCTTGAATTCTAAGCAGTACAAGAAGTTGTATCATCACATTTACCTATAGTACATTCTATAACAGCAGTGGTAGGGTGTACTGCTTTATAACTGGTTTTTAGAGGGTTTCTAGATGGAGGACTAGTTCATACGTTTCCCTTACCTGCAGTGGTTCCTTTACAAGTTTAGTACAGTCCAAGGTTGGTGTAATACACTGTAGTGAAGTTGGGATAGACAGTGATGGGTAGCCCTCAGTCTCATTCAGTGTTAAGTAGCAACTATCCTTTCTTGCTGCTATAGTCCGCTGGGGTTGCTTTTAAAGAGCTGCCACTTTCCACTCAAATTCATATTATACAGAAAGATGCCTGTGTATACTTGTATCACTTGTACTGTATAGCATTCCTTTTAAAGAGCTGCCACTTCCCACTCAAATTTATATTATACAGAAAGATGCCTGTGTATACTTGTATCACTTGTACTGTATAGCATTCCTGTGGTTTTGGCTGCAGAAGGGAAGCCCTGCAAGAGCATGCATAAATAATTGTCACTTCCAATACACTGGTAGCTAGTGGAGCCCTTGTCATTGCTCTCAAGGAACTGCATTTACACTGCAATTTCCATGAGGTGCTCCCAGTGACAACTGGCCAAGTCAAGTCTCTCATTCTTGTTCATTGTGTGTTTCTTGACTGTGTTTCTTCAGGACTAGGACACACCAAGAGTAGATAAGAGATGAGAGTATGCAACCGCGTATCCCTGCGTGTATAACAGCATTTTTCTAAAATGACGTAGCAAAACGTCATATGTGGGCATGGTAACGCTACTTAATATTCTGATGTAATGGATGAATACTATTAACTCGATTCTCCTGTACGTACTCGGCATCGATTGCGCAGGTCTTTGGTTTGTTAATCGGGAATTTCAACGATGTCCAGGACCAGCTGGTTGACGCCGGGCTCTTCACTGAATAGATCGAACCCAGAATTTAATGCATAACCACCGTGAAACACTCGGAGGACAGCGTTGCGGAGCCGTGGATGGCAGCGCTGTGACCCAAATCCACGCTTGCTGTCCTGGTCCTTCCTTGCGGGGGCTGCAGAGGCGTCCTGTACATTGTTGCAACTCCCGAGTAACAAACTGAAGGGCTCGCAATCGATGCCGAGTACATATATACAGACTGGCAGATCGAGTTAATAGTATTCATCCATTACATCAGAATATTTAGTAGCGTTACCATGCCCACGTGTGACGCGTTGCTGCGTCATTTTAGAAAAATGCTGTTACGGGTGCGTATACACGGTTGCACACTCTCATCTCTTATCTACTCTTGGACACACTCAGAGTGTGGGGTAGATTCCTCCATTCTGGAGCAGTGGAGAGACAGGATAAGGAATTACTAAAGGTGTTCTACACAGTGCAATACTCACATTTCCTATAGTACCTTCTATGACAGCAGTACCAGACAGAGGACACATGGCAGTGGAGTTTGTACTAATAGTTTGTTAGACCAGCTTTGCTGGATTACTAACAGCTCTCTAGAACTTCTAGATGGAGCTCTTCCAAGCCTTAGTCTCACCTGCAGTGGTTCCTGTACACTACAGGTTGATGTAGTCCACACTAATGAAGTTTGGTTACTGGTAAGTGACTGTAGAAAGTGATAGGCAGCCTTCAATCTCCTCAAAGATGTCAAATATGTGAACTTTGATAGGCCATTCTCAGTGATGTGTAAACCCCCAGGGCCCAAGGGCAGGGCCTGCCATTTGGCTAGGTTGCTCATGACTTCAGAATACCCTTAAACAAGTATGAATATTGTTGTGGCCATCATGAATATTATTAAGGGTCAGAATATTCAAGGATATAATCATATTCATAGTGTTCTGTTTGTGTAGAGTTACATTTCAAATTATATTCATAGTGTCGTTCCTTACTGCTGTTGTACTCACTCCCTCCTCACTATTGTATTCAGTGTTGGAGGTGCATGGTGTTGGGTTTTGGAGGGTTAGGTATGGAATGCTAGAATTACACATATCTTGTTTCACAGTAACTTTACTGTACATCTCATGTGTTACGTATCAGCACAATGATAGAATAGTAGCCTGTGTAGAAGGTATGATATTCTATGCATTTAGACATGTTGATGAAGGAGTAATACAGCATAAACAGTTTTACAGCAATAGCAATGTGGTACATGCAGGAATATATACAACAGACCAACAGTAAAAGATGACACACACACACTGCTAGTGAGTTCAAGTGTTTCCAGTCTCTTGTATCCCTCCTGTCTCTGGTTCCACTTCTGAGTCTACCAAGAGAGGCTCAAAGTTGACAGTCTTGATGGGCAGTCTGTGCTGCCCCGCCCTGCCCCTCCCCCCTCCCTGCTCCTCCCCTCCCTCACTCCACACCGACCCAGCCTCAGCTGGACTGTTCTGTCTGCCTGTCAGTCTACTAACTGTCCCACAGACCAGCTCCTCCCTCTCCCTCCTCCTCTGAGCTGGTGGTGGCAGTGAGGGTAGGACTAGCTCTTCAGACCTCACTCCCTTCACCAACAGGGGTGCAGTTCTGAGGACTAGGACACTTTTGGACCAGGAGGAGGAGTGTGGGGTAGATTCCTCCATTCTGGAGCAGTGGGAGGACAGGATAAAATATAATTAGTAAAGGACAATACTCACATTTCCTATAGTACTCTATGTATGTTCTATGAAAGCAGTATAGCAGACAGAGGGCACATGGCAGTGGTGTTTCTACTAATAGTTTGTTAGACCAGTATTGCTGGATTACTAACAGCTCTCTAGAACTTCTAGATGGAGCTCTTCCAAGCCTTAGTCTCACCTGCAGTGGTTCCTGTACACTACAGGTTGATGTAGTCCACACTAATGAAGTTTGGTTACTGGTAAACGACTGTAGAAAGTGATAGGTGGCCCTCAGTCTCACTCACTGAGCGGTACCAGCACTACCCCCACCACTATCTCACACAAAGTACTAAAGGTATGCCACAATAGTGATGTAGTGCATTCCAGTGGCTTCAGTGCACTTGCATTGCGCAGTCTGACATTGCATAGCACTCCTTAATGCTAATCCTGCTGTCTCAGTCATTACTTAGTAAATGGGCTGATATGTACCACGTAGCAGCATACGAAACAGCACACTGCAGGATTTCAGCATATTTGCAGTTGAATGGCAGCTCCATGTACTTATGGAACTTCCTATACGGGAGCTCAGATTTTCATTCAATTTCACCTTGCCATGCTGTAGCATAATGCTTTATTGAGTAGGTTGGTCTTAGGAAGCAGTGCTTGCTCAATTCACCATTCAGAAGGCATTGTACTTAGTGTAAATGGCAAAAAGCAATGAAAAGTCCTCACCCTATCATATAATGGATACAACAGCAGCACACACAGGTCCATACAGTCCACACACATTACTAGTAAGTTCAAGTGTGTCCAGTCTCTTGTATCCCACCTGTCTCTGGTTCCACTTCTGAGTCTACCAAGAGAGGCTCAAAGCTGACAGTCTCGATGGGCAGTCTGTGCTGCCCCGCCCTGTCCCTCCCCCCTCCCTGCTCCTCCCCTCCCTCACTCCACACCATGTGTGAACAATATGTGATATAAATTCCTCCACCCATAGATTTAGTGTTATAGCTATGCTGGCAGCCAGGTGAGATCTTTATCTATGAAAATTTTAAATAGCAACCGAGTTAATTTTTAGGGGGGAAGCTGGAATGTTTGAGGGAGCAGTCCCCTCCCCCCACTAGATTGAACTAAACTACATATTTGCCAACTTATAATGGCTCATTAATTCTGTGCAGGGTGGGGGAATGTTGGAGGAGGTACATTGCCCTGCAACCTTTGAATAAGCACAGGGTTCAGTAGCAAGTGAGGGGATGTGAGGGGAGAGGTGTGTAAGATGTGTGAGAGAGGAGTAAACTAGGAATTGATTATGTAGACAGAGTTGTTCTACCTATACTCAACTTTCCATCTTTTTGAATTCATTCAGTTGCTCATGGAGGTCTATGCATGTAGCCATGTTACACTGGGGAGAGGGGGCAGTAGAGGCCTAGGGGGCCCAATAATTAAGGGTGCAGTGACATGATTGAGAGACAATCAAACTATTTGATCCTAACACACATTGCTTGTTGTTGGTAAAGGTTAATTCTATGGAAGTGGCAATGAGAGTGAGACATGCAGCTTGATATAGTTTTGGTCAGGTCCTCGCTGCTATAGAGTATAGTCCAACAGAGATCAATGCAACCAGATAGTACCCATGTAAGGGAGTCCCACACTGTGCCCATACATACAGGACAACACATGACTCCTATCCAGCAGATACAGCCTGTCTTGTCCAAGCTTGTGCATGCATGGACTCCTGGATCCATATACAGGACACACAATGCCCTCCTTTGACCTCCAGATAACAGTCATCACACACGCCAAGCTAGAGGTATTGCAGTCCATGTCAGCAGTCCACAAGAATTCAGGAGAATACGTATGCATACACTACACTACATACACTGGGCACTTATAATCAGATTAATTACACATGCACATTACCTTCATCATTCATCAGTCCTTGCAGTTGACTTGATTAGGGCTCAGTGGTAACGACATCATATTCCCCACCCCCTCACCTTGCAGTATAATGGGCAGCATAATGGCTATACACAGCAAATCAGCTAACAAGAAAGATTGCTATCAAAGAAACAGAGCAAGTCTTGAAATATATCCTCAACATCTACCCCTTACAAGACAAGACCATGGAGTCCACAAGGTTGGTGCCTGCTCTACAGAGTTGGAAGATAACTAGCTGTGTGTGTGCAGTGATGGCAAACACTTGCTACTGGCAACAAACAGATGGTGGTGTTACTCTCCTCTCTCCTCATCTTCCCTACAGCAACCAGACCCTCCCCCTCCCCCTCTCCCAGCTGGGAGACAAGACTGTTACAGTGACTAGCACTGAGCAGCAACAGCTGATGGCAGTGCAGGAGCTACTGGCCAAGAGTGGTGGTAGAGATGAAACGTGCACTCAGTGGCCGGGAGCTGCATGGTTGACTACCAAGACCCTCATGCATGCATTATACTGTAGGAGTACCAGTTGGTATCCTCACAAAAGACTCTCAGACAGTCGGCTGCAGGCAGTCAGACATGTACACTGAACAGACCTTGTCTCCAATCTATAACAAATGGACCTATTTATCACATTTCATGACAATTTCATTCCATTCACACTTTACACTGAACCAGTGCTGTTTATTGGTTATAGTTTGTATTGTTCAATTCAATGACTGATGTTCAATGAATTGTGTTCAGCTTGAAGGACCTATTTGCCATTGGGTGCTTGTTATCATTATGACTTACTTATACATAACTGCAAGCCAAGCATTAATTTGCCCATCCACAGCAATGATATAATACATAGAAGGCAGGCATGCATTATTCCTTCTGAAACTGGTGCCTGCATGTGTGCGCATGACTCACGACCTCTGCCATTGTATTACTAGGACACGTGCACCATTATGGTCTGAAGACAAATGGAGCGCTCCATGATCATGATCAAGTCCTGCATGAGCTCGAACCATTGCCATCCCTACATATAGCTATAGACAGAACTAAAGTGCTGTCTGATAATGTAATGCAAAATATATTATAGTGCATAATTTTTTTTACATAGTTTGATCCAACAATTCCATGCATTAATTGATTGATGCATGCAATTGGCATGTGTACATTAATTTTATAATTATACCATTATTACCAGTTGGCAAAACAATAGAGGCAGGCCAGTGAGGATGTGAATACAATGAATATCGTTAATTAAAGGCATGTGTACTGTACACAACACAATTTGCATCTCTTGCACATAACATTGAATTGTAAACTGAAGAAGAATACACAGCTGATAATCTACAGTTATTGGATCCAAAGCATGATTATGATGTCTCAATTTATCTAAATGATACACCTTATCTTGTGGTCATCCAGCTCTCTCTTGCCCTCAAATCGCCGATAACATCGAGGGCACTTATGTTTACCCTTCCCAAGGAAAGGTGGAGGGAGATCTGGTACACCGGAGTCAGACGTGCGTCGCCTAGCCTGGTCGTCAGTGCGAACCACACTGAGGAGGTCTCCAGAGCTGTGAGCAGTGGGTAGTGTCTTCTGTGGGGAGCCTGATCGTGAGTTGTGAGGTGAGTTGGGCTCGCTGTGGGCAGCACCATGGAACTGTTCTCCGTTGGCGTACACTTGTGGTGGTGGGTTTGTTGTGCCTCTGGACACAAGACCCTGTGGAAGAGAAGGAGAGACAGGAGGTAAGTGGGGGAGGTGCTTTACTCATATGTACCCCATCTGGAGCTACAGCAGGTGAAGATATAGCAGATACTAAAGGAGCAGAAAACAGACCTTCTTAGCTGTTGTGGGCTTGTACTTTTTAATATAGACTGTTAGTTACAGCTGGAGCACATACAGTATATTACACTGAGTAACAGAAAAATTGGTGTTGTAGTATCCCCAGTTCTACATACCATCAACCAAAACACCATCCACCCTTACAGCTATGTGCACCTGTGTGTCGTGCATGCTTGTGGTGTGTGTGTTTGCACAGGTGCACAGCTCTGTCACATACCCCTAGGAATGTTTCACTCACACAAACTCATGTACACAACACCCCACGCCCATACACCTTCCATCACTGTACCTTTCCTCTCATGTAGTTCTCCATCAGTCGGTTCTCCCTTGCCGTCTTGAGGTTCAGTTGAGCAACTAGACTTGAATTGTCCTTTCGCAGCTTCTCCCTCTCCCTACGAAGTGTGTCGATCTGATCATGAGCAAGAGAGGACAAGAGAAAGGAGAATGTGAATGAGGCATACAGAGTATGTACCTCCAGTGAACATAAACATTCAATAACGTCTAGACACAGAAATCACTACCAAACCTGCCAAAGCACTCTCCATTACCCAATACAACATTAGTACACACACATTCTAATATTATATTATTAATTGCAAAGTGTATTAGTGTAATACACTGTGTAAGTATGTGTAGCAATATCAAGTCCACTTTACATATCAGCCTCCAGTGAACTTCATTGTACTACCTGGAACATTGAATCTCTGAAGATGAGTTACAGCCAATTTAGAAATAGTGTTTGGAGTGTTTATACTCAGATGAAGCTGAGTGTCGTTCGATGTGCTAGGAACACTCTACTGATGCTGAAGCCATCAACGTGTTTGATCTATCAATAGAGGTTGTTGCTACTGTTCATTACACGTGTGTCAACAAGTATCGATGAAAGGTTTCAAGTGCTGACACAGCAAAAACAATCAAATCAAAAACCGGGTGCTTTGACTGTGAGGGTCTTCGTCGGATGCACACAAGCAGTGCATACAGTACAGCAGACGAAGGGACTCAACGGTGAAATGCCAACTTTTCAGTGGCCTTCTTAGAAATCTGTTCATGAGAACTTGCCCGGGCACAGGAAACCACAGTCACTCAATCAGCAAATAGCACACAAGGGTGAAACTCCGAGGAAAACCCCATCACATCATACATACAGGGATTCCTGCAGTACAGGAACTACGCAACATTTCCTGCTTGGGAATCTGACGAAGGGGTGTCAATCTTGCAGCAGTCAACTGGAAACTCACACGGAAAGGTTGATTGTATTCACTTGTGCATGACCAAACACAGAGCTGTGTACAACTACATGCGGCACATGCTAAGGGAATGACTGTAGGACATACACAGCACCACACATGTTGAACTAAGGAAGTGTACTACACAACAATGTCTATATGGGGCAGTGGGTGGGACAGCTCCCATGCACCGTGTTTCCCCTTCCCTGCTACATTTCCATGTACTTTGTGCTATGCAAGTGCAACTACGCTGCATTCAGTTTCAAATGGACAGTTCTAGCTACTTCGCGGTTGAATAGGCCAGGCGGTAGAGTGACAATGCACCACTTTATGTGACGCTGCACATTGCAATACTACATGTGAGCAAGGTTACAGCAAGAGTTGCAATATTCCATGTCCTTCATGAATTACTACTCATTCAGGAATGTCTGCTTCATAGGTAACATCTGTAATTATACTTCACAAAATTTACTCTATCAACACAACTCCACATTCTAACATTTGAGCAAATTACGGTAAAGATCATAACAAACTTTCCAGAATTTTCATATGCAACATTTCATCTAGTGGACATTCTGCACTGCGATTGTACATGTATATCCCTCCTGTATAGCCCTTTAGAACCATCTACAGAATAGCTTTCCCAAACCTCCACCCACGCTGCTGCCCGGGACACACACCTGCAGTCTTAGTGAAGATGTTTCCGTGTCCAGTTTGATTTGCAGCTGAGAAATCTGGTCCACCATTTTCTCCCTGTCTCTCCTTTCTGCAAGGAAGTCGTCTCGGTAGATTTGTGTCTGAATGGGACGGGACCAGGAGAGAATGAAGAACAAGCAATATTGACTATTGCCCAATGGATACAGTCAGAATTGTGCATGCTGTACATGAAATACCCCCCCCCCCCCCACACACACACAGACACTCAAAGTAGTTGTAATTACGGGCAGATTACAGAACCTCCTCCATCGGTATAACTTAGCAATGGTCTCATTGTCATCATTAATTACTGAACATTAGAACATAATCAATATTGTACAGTATATCTAATGAGATTCTATCATTACGACATTTTGAAGAAACCCTAGATGTTCCCCCTAGTGGCCTGTTGGGGACTGTGGTGGCTGCAGTGTTTGCCATCAGTGGGCAAGGGGGACTAGTGGAGGGTGATCCCTTGAGTGGCCACAACCAATGAATAATCACACAGACGCGCACACAACCAATGAATACAATTAAACAATCTCGCACCCTGCAAGGGGAAGTGCTAAGTAAACAAATCCAACCCCATCCATGAATACACTAACCACCTACACACACTATCACACACTGTGCTAACTGATCAAAGAGGATCCCTCCTGATCCTCGGGATGTACTGGACCAACCAGACAGTCACATGGCTTCATGAATAAGTGAAGTGCCAATCTCAATTTATGCTCACGTGGCATTACTTACAACTCCAGATTAGGTCAAACTCAGGACTGATCACCCCTCACATGATCTCATCACATGACTGGACCAAGAATGCACACTTACACTACTTGTAAAGGTCGACATGCGCAGTGATACTTGGCAAAGAAGAAGGCATAGATCATGTTAGTATTGCGTCCACATGTGTACATGGTACAGTATTGAAGCTCTCTGATGCAATAGTTTCAGCAACGTGATGCAACAATTTTTGGAATGTGGTGCAATACACTTACAGTGTGATTCGAGGCACCAATCAGTAAACGTGTCATGTTGAATTTCACTGCTCAACAGTGGAGTGCAAGGAGAGGGGATGCACCATGAACAGTGCAATCAACTGCATCTAAAACAGCCACCACTGGTTCTCCCAACACACCAGCTATGTGCATGTACGTATATGCAAATTGCACTGTGTTGATACTTGATGGTCTTATGTAGTGCTGTTAGTCCAGGGAAGGCTGGCTGCTCTGGAAAAGTGACAGCATTCTGCAGTGAACACTATAGACATAAGGCAGTGTATAGGATTCACTAAAAGTACCAAAAAGGTATCCCTGGTCACAAGTGGGCTTCACCACTTTACACTCGCATTTTTATGGGGCTCTGTGTGCAGGATGTGAGACTAGCACCAGGAGCCATGAAGAATACTTACAATGTGCAGTACATTTGAGGATTGAATGTCGGTCCTGAAAGACACGTGAAGCCCCTAGGGAGCTAGGGGGACTTTCCTGAATGAGAAAGGCATGAGTGAACATCCTGCTTCCCAATAGGGGTTCAGTGACATAAACAAAAACACATTAGTAGGGCTTATACACAGACGGGGAGTGTACATGGGCTACGCATTGCTTCTCAGTTGGGAGTTGCGTAATGTATCAAGTAAAAATCATTATACACAGGCATGTAAACAAATCACAAAAAACAAACAAACAGAGTACATACTGTATCTCCCAGCATGCCAAGGCTACCAAAGCATTCTACAGGACAGAAAAATCATTTACTTGGTTCAAAGTACATAAACAAACCACAGGATGTACCATGGCATCAGGGACTATAGAGGGAGGGCCAGTACTTTCCAGTACAGTACAGCAATGACTAGAGTCATGCAAGGCACACAACCTTTGCACTCAGGCTCCAAAGTTCGCATTCCAGCTTTGCATTATTAATTTAAGGGCTTAGGCACAAGGTAGCTTGTAAACATACTCCTTATAGAGCTGAACCATCAGTTTTCAGTACCAGGTTGGATAGGAAAATCATTTACTTGATTCAAAGTACATAAACAAACCACAGGATGTACCATGGCATCAGGGACTATAGAGGGAGGACCAGTCTTCTTCAGCAATGCATATATAGTATATACGTACTATGCAAGGCACACAATCTTTGCACTCAGGTTCTAAAGTTCACATTCCAGCTTTTTCCATTATTATTTTTAAGGGCTTAGGCACAAAGTACATAGCTTGTAACAAACTCCTCATAGAGCTCAACCTTCAACCACTACTGTGGAGTGACCCCTATACATGTACGTATATGTACAGTGTGTGTCCTCACACACACACACACACACACACACACACACACACACACACACACACACACACACACCTGGTGCCTGAGATGTTCACATTCCTCCTGCAGTTGTCTCACTCTCTGCCCGTCACTTCCACTCCCTGCACCATGCTGCTTCCATCTCCTCATGTCCTCTTGCAATTGGCCATTCTCTATTTCAAGTTCACGACATCGCAGCTGAAAGGAAAGAATCAGTACCCCTTTAACGTACAAAGTGTGGGGCAACAAAAACTGCATACATAACAAATGGGCACACACACGCACACACACGCACACACACACACACACACACGCACACACACGCACACACACACACACACACAAACACACGTGCATGCACACATACACACACACGCACACACACGCACACACACACACACACACACACACACACACACACACACACACACACACACACACACACACACTCGTGCATGCACACACACACACTAGATATTTACAGTTTAAATGATACCAAACAATACACAACTGAATGCAAACACAAAGGTGATTAGGTAATAAACATGCCGCAACAGTTCAGGGACACGCACAAACAAACATGCTCATATCCACGCACACACACACACACACACACACACACACACACACACACACACACACGCGCGCACGCACACACGCACACACACACACCTGCACAGATTCCAGTCGTGCCTGAGCCCTCCTACTCTCGTGGCGAACATCCCTCACTTCCTGCTCCAACTTCTCCCTCATTGCCACCATCTGTTGCTCAGTTGCCAATACCCTCTCCTCATCTCCAGATCGATAACTACTTTGTTGAACTTTAAATTCATTTAATTCTTTTTGAAGTTCCTCCACCTTTGCCTTCAACTTAAAGATGTAGTCGCTTGCTTTCCGTTGGGCATCAGCTGCTCCTTTTTGGTATTCATCAAACTCCCTTCCCAGTTGACCATAGCGCTCATCCCATAGATAGTTGGCCTTTAGCAACTGCAGTAGCAAAGGATCATGAATATCATTAGTAAGGGCATGATTCCCATGATACTATCATGCATGTATACACATCACTTCACACCTACATAACTGCATAAGGGTATATCCCAGAGACTGCAGGGGCTTAGTGTCATGAATATCATTACAGGTAATGGATGAGTCAGGTATACAATCATGTATATACACACATGCATGTCATTCAAATGATTTAAGCATTATATCAGCACCTGACTCATGTTACTGTGCAAACAGTAACTAAAGCCAGGATCATTCCCAACTAATACATGAAGTCTGAGTCACCCTTTTTCTATATGACAATGCCCTTCCTTTTGCACAGATCATTCTTCCTATTCTCTTAACTCCCTCTGCTATCCCCACTCCACCTCTGCCTAGTCACACAATTTCCCAATCCTTTCTGGTTTCCTTTAACACCACTGTCCTGTACTATCCCCAAAGGACTCTCCCCTTTCCTGCTACAGTTTCCCATTTCCTCCTTGTAATGTCTATTCCAAGCACGCATGAGCACGCAAGTACGTGCACACATCAAACAAATGCATTCCTTACACACCCACACAACAAAATGCCACACACAAACAGAGCACATACAGTGTGTACAGTATTTACAGACATGCACACACACACACACACACACACACACACACACACACACACACACACACACACACACACACACACACACACACACACACACACACACACACACACACACACACACACACACACACACACACACACACACACACACACACACACACAAACCACACACACCTCAGAGTGTGACCACACACAATACCACACAGGGGGTCTCTAACACACACACACACACACTGAAGCAGAATGTGAAAATCTCATATTACACAGAAAATGCACTGAACAGAGCACACTGTACGCCTGAGTGTGTTAAAAATACCCAAAGCATTGTATTCATAACAACGGGTGGGTGAGTTCATTAGCAGGGAGATGGAGAAATACCCCCTCGTAACCACAGTGATTGACACATAGGTACAGAATGTAAGGCATTCAATCACTCCCCATTCATATTACAGTAGTCTACTTGATAGATATGATTGCTACAGTTCGTGCATCTATGCATGTACATATACATACATCGATGTACAGTTTGTGTAGCAAGGGGACCAAGTACATAGGTACATGCTAGTTCAGCAGTTTGGAACGATATTGATACTATTATCCACCCTGCACGGTCTAGCAGGTTACCACTCATACTCGATAGATTATATAACTGTCAAGTACTGAGTCAGCACAGTATATTCTCGCCAATAATCTATGAGAACATACACGGAGTTATAGGGTGTTACATTCATTCACAGCTACGTACTACTGATACTAGTCACTCTGTCTGTGTGATGTCACAGCTAAGGTCACTGTCACTGTGATGTCACAGCTAAGATCACTGTCACTGTGATGTCACAACTAAGTCCCAACCAGAGCAGAGTAGGCATCACAGACATGCAATTTTGGTGGCTGTATTTGAGAAGGTTCTAGATACAAGATAAATATACTATCCACAAAGTACACACAGAACCATCACCGTATACAATGCCTTCTGCTCAAGACACAGTGGGAGATATGGAAAGATATCAGCAGAATGCTTGTTGACAAGGAAAGATACGAGATAAATCTCAAACCATGGTATTGAAAAGGCAGATATAAAATGCCAATACCCTGATTACGGAAGACTGTCACAGAGTCCACAGAACTGCACAATATTGACTGTGTGCATGGAAATATGTATATACACAGGAGAGGACACCTTCTGTAGGATAGTAACAATAACACAAGCTGCACCCTTCCACCCGCACACACATACACATACACACACACAAACACACTGTCACACACACAGATATATGCACGCACAAATGTATAAACTTTTGCACTTTACACATTTTAGTCATTAGAAGTATGTAACACCTGCACATATATTGAAGCGGAAGATGACAACAGATGACAACATTCTTATCTGCTACACAACCCCCCTCTGATGTTACTGTCAGTGAAGATAAGGACAGTATTTGGCATTGTTTAGATATCTTCTATAGACTAATCTATCTTGAGGGGGTACACCGTGAATAGGGGCACACACATGTGCACGTACAACTGGCATGTGGAGGGGTTTCCATGGTCACATACAGTATGGTGTTTCACACAATGTTCCCAGCACACACACACGCACGCACACACACACACCACACACACACACGCACACACACACGGAGACACACACACGCATGCACACACACACACACACACACACACACACACACACACGCACACACACACGGACACACAGACACACACACGCATGCACACACACACACACACACACACACACGGCTGAACATGCACATTCTATTAACAATATAACTTGTTACTGAATACAATTGGCTGATAACTTGTGGTTAAGAACATGTGTAATACTACCCCTTGTCGTGTGTGTGTGTGTGTGTGTGTGTGTGTGTAAGGTTGCTGCAATACTGGTCAAATACCCAATGCCAGCTAGATGTACAGCTTGCCCTTGCAAGCTAGCACAGCACAAAGAGGTGTAGCTATGTGTACAAGAGCTGACATCAAACGATAGACACTTCACCTGTCACATGCAGTGCTAGTCACGCAGTGAGGTGTGACCTATCACCTTGAACAAAGATAACTGATGGTACAAGCCCACACACTCACCTTCCACTGGTACAGTACAAACATACAAGGTGTCCTGCTAACATGCTGTTATAAACCATAACTGAGCAGAGAACGACTGCTCTTGTTTACATTTGTGTACAAAAGGTAGTCTTCGCTCGCTCTGGCCTTTTTAGGGCATGTGAAAAGGCACAGGTTTACATGCACAACTGAGCTCACAACCTTTGCAAAATTAACACTGTCTTCACACACACACTTAGACCCCCCCCCACACACACACACCACACACTATTGCACCAGTCCATCTGCAGTCTTAGCATTATGTTGCTGTAGGCAGAAGGATATGTGCACTACAAGCAACTAAAGGAAACATCTGTGAACAGACGCTACAGACTGTGTGTAGCTGTTGCTAAACATTTTCTACTACCCATTCTGTACCCGTGTTGCTACATCTTTCAAACACACACAGCTACACACACCTGGTACATACACACGAACACACACACACACACACACACACACACACACACACACACACACACACACACACACACACACACACACACACACACACACACACACACACACACACACACACACACACACACACACACACACACACACACACACACACACCTCATCATGTCGGTTCTTCAGCGTTTCCACATCCATAACTCCAATCCAGCAACTCCTTTTTGTCAAACAACGAGCACAATAATAATTTAATAGCTATCCACAAAGAAACTTGCCCAATTACTCTACTACTGTTCAACTGTT